>CM064558.1:7937001-8357244 GCA_032716605.1 Paralithodes platypus | reverse complement strand
TTTTTTTTTTTTTTTTTTTTTAAGAGACAATGAATGGAGGAAGGAAAAACACAGATAAAACAAAAAGGTCCATGTGCCTAAAGGCATCCTCCATTCATAAAATGTTTGTAACAACTGGATTTAAACATTTGTAGATTGTAAGTTTGTGGAAAGCAATTCGAGGGAAGTGAATTCCAAAGAGTAGTAGCTCTGGGGATAAATGAATTCTGATAAGCAGAAGTTCTGCATTGTGGAGGAGAAAGTGTAAATTCATGGGCGATCTCAGCTGCCCTAGTTCTACGGGGAAAGATGTGGAGAGGCGGCACAATTGAAGCAAGTTCCTCGGAACAATTGCTGTGAAAATATCTGTAGAATAATGCAAGGGATGCAACGTTTCTTCGTATGGATAATGTAGGAAGGTCCTGTGTGATTGCAGGTTATTGATTAATCTAATAGCTTTATTTTGAATTTTGTCCAACTGCCTCAATGCAACCACTCCACTTCCACCCCACAGAGGTGAACAGTAATCCATCTGAGAACGCACATGACTTTTATATATCACGGCCAACTGCTCGTCAGTGAAGAATTCTCGAACTCTGTACAGGAGTCCCAGTTTTTTAGAGGCATTCTTAGCAATGCTTCTAACATAATGTGGCCAGCTCAAGTTAGTAGTTAATGTTACACCGAGAATGTCAGTACTAGGGGAAGTGGGAATATTTACATCATTAAAAAATATATGGGAGTCAGTGAGATTCTGTTGGTTAGAAAATTGAATGTACTTGGTTTTCTGTGCATTAAAGGAAACTAGATTATTTTATCCCCATCCATTAATTCTAGAAAGGTCCTGGTTCAGAGAAATTGCAGTGTTTATTTTTGAATTTATAAGATCGGGTTGGGTGAAAGAATTGGTAAATGTGAAGGAACTGTGGAGTGTTGAGTCATCTGCGTAGGAATGTATTGGATTATGAGTGGTAGATGTGAGATCATTGATATGAATGAGGAACAGAATTGGGGCCAAAACTGATCCCTGGGGAACACCAGCATTTATTGAGTGAAATTGAGAATAAAGGCCATCTACCATTACACGTATTTTTCTGTTATGAAGATAAGAAGAAATTAGTGGAACTAATGATGCAAGGCCGTAGTGTGACATCTTCGACAATAAGGATTGATGCCAGACTCTATCAAATGCCTTTGATATATCCAGTGCTATTGTATGTGTTTCACCATGTTGGTCTGTAGCTTGGTTGATTTGATGCGTAAGAAGGCAAAGCATGTCTGCAGTTGATCGACATCGTCTAAAACCATATTGCCTATCACTGATTAATTTATTATTCTCAAGATGCTTAATTATGTGATTATTTAATATAATTTCAAAGACTTTACCAAGAGTGGAAGTACCATAGCCGGTACAGTGTACCCCTATGTCAATATTGTGACCTCCATACCCGGCACACCTCATATAGCAAGCTAATGATATTGTGGCTCCAGACCCTATCCCCAACCCTCAACTTAATCCACTATTAATATAACGAGTACCTGGTGTACCATACCCGGTACAGTGTACCCTTATGCCAATTTTGTGACCTACATACCGGCCATACCTCATATAGCAAGCTAATGATATTGTGGCTCCAGACCCTATCCACAACCCTCAACACAACCCGCAATTAATATAGCGAGTCCCTTGTGTACCATATCCGGTACAGTGTACCCCTATGTCAATATTGTGACCTTCATACCGGTCAGACCTCATATAGCATGCTAATGATATTGTGGCTCCAGACCCTATCCACAACCCTCTACACAATCCACTATTAATATAACGAGTACCTGGTGTACCATAGCCGGTACAGTGTACCCCTATGCCAATATTGTGACCTCCATACCGGTCAGACCTCATATAGCATACTAATGATATTGTGGCTCCAGACCCTATCCACAACCCTCAACACAATCCACTATTAATATAACATGTACCTGGTGTACCATAGCCGGTACAGTCTGCCCTTAGTCAATATTGTGACCTCTATACCGGTCAGGCCTCATATATCAAGCTAAAGATATTGTGGCTCCAGTCCCTATCCACAACCTTCAACACAATCCACTATTAATAAAACGAGTACCTGGTGTACCATAACCGGTGCAGTGTACCCCTATGTCAATATTGTGACCTCCATACCGGTCAGACCTCATATAGCAAGCTAATGGTATTGTGGCTCCAGTCCTTATCCACAACCCTCAACACAATCCACTATTAATATAACGAGTACCTGGTGTACCATAGCCGGTACAGTGTACCCCTATTTCAATATTGTGACCTCCATACCAGTCAGACCTCGAATAGCAAGCTAATAATATTGTGGCTCCAGACCCTATCACCAAATCCTATTAATATAACGATTACCTGGTGTACCATAGCCGGTACAGTGTACCCTATTTCAATTGTGACCTCCATACCGGTCGGAACTCGATTGTGGCTCCAGACCCTATTCCCAACCCTCAACAATCCACTATTAATATAACGAGTACCTGGTGTACCATCGCCGGTACAGTGTACCCCTATGTCAATACTCTGACCTTCATACCGGTCAGACCTCATATAGCAAGCTAATGATATTGTGGCTCCAGACCCTATCCCCAACCCTCAACACAATCCACTATTAATATAACGAGTACCTGGTGTACTATAGCTGGTACAGTGTACCCCTATGTCAATATTGTGACCTATATACCAGTCAGACCTCATATAGCAAGCCAATGATATTGTGGTTCCAGACCCTATCCACAACCCTCAACACAATCCACTTTTAATATAACGAGTACCTGATGTACTATAGCCGGTACAGTGTACCCCTATGTCAATATTGTGACTTCAATACCAGGCAGACCTCATATAGCATGCTCATGATATTGTGGCTCCAGACCCTATCCACAACCCTCAACACAATCCACTATTAATATAACGAGTACCAGGTGTACCATAGCAAGTACAGTGTACCCCTATTTCAATATTGTGACCTCCATACCAGTCAGACCTCATAGAGCATGCTAATGATATTGTGGCTCCAGACCCTATCCACAACCCTCAACACAATCCACTATTAATATAACGAGTACCTGGTGTACCATAGCCGGTACATTGTACCCCTATCTCAATATTGTGACCTCCATACTAGTCAGAATTCGAATAGCAAGCTAATGATATTGTGGATCCAGACCCTATCCCCAACCCTCAACAGAATCCACTATTAATATAATGAGTACCTGGTGTCCCATACCTGGTACAGTGTTCCCCTATGTCAATATTGTGACCTCCATACCGGTCAGACATCATGTAGCAAGCTAATGATATTGTGGCTCCAGACCCTATCTACAACCGTCAACACAATCCACTATTAATATAACGAGTACCTGGTGTACCATAGCCGGTACAGTGTACCCCTATGGCAATATTGTGACCTACATACCGGTCATACCTCATGTAGCAAGCCAATGATATTGTGGTTCCAGACCCTATCTACAACCCTCAACACAATCCACTTTTAATATAAAGAGTTCCTGATGTACCATAGCCGGTACAGTGTACCCCTATGTCAATATTGTGACTTCCATACCGGTCAGACCTCATATAGCATGCTCATGATATTGTGGCTCCAGACCCTATCCCCACCCTCAACACAATCTACTGTTAATATAATGAGTACCTGGTGTACCATAGCCGGTACAGTGTACCCCTATGTCAATATTGTGACCTACATACCGGTTAGACCTCATATAGTAAGCTAATTATATTGTGGCTCCAGACCCTATCCCAGACCCACAACACAATCCACTATTAATATAACGAGTACCTGGTGTACCATAGCCGGTACAGTGTACCCCTATGTCAATATTGTGACCTCCATACCGGTCAGACCTCATATAGCAAGCTAATGATATTGTGGCTCCAGACCCTATCCCCACCCTCAACTCAATCTACTATTAATATAACGAGTACCTGGTGTACCCTAGCCGGTACAGTGTACCCCTATGTCAATATTGTGACCTACATACCGGTCAGACCTCACTTAACAGTTGCAGCAGTTGACGAAGTATCAAAGCTGGCCCCTGCTAATACAATGTACGTCATCCACGTTGGATCCAACGATGTACAGCGAACCCGGTCGGAAGATTTGCTTTTAAAGTACCAGCAGCTTATCAAGTCGTTTAAGGAGAAGTCATCAAGGATCATCGTCTCAGGAATCGTCCCCCGGCTCGGTGTAGAGAGCCGATTTTACAACATAGCCACCAGCACAAATCGTTGTCTAGCAAACCTCTGCAGGAAGGAGAACGTGGATTCGTCGACCTGGGATAATTTCTACTACGATGACTATTTGTTTTCGGACGATGGAGTTCATCTGAACCAGGTGGGAGCAGCACGTTTTGGGCGTCTTCTCAACGATGCGGTGAAGGATTTTCGGAGAAGAAATCGACTCAGCACAGGACACCAGGAAGGGAGGACCGAAGACAGCGAGGACGGCAACCTACAAAGGAATTAAATACTAATCCGTCAAGAACCGCGAATCTGGATAAAGCTCCACCAACACGACCCAAATTCAAAACCGTCAGGGATAACGACCGAGGACCGAGGACAGCCATGAATGTAAATGTAGATCCGACCAGAACCAAAAATTCGATGAAAGAACGTTCTGCGAGTTCTAAAACCGCAACTTAAAGGTTTTCTATACAAACCCTCGTAGCATACTCAATAAATTTTTTTCAGATTTAGAGGAACTAGTGTTTACAGAAAATGATGTGATTGGCATAACAGAATCTTGGCTCAATACAGAAGATAGAGACTTTTTAGCAGAGTATTCACTTCCCGGTTATGTAATGTTTGAGAACAGCCGAATAAATAAAAATGTAGGTGGCGTTTTATTTATATCAAAGAAAGTCTTAACCCGACCCTCGTGTCAAAACCTCAAATTGTAAACGTCGACACATCTTTGTGCTAATAAAGAATAATAAAGGTACAAAAATAATACTTGCGTTAATATACAGACCTCCAGCTCAATCAGTGCAAACTGACCGAGAAATTTACGAACAAATTGCAGATGTAAGTAACTCACAAGATACCGTAATTTTTGGCGACTTTAATTTACCTGTGACCAAGTGGGGCGATACTCTTACTTCACACTCCGGACATGACTTGTATACGAACTTGCAAGAGAGTTCGCTTTATCAATTTGTTCGAACGCCGACCCGTGGTAATAACGTTCTTGACATTGTACTTGCAACAAAAGAAGAATTGATAGAGAATTTGAATGTTGGTGCAGTAACAGCGACCATCGTACGATAACTTTCACTTTCAAGTTTACTAGTAACGAACCAAATAGTAGCATCGAAAAAGTCCCTAATTTCAAGAAAGCAAACTTCCATAAACTTAGAGCTATGTTTAAAGAAACTGACTGGAGCTTTTTAATTAACAATAACGACATAAATACATCTTGGAAGTTATTCGAAACCACTTACCTAAAAGCAGTGCAAGACTGCATACCATCGAAAATACGGCGTCCAGGCCATAATAATAAGCCCAAATGGTGGAATAAAGATATTTCAAACTGCCTGCTTGCTAAAAAATTTGCTAATGATAGATTAAAATCCTCACAAAATGACGAAGAACGGGTGAAATTTGTAGAGCTACGACGCAAAGCCAAAAAGTTAAATAAGCAAAGTAAAAAGACCTTAGAGTTACATATTGCGAATCAAAGTAAAACAAACCCGAAAGAATTCTATAGTTATATCAGAAAGAAAAAGTAGTTACTTCAACTGTTGGACCGTTAGTCGATGAAAAAGGAGAATACACCAAAGACGAAGTACAAATGAGTAATGCCCTCAATACCTTCTTTGCATCAGTTTTTACAACAGAAGACCTCAGTGATATCCCTACACCATCGCCGATTCAGATTGATAATTCAGATGTTCTAAGCAATATCACCGTTACAGAGAGAGAAGTATTGAATTGTTTAGATAAACTCAAGGTAAATAAAACACCAGGACCTGATACAATCTCGCCTAGAGTTCTAAGGAAGCATGAACTCTCCAAACCACTGACATTACTATTCAATAAATCCTTTCTGTCTGGGACTTTTCCTGATCAGTGGAAGCTAGCCAACGTAACACCGATATTCAGAAAAGGCAGCAAATCCCTACCCAGTAACTATCGTCCAATTAGCTTAATCTCAGTTGTATGTAAAATGCTAGAAACGGTCATACGAGACAGACTCGTAAATCACTTAGAGGAAAATAACATACTTAAAGATACTCAACACGGCTTTCGTAAAAACGTTCCTGTTTAACAAACCTCTTAGACTTCTTCCACGATATCCTCAACCTCTACGATGAGAGTAAAGCTGTAGATATATATACCTTGATTTTCAAAAGGCCTTTGACAAAGTTCCCCACAAACGTTTACTGCTAAAACTAAAAGCGCATGGAATACAAGACGGTGTGTTGAAATGGATAGAAATTGGCTCAGCAACAGAAAGCAAAGGGTAGTCATAAACGGTAAGGCATCTAAATGGACCAATGTAAGTAGCGGGGTACCCCAGGGATCGGTACTAGGACCAATTATCTTTCTAATTTACATCAACGACATAGATGAGGGTCTCACCTGCACAATCTCAAAATTTGCTGACGATACAAAATTGCAAATAGCGTACTCTCAAAGAACAAGTTGACGAGATGCAACCAAACTAGATAAATTGTCATGTTGGGCCCAAATTTGGCAAATGAGTTTCAATGCGGATAAATGTAAAGTACTACATGTCGGATACCTAAATGAGAAAGCAAACTATTCGATGAATGGCACTCAGCTTAAGAATGTAAACAGAGAAACTGATCTGGGAGTAACAATATCGAGTAACCTAAAACCGAGTCAACAATGTTCAGAAGTTGTTAAGAAGGCAAACAAAATAATTGGCTTTATAGGCAGGTCATTTGAGCATAAATCCAAAGAAGTTATCCTAACCCTTTACAATTCCTTAGTCCGCCCTCTTCTGGAATACTGCGTTCAATCCTGGTGCCCTTATTACCAAAAAGATATAAACAAGCTAGAACGAGTTCAACGTAGAGTTACCAAAATGATACCTAGCCTAAAGAACAAACCATACGAAGAGCGTCTTAGAGAATTAAATCTATTTCCTTTAACCCAGCGCAGATTAAGAGGCGACTTAATTCAAGTGTTCAAAATCATCAAAGGCATCGACAATATGAACTGTAGTAAGTACTTCACTATCGACCAATCTAATTACACACGGGGAAACGGTTGCAAAATTATTGGTAAATCTTTTAACTCGCACGAATCTAAGAATTTCTTCTTCAATCGAGTTGTCAACTTGTGGAATGGGCTTCCCCGAGATGTTATAGACTGCAGCACCGTTGATTCATTTAAATTCCGCATAGACAAATATCTCGCATCAAACCCGCGACTGACTGCGTTTGTAAACGAATAACTTTATCCTCCCCTCAGTTACTAACCCATATGTCCCCTACTAACTTCCTAGTCCTGCCACATTAGTGGCAGGGCAGTAGTTCCCTTTCCAATGTTCCCTTATCCACTCTAAACCACTGTTTGGACACTTGATCCTCAGTGTTTTGGAGGACAAGCAGCCTAGAAGGGTCACTAGATCTGTCGTTGCTTGATTTCCTTTGTACTCCTTTGTACTCCTTTGTACTCCTTTGAACAAGCTAATGATATTGTGGCTCCAGACCCAATCCCCAACCCTCAACACAATCCACTATTAATATAACTAGTACCTGGTGTACCATAGCCGGTACAGTGTACCCCTATGTCAATATTGTGACCTACATACCGGTTAGACCTCATATAGCAAGCTAATGATATTGTGGCTCCACACCCTATCCCCGACCCACAACACAATCGACTATTAATATAACGAGTACCTGGCGTACCATAGCCGGTACAGTGTACCCCTATGTCAATATTGTGACCTACATACCGGTTAGACTTCATATAGCAAGCTAATGATATTGTGCCTCCAGACCCTATCCCCGACCCACAACACAATCCACTATTAATATAACGAGTACCTGGTGTACCATAGCCGGTACACAGTGTAACCCTATGTCAATATTGTGACCTCCATACCAGTCAGACCTCGAATAGCAAGCCAATAATATTGTGGCTCCAGACCCTATCCCCAACCCTCAACACAATCTACTATTAATATAACGAGTACCTGGTGTACCATAGCCGGTACAGTGTACCCCTATGTCAATATTGTGACCTCCATACCGGTCAGACCTCATATAGCAAGCTAATGATATTGTGGCTCCAGACCCTATCCCCAACCCTCAACACAATCCACTATTAATATAACGAGTACCTTGTGTACTATAGCCGGTACAGTGTACCCCTATGGCAATATTGTGACCTACATACTGGCCATACCTCATGTAGCAAGCCAATGATATTGTGGTTCCAGACCCTATCCACAACCCTCAACACAATCCACTATTAATATAACGAGTACCTGGTGTACCATAGCCGGTACAGTGTACCCCTATGTCAATATTGTGACCTCCATACCGGTCAGACCTCATATAGCATACTAATGATATTGTGGCTCCAGACCCTATCCACAACCCTCAACACAATCCACTATTAATATAACGTGTACCGGGTGTACCATAGCTGGTACAGTCTGCCCTTAGTCAATATTGTGACCTCCATACCGGTCAGGCCTCATATATCAAGCTAAAGATATTGTGGTTCCAGTCCCTATCCACAACCTTCAACACAATCCACTATTAATAAAACGAGTACCTGGTGTACCATAACCGGTGCAGTGTATCCCTATGTCAATATTGTGACCTCCATACCGGTCAGACCTCATATAGCAGGCTAATGGTATTGTGGCTCCAGTCCTTATCCACAACCCTCAACACAATCCACTATTAATATAACGAGTACCTGGTGTACCATAGCCGGTACAGTGTACCCCTATTTCAATATTGTGACTTCCATACCAGTCAGACCTCGAATAGCAAGCTAATAATATTGTGGCTCCAGACCCTATCCCCAAGCCTCAACACAATCCACTATTAATATAACGAGTACCTGGTGTACCATAGCCGGTACAGTGTACCCCTTTTTCAATATTGTGACCTCCATACCGGTCAGAACTCGAATAGCAAGAAAATTATATTGTGGCTCCAGACCCTATTCCCAACCCTCAACAGAATCCACTATTAATATAATGAGTACCTGGTGTCCCATACCCGGTACAGTGTACCCCTATGTCAATACTCTGACCTCCATACCGGTCAGACCTCATATAGCAAGCTAATGATATTGTGGCTCCAGACCCTATCCCCAACTCTCAACACAATCCACTATTAATATAACGAGTACCTGGTGTACTATAGCCGGTACAGTGTACCCCTATGGCAATATTGTGACCTACATACTGGCCATACCTCATGTAGCAAGCCAATGATATTGTGGTTCCAGACCCTATCCACAACCCTCAACACAATCCACTTTTAATATAAAGAGTTCTTGATGTACCATAGCCGGTACAGTGTACCCCTATGTCAATATTGTGACTTCAATACCGGTCAGACCTCATATAGCATGCTCATGATATTGTGGCTCCAGACCCTATCCACAACCCTCAATACAATCCACTATTAATATAACGTGCACCTGGTGTACCATAGCCGGTACAGTGTGCCCCTATTTCAATATTGTGACCTCCATACCATTCAGACTTCGAATAGCAAGCTAATAATATTGTGGCTCCAGACCCTATCCCCAAGCCTCAACACAATTCACTATTAATATAACTAGTACCTGGTGTACCATAGCCGGTACAGTGTACCCCTATGTCAATATTGTGACCTACATACCGGTTAGACCTCATATAGAAAGCTAATGATATTGTGGCTCCAGACCCTATCCCCGACCCACAACACAATCGACTATTAATATAACGAGTACCTGGCGTACCCTAGCCGGTACAGTGTACCCCTATGTCAATATTGTGACCTCCATACCAGTCAGACCTCGAATAGCAAGCCAATAATATTGTGGCTCCAGACCCTATCCCCAACCCTTAACACAATCTACTATTAATATAACGAGTACCTGGTGTACCATAGCCGGTACAGTGTACCCCTATGTCAATATTGTGACCTCCATACCGGTCAGACCTCATATAGCAAGCTAATGATATTGTGGCTCCAGACCCTATCCCCAACCCTCAACACAATCCACTATTAATATAACGAGTACCTGGTGTACTATAGCCGGTACAGTGTACCCCTATGGCAATATTGTGACCTACATACTGGCCATACCTCATGTAGCAAGCCAATGATATTGTGGTTCCAGACCCTATCCACAACCCTCAACACAATCCACTATTAATATAACGAGTACCTGGTGTACCATAGCCGGTACAGTGTACCCCTATGTCAATATTGTGACCTCCATACCGGTCAGACCTCATATAGCATACTAATGATATTGTGGCTCCAGACCCTATCCACAACCCTCAACACAATCCACTATTAATATAACGTGTATCTGGTGTACCATAGCCGGTACAGTGGGCCCTTAGTCAATATTGTGACCTCCATACCGGTCAGGCCTCATATATCAAGCTAAAGATATTGTGGCTCCAGTCCCTATCCACAACCTTCAACACAATCCACTATTAATAAAACGAGTACCTGGTGTACCATAACCGGTGCAGTGTACCCCTATGTCAATATTGTGACCTCCATACCGGTCAGACCTCATATAGCAAGCTAATGGTATTGTGGCTCCAGTCCTTATCCACAACCCTCAACACAATCCACTATTAATATAACGAGTACCTGGTGTACCATAGCCGGTACAGTGTACCCCTATTTCAATATTGTGACCTCCATACCAGTCAGACTTCGAATAGCAAGCTAATAATATTGTGGCTCCAGACCCTATCCCCAAGCCTCAACACAATTCACTATTAATATAACGAGTGCCTGGTGTACCATAGCCGGTACAGTGTACCCCTATGTCAATATTGTGACCTACATACCGGTTAGACCTCATATAGAAAGCTAATGATATTGTGGCTCCAGACCCTATCCCCGACCCACAACACAATCGACTATTAATATAACGAGTACCTGGCGTACCCTAGCCGGTACAGTGTACCCCTATGTCAATATTGTGACCTCCATACCAGTCAGACCTCGAATAGCAAGCCAATAATATTGTGGCTCCAGACCCTATCCCCAACCCTAAACACAATCTACTATTAATATAACGAGTACCTGGTGTACCATAGCCGGTACAGTGTACCCCTATGTCAATATTGTGACCTCCATACCGGTCAGACCTCATATAGCAAGCTAATGATATTGTGGCTCCAGACCCTATCCCCAACCCTCAACACAATCCACTATTAATATAACGAGTACCTGGTGTACTATAGCCGGTACAGTGTACCCCTATGGCAATATTGTGACCTACATACTGGCCATACCTCATGTAGCAAGCCAATGATATTGTGGTTCCAGACCCTATCCACAACCCTCAACACAATCCACTATTAATATAACGAGTACCTGGTGTACCATAGCCGGTACAGTGTACCCCTATGTCAATATTGTGACCTCCATACCGGTCAGACCTCATATAGCATACTAATGATATTGTGGCTCCAGACCCTATCCACAACCCTCAACACAATCCACTATTAATATAACGTGTACCTGGTGTACCATAGCTGGTACAGTCTGCCCTTAGTCAATATTGTGACCTCCATACCGGTCAGGCCTCATATATCAAGCTAAAGATATTGTGGCTCCAGTCCCTATCCACAACCTTCAACACAATCCACTATTAATAAAACGAGTACCTGGTGTACCATAACCGGTACAGTGTACCCCTATGTCAATATTGTGACCTCCATACCGGTCAGACCTCATATAGCAAGCTAATGGTATTGTGGCTCCAGTCCTTATCCACAACCCTCAACACAATCCACTATTAATATAACGAGTACCTGGTGTACCATAGCCGGTACAGTGTACCCCTATTTCAATATTGTGACCTCCATACCAGTCAGACCTCGAATAGCAAGCTAATAATATTGTGGCTCCAGACCCTATCCCCAAGCCTCAACACAATCCACTATTAATATAATGAGTACCTGGTGTCCCATACCCGGTACAGTGTACCCCTATGTCAATACTCTGACCTCCATACCGGTCAGACCTCATATAGCAAGCTAATGATATTGTGGCTCCAGACCCTATCCCCAACTCTCAACACAATCCACTATTAATATAACGAGTACCTGGTGTACTATAGCCGGTACAGTGTACCCCTATGGCAATATTGTGACCTACATACTGGCCATACCTCATGTAGCAAGCCAATGATATTGTGGTTCCAGACCCTATCCAAAACCCTCAACACAATCCACTTTTAATATAAAGAGTTCTTGATGTACCATAGCCGGTACAGTGTACCCCTATGTCAATATTGTGACTTCAATACCGGTCAGACCTCATATAGCATGCTCATGATATTGTGGATCCAGACCCTATCCACAACCCTCAACACAATCCACTATTAATATAACGTGCACCTGGTGTACCATAGCCGGTACAGTGTGCCCCTATTTCAATATTGTGACCTCCATACCAGTCAGACTTCGAATAGCAAGCTAATAATATTGTGGCTCCAGACCCTATCGCCAAGCCTCAACACAATCCACTATTAATATAACGAGTACCTGGTGTACCATAGCCGGTACAGTGTACCCCTATTTCAATATTGTGACCTCCATACCGGTCAGAACTCGAATAGCAAGAAAATGATATTGTGGCTCCAGACCCTATTCCCAACCCTCAACAGAATCCACTATTAATATAATGAGTACCTGGTGTACCATACCCGGTACAGTGTACCCCTATGTCAATACTGTGACCTCCATACCGGTCAGACCTCATATAGCAAGCTAATGATATTGTGGCTCCAGACCCTATCCCCAACTCTCAACACAATCCACTATTAATATAACGAGTACCTGGTGTACCATAGCCGGTACAGTGTATCCCTATGGCAATATTGTGACCTACATACCGGCCATACCTCATGTAGCAAGCCAATGATATTGTCGTTCCAGACCCTATCTTCAACCCTAAACACAATCCACTTTTAATATAAAGAGTTCCTGATGTACCATAGCCGGTACAGTGTACCCCTATGTCAATATTGTGACTTCCATACCGGTCAGACCTCATATAGCATGCTCATGATATTGTGGCTCCAGACCCTATCCACAACCCTCAACACAATCCACTATTAATATAATGAGTACCTGGTGTACCATAGCCGGTACAGTGTACCCCTATGTCAATATTGTGACCTACATACCGGTTAGACCTCATACAGTAAGCTAATGATATTGTGGCTCCAGACCCTATCCCAGACCCACAACACAATCCACTATTAATATAACGAGTACCTGGTGTACCATAGCCGGTACAGTGTACCCCTATGTCAATATTGTGACCTCCATACCGGTCAGACCTCATATAGCAAGCTAATGATATTGTGGCTCCAGACCCTATCCCCACCCTCAACACAATCTACTATTAATATAACGAGTACCTGGTGTACCATAGCCGGTACAGTGTACCCCTATGTCAATATTGTGACCTACATACCGGTTAGACCTCATATAGCAAGCTAATGATATTGTGCCTCCAGACCCTATCCCCGACCCACAACACAATCCACTATTAATATAACGAGTACCTGGTGTACCATAGCCGGTACACAGTGTACCCCTATGTCAATATTGTGACCTCCATACCAGTCAGACCTCGAATAGCAAGCCAATAATATTGTGGCTCCAGACCCTATCCCCAACCCTCAACACAATCTACTATTAATATAACGAGTACCTGGTGTACCATAGCCGGTACAGTGTACCCCTATGTCAATGTTGTGACCTCCATACCGGTCAGACCTCATATAGCAAGCTAATGATATTGTGGCTCCAGACCCTATCCCCAACCCTCAACACAATCCACTATTAATATAACGAGTACTTGGTGTACCATAGCCGGTACAGTGTACCCCTATTTCAATATTGTGACCTCCATACCGGTTAGACCTTAAATAGCAAGCTAATGATATTGTGGCTCAAGACCCTATGGACGTTTACATTGTGTTGCCAAATATCAAACATTAACTTGTCATTATGTAGACTAGCAATGTTTTATTTACATGGTTCTTGTTTGTTCAATACAAGTTTCATTATCACCGTATTTAATTCATATTTTGGCACGTGTCAAAGATATAAACAAACAATGTATTCCATAGGTTATGAAACACGTTTTGTATTTACTAAAAATACGTTATGGACGTGTTAACAGTATGTTTGGTAATGTCATTAATGTATGTTATATTAGAACCTCTTAAAAACGTTGATATGACATTTTGTTAGAAACCATTGTAATAGTACTACACCTCTATATATTATAAGTGCCAAACGTTTTAGTAGTAGATGTCGTAGTAGTAGTTATAGATGTGATATGTTATTATTAATATAACAAAACGTTTAAATTTTACTCTACATAAATTATATAATACACACGGATTTTTTTTGTTTTTTGTTTGTTTTTGTTTTAATACATTCAATGATACCAAATAGACATGTTTTGTACACTGTATTATACAACCTTCCTACTTAGGTTCCTTTTTACGTGTTCACAACATCACAATAGACGTTTCTTTGATATTGCCAAAAAACAAAAAACAAAAAATTAACGTTGCCATTATATAGACTACAGACGTTAAATTTATTTTTTTCTTGTTTGTTCAATACCAGTCGCATTATCACATTATGTCATTCCTATTTTGGGACGTGCCAAAGAAGAAAATAATGTATCCCATAAGTTATGACACACGATTTGTAGTTACTAACTTAGAATGTTGTGACAACGTGTTTACACTATGTGAAGTTAGGTCAATAATGGTGTCATTAAAACATTATAAAAACGTCTTTAGACGTAATTTCAGAAACGTTGTGATATAACCACACCAGCATAAGTGTCAAACGTTGTACACACGTAACTTGTTTATTGGGCCCTACGCTTCTCGCCACCCGTGGGCCAGCGTTCATCCCAGAACTCTTCGTACACTTTCCCCTTTGTTCCGCCCCAACCTATACAGGTATACCACGTACTTAGAGATTTCGTTCAACCTGTCAGAAACGTATTCAGAATAATTCACAGTAGATGCTCCACTCTCATATATATTATTATCAAGGGTTTTATCTATGTGTATGTTTTGTCTGATTATTATTGCATACTTCCATTATAATACTATCCCTTGATTCACGCTCATGATATGTTATTAATAGACCTTGGTGTGTGATAAATGTTGCTAATTGTATACTTGCTATTCTTTATCGTAGTGCAGTAAATATCTAACCACACTTTAGGCCTAATTTTATGCGTGAATTGCCTATCATTTGTTTATGTCAAAGTGTACATACTCGCTTACTATTTCCCAATTATAGTTAAGGAGTATACTGATTCATCTACAGTATATGCCATTTAATAAATAAGAGTGTAGAATTACATGTGTGTATTTATTGTGTTCATCTTAACCTGATTGAGTACCTAACTTGTGAATAAGAATGTGTTCGACGTGTCCCTGTTGAGAATATATTGAGTTTAAAAGTCCATAGTTGGATTTGAGTAAAGACCAAAACTAAGCTAAGTTGTTTAAACACCCGGCATAACAGTAGTAATAATGGTGGTAATAGTAGTGATGATGGTAACTCATCGCAGAGTTGGGTATGCCGTTTTGATTTTAGGCAAAGCGGCATTTCTACTTTATTAATATCTGTTTTGTGTTTTCAATGTTTCTGATTAACTTTCTATTCCTATCACTTAGTTGGTGAATGACATTTCCGAATTTAAATTCATATATTCTATATTTTCTTTCTTTCTTTTATAGACGTTTAGTGCATTGGACTCAAATGCGTGCTTCATTTTAACAGTACATTCGGGGTTCATGGGAACAATACTTTGTTGTTTGTTTTTTGATGTGACCGTCATATGTTGGTGCCTGTTTTCACAACCTTTGTCTCAGTCTGACTGCTGCCATGGCGAGGTGAAGGTATTGTTGCTATAATATTGCCTTCATATTTTCGTAAAATTTCTTAATAATTTTAACTTTGTCAGTTATATACCTTATATATAACCATCTTTCGAAAGTTAGTGTTAAATATCTTAATAGATATATTTTAGATCCTTCCTATGCTGAATTTAAAAATATGTGTATTAATTCATTTATAGGATCACGTGTGTAGAGCCTGATGATGGACGACCGTCCGAAATATTGCAAGTTTGAAAATAAATTTATCAAAATGGGGATCCTTCTTTTCCTAGTAACCTTATTTTTAATGAAAATAAGATACCCTGGCGAACAACTGCACGTTATCATATAATTATATATATATATATATATATATATATATATATATATATATATATTATATACCGGTATATATATTCTGACATACGGAGCCCTGTATGTTAATTTAAGAGTTAGAATTAGAGTTCAAGGAGCCAAACTACCCAAGTGGTGAAGCAGACTAGCGAGCGAACGAGCGAGTGGGCAAACCATCTCGCCCCATACCAGCTCGCCCCATACCTCGATGACCGATGCTATGACGTATGATCGACGCCAGGAGCTGTGAGTGGACGACACACCTGTTATGTGATTCGAGGAGCTATGATTGGAGCGCGCACCATCACTCGCCTCCTGATTTGTTCCTACACCATCATTGTTTGGTATATAAGACCCGAGTTGTGGGCATTGAAATCAGTCTCATTTGGAGTTGGGGAAGGTGAACTTGCAGCTGGAGGAAGACGGGGTGAAGTATTATAATGGGATTGTGACTGTCCGTCAGATTATATAAATGTGTGTTAAGTGTGTTCGGTGTAAACACTTACGTTATGTTGGTTAGTGAGATATGTGATTGGGAATTAACGTGATGTGTTTAATGTGTGTAATGTGTTTAACTATTTAATTGGGAATTAACGTGAACACTACTATTATGTGTTTAACGATTTAATTGGGAATTAACGTGAACGCTACTATTATGTGTTTAACTATTTGATTGCGAATTAACGTTAACGCTACTATTTATGTACTTAACTATTTGATTGGGAATTAACGTTAACGCTATTATTATGTACTTAACTATTTAGTTGACTAACTTGGGGACTAAAGCAACTCTTTAAGTAATTGGGTTATGATGAAAGTAATACTATTGTTTTATATTAATACTTACGAGTTCTTTCATTTTCTTTGAATTAAGCTTACATTGCTTAATGGTGCTTAGTACGGTGATGCTATTGTCTCGTATTAGTAATATCGCCTTAGACTAACATGGCTGTGTTAATATTACTTATAGTGATTTCCTAAGCTGAAGAAAATTCTTTTGCTTCAAAATATTATATTTTGCTTTTCATATTATTTGAGTGAGACTTGAATCGAATCTATGAAACGATCCTGTAACTTTATTTACTCATAATCAAACCTCAATGTTACGTGGTTAAGAAATCCATTTAACTAATTATTAAATATATATCTAACTTTTTATGTGACTTTGATATTACTCCTGATGATAATAATAATATAATACTATTAACGTAAGACAAGAACCAAGAATAATTACATTAAATATAAATAAAAGGACATAGAAGAAAACTATCTATTCATTTCAAAAAGGGTAAGAGACAGAAATATTCTTACTTTAATATTTATCTTTCAAGACTTTTTATAAAATTAATAGTCCTTCTTTAGCTATAACTTATTCGGTTCATAACCATAGCCTACTAAGCTTCGGTTAAATAATAATTCTTTATAAATACTACATGACTTTAATTAGTTTCAGTATTTTTCATAATTAAAGAGTATCAGTCAATAAAGGATACTAAGTCCTAAGATCCAAAAGGAAAGGAAGCAACAACAGGAAATTATTTTATTAGATTTTACTTTTGTTTTGCCTTCAGCTGACTTGATACCTTAATATATATCTCTGTGCTATCTAGATTCATCAAGTTAACCACTTGAGGATCAAGATACGTAACAGAAGAGTGGCGACCTCGCCAGGATTCGTTTCATACAGTTTCACTCAGTTTCATTAACGTTTCACTACTTAACAATCTAATATTAATCATGCCTCAACTAATTAACAACTAAGATGCTCGAGTTTTCATAGAATCAGAACCCACAGCCCCTGATATTGACTGTCTGTCAAAATCCGAACTGAAAGTGCTTGCCTCATATCTCCAATTAACTGTCACAAACATGTCTAAAGTAGAGGTGGCTCAGACCATAAAAACCCACCTGTTCCCTGTAGAAGGCGGGGAGGGTGACGGAGCAGTTGGTGGGATCCCCAGTAATCCTAGCCAACTTGATGAACAATTGCCACCTGGTTTTACCATTGATCAAGTACTGGAACTAGCTAGAATAAAGACCGAACAAGCCAGACTAAATGCCGAACAAGCCAGAGAAATGCCGAACAAGCCAAAGCAAATATCGAAGAAGCCAGAATAAAGACCGAACATTATGAATATCAATATCGTACGGCTCAACTAAATGTCAATACAAATGCTCCCGTAATTGCTCCCCCTCTGGGATTAACTATGACTAGTGTCATTCCACCTTTCACTGAGGATAATGTGCAGGATTTCTTTGTTTTGTTTGAGGAAGTTGCTGGAGGTATGAAGTGGACTAGAGATCAATGGCCTTTTATGTTACAAACTGTTTTGACAGGGCAGGCTCGAGCCACGTATTTGTCAGAAGTAGCAGAAGTTAGGCAGGATTATGACAATCTCAAAGAAGCTATCTTAAAAACCTATCAATTGCAGCCTGAGGCTTACAGGCAATCTTTCCGTAAAAACCAGAAGAAAGTAGAAGAAACCCATAAGGTATTTGCCAGGACCATGACTAAAACTTTCAATCATTGGGTCAAGAGTAAGAAAGTCACAAGCTACAACGATCTGAAGGAGTTGGTCCTGTTAGAAAATTTCCTATGGAAAATTGATTCTTCTGTATCCTATCATTTAAAGGGGAAAAAGGTAGATTGTCTTGCTGACGCCGCTGACATGGCTGACACATACGTGCTCAACAACAAATATGTTGAAGCCCTACCATAGGTCCCCTGATTCCTCTCCTCCAGATTCTCCCACTGTGGCAGTGAATGTCAGGACCTGTGAACAGCCTGGTGCGGACAAAGTCTTCAGTTCTCTTACTGACCCGCAACAGACTGTTCCAGAGCCTGAAGGTATCCATGCAGACTTTGACTTGTCATGTAGCCTATCCAACTTTCAGTATAATTCAGTGGCTTTGAGGGAATTACCATCTAAACTATGTCATCTTCCCTCTGATCAAGCGAACCAACTAATCTCTGTTTTATCTCAGTCTCCCAGTGTGTTCCGTGATACTCCAGGGCTCACTTCTTTGGCCGTGCACGACATCGACGTAGGGGATGCAACTCCCATTAAACTATCCCCCTACCGTGTCTCGCCACAACGCAGGAGTATACTGCAGGTCGAGCTTGACTTAATTTTTTCAAACCAGCTGATCACAAGGGCCCTAAGCCAGTGGAGTAGTCCGGTCATACTTGTGTCAAAGCCAGACGGGAGCCATAGGTTTTGTAGGGTCTATAGGCAAGTCAATGCTGTCACAAAGAACGATACCTACCCACTGCCACGGATCAAAGATTGCATTTCCCAGGTTGGCCTCATGCAGCAGTAAGTATAATTTAATGAGAGGATTTTGGCAATTAGCTCTCCCTTGTAGCGAGGTAAATATCATGCTTTTGTAGTGCGCTTTTAAGCCTTCAGCTGTGAGATGCCTTGCAGTTCGAATAACGCTCTAGCTACGTTCCGGCTATGTTCTGATGTGGTACCTGGAGACGTTGCCTACTTTGGGTGATATCCTTATTATATCCTCATTATAATCTTGCTGTTGCCAATCTGGTGGTGAATCTATTTATGTATTATGTTTAATATTATGTACTATACTCCTTAAACTCTTTTCTAGGGGGGAGGTCTGACATACGGAGCCCTGTATGTTAATTTAAGAGTTAGAATTAGAGTTCAAGGAGCCAAACTACCCAAGTGGTGAAGCAGACTAGCGAGCGAACGAGCGAGTGGGCAAACCATCTCGCCCCATACCAGCTCGCCCCATACCTCGATGACCGATGCTATGACGTATGATCGACGCCAGGAGCTGTGAGTGGACGACACACCTGTTATGTGATTCGAGGAGCTATGATTGGAGCGCGCACCATCACTCGCCTCCTGATTTGTTCCTACACCATCATTGTTTGGTATATAAGACCCGAGTTGTGGGCATTGAAATCAGTCTCATTTGGAGTTGGGGAAGGTGAACTTGCAGCTGGAGGAAGACGGGGTGAAGTATTATAATGGGATTGTGACTGTCAGTCAGATTATATAAATGTGTGTTAAGTGTGTTCGGTGTAAACACTTACGTTATGTTGGTTAGTGAGATATGTGATTGGGAATTAACGTGATGTGTTTAATGTGTGTAATGTGTTTAACTATTTAATTGGGAATTAACGTGAACACTACTATTATGTGTTTAACGATTTAATTGGGAATTAACGTGAACGCTACTATTATGTGTTTAACTATTTGATTGCGAATTAACGTTAACGCTACTATTTATGTACTTAACTATTTGATTGGGAATTAACGTTAACGCTATTATTATGTACTTAACTATTTTAGTTGACTAACTTGGGGACTAAAGCAACTCTTTAAGTAATTGGGTTATGATGAAAGTAATACTATTGTTTTATATTAATACTTACGAGTTCTTTCATTTTCTTTGAATTAAGCTTACATTGCTTAATGGTGCTTAGTACGGTGATGCTATTGTCTCGTATTAGTAATATCGCCTTAGACTAACATGGCTGTGTTAATATTACTTATAGTGATTTCCTAAGCTGAAGAAAATTCTTTTGCTTCAAAATATTATATTTTGCTTTTCATATTATTTGAGTGAGACTTGAATCGAATCTATGAAACGATCCTGTAACTTTATTTACTCATAATCAAACTTCAATGTTACGTGGTTAAGAAATCCATTTAACTAATTATTAAATATATATCTAACTTTTTATGTGACTTTGATATTACTCCTGATGATAATAATAATATAATACTATTAACGTAAGACAAGAACCAAGAATAATTACATTAAATATAAATAAAAGGACATAGAAGAAAACTATCTATTCATTTCAAAAAGGGTAAGAGACAGAAATATTCTTACTTTAATATTTATCTTTCAAGACTTTTTATAAAATTAAGTCCTTCTTTAGCTATAACTTCTTCGGTTCATAACCATAGCCTACTAAGCTTCGGTTAAATAATAATTCTTTATAAATACTACATGACTTTAATTAGTTTCAGTATTTTTCATAATTAAAGAGTATCAGTCAATAAAGGATACTAAGTCCTAAGATCCAAAAGGAAAGGAAGCAACAACAGGAAATTATTTTATTAGATTTTACTTTTGTTTTGCCTTCAGCTGACTGATACCTTAATATATATCTCTGTGCTATCTAGATTCATCAAGTTAACCACTTGAGGATCAAGATACGTAACAATATATATATATATATATATATATATATATATATATATATATATACTGTCTTCGTGGTGCGATGCATAAGGTGTTGATTTTCGGTGTGAGCGTCCTGGGTTCGAATCCACGGACTGCCACATGTGTTTGTAAATTTCATTAATCGATTTTAGGAGTATAGTTGGTTGTTGGAAGGAACATAATAAAAAACAAATATATATATATATATATATATATATACCGGTATATATATATATATATATATATATATATATATATATTGTATATATATACAAATATATACATAGGCCTATATATATATTTTTTTTTCTTCTATGTGATTGAGGGAGGCAAAAGGCATAACTGCCTATAGCGAGTGCCTCCCCCATAGTTGAAAGAGTGACAGGGCCAAAATCAAGGGATGTTCGAGCCAAAATGCCTGGACACACGGAGTTTGAAGCAATTTAAGTCATAGGAAGCGGGAAAGACTGATTCTGGGAGAGAGTTCCAGAGCTCAGCTGTTGAGTAGAAGAAAGTTTGAGAGTAACGTTTCACTCTTGGGTTGGAGAGTTGCACAGAGTAGAGGTGGGATTGAGTTGCAAGACGGGTACCACATGCCCTACGTAAAGGAGGTGGAATGCACTGGGATAGCTCTGAGGAACACTGATTATTATAGTAGCGATAGAATAGCGAGAGAGATGCAACATTGCGGCGGAGAGAGAGAGATTGCAGAGAGTTGGTGAGTGGACGGGAGTTAATGATACGAAAGGCCTTCCTTTCAACCTTGTCTAGGAGAGTGGTGTGAGAGGAACCTCCCCACACATGTGAACTATACTCAATACAAGGGCGCACTATGCCCCTGTACAGAGCAAGAAGCTGTGCAGGGGAAAAGAACCCCTAAGGCGGTTGAGCACACCCAGCTTCTGGGAGGCTGCCTTAGCAAGACTGGTAATATGGTCCTTCCAAATGAGAGCAGAAGAAAAAGAGACACCAAGAATATTGAGAGAAGATGAAGGGTTGATTTTTGTATTGTTGAAGAATAAGGGATAGTCCGCTGGGAGATCCTGACGGGTAGATAGATGGAGAAATTGGGTTTTGGAAGCATTAAAGTTAACAAGGTTTTCTCTGCCCCAATTGGAAATAGTATTTAGATCAGAATTTAAGAGTTCTATAGCTTCATTACGTTTGTCGTTGAGGGATTGCTGGCTGGGGCGTTCTGAAAAAGTAATGGAGTAGTGTAAGGTTGAGTCGTCTGCGTATGAATGGATGGGAATTAAGGTACAGTTAAGGAGATCATTTATTAAAATTAGAAAGAGAATAGGAGATAAGACAGAACCCTGAGGAACACCGGAGTTTTTAGGGAGAGGAAGTGAACAATGGCCGTCCACAACCGCGGCTATGGAACGGCCGGAAAGGAAATTAGAGACAAAGGCACTGATGGAGGGATAGAAACCGAAGGAGGGTAGTTTAGAAATTAAAGATTTATGCCAGACTCTATCGAAGGCTTTCGATATGTCTAGTGCAATAGAAAAAGTCTCACCGAAGTCCCACAAGGAGGATGACCAAGAGTTAGTAAGATATGAAAGAAGATCACCAGTAGAGCGACCCTTTAGGAAGCCATACTGGCGATCTGAGAGCAGATTATGAGAAGAGAAATGCTTAAAAAATTTGGAAGCAAGAATAGTTTCAAAAACTTTAGAAAGACAAGAAATGAGAGCAATTGGACGATAGTTGGAGGGTTGAGAGCGGTCACCCTTCTTTGGGACAGGTTGAATGTGAGCAAACTTCCAGCATGAAGGGAAGACGTTAGAGGATAGACAGAGACGAAAGACTTTGCCTAGGCAGGGAGTCAGCACGGAAGCACAGTTTTTGAGAACAACAGGAGGAACACCGTCCGGACCGTACGCCTTATTAGTGTTAAGCCCAGAGAGGGTAGAAAGTACATCTTTAGAAGAGATTAGGATATTAGGCATAAGTACAAAGGAGTACAAAGGAGTACAAAGGAAATCAAGCAACAACAGATCTAGTGACCCTTCTAGGTTGCTTGTCCTCCAAAACACTGAGGATCAAGTGTCCAAACAGTGGTTTAGAGGGGGTAAGGGAACATTGGAAAAAGGGAATTACTGCCCTGGAACTAATGTCCGTGGCAGGATTAGGAAGTTAGTAGGGGACAGAGGGGTTAGTAACTGAGGGGGAGATAAAATAAAGTTATTCATTTACAAACGCAGTCAGTCGCGGGTTTGAAGCGAGATATTTGTCTAGCGGAGTTTAAATGAATCAACGGTGATGCAGTCTATAACGTTTCGGGGAAGCCCATTCCACAAGTTGACAACTCGATTGAAGAAGAAATTCTTAGATTCGTGTGAGTTAAAAGATTTACCAATAATTTTGCAACCGTTTCCCCGCGTGTAATTAGATTGGTCGATAGTGAAGTACTTACTACAGTTCATATTGTCGATGCCTTTGGTGATTTTGAACACTTGAATTAAGTCACCTCTTAATCTGCGCTGGGTTAAAGGAAATAGATTTAATTCTCTAAGACGCTCTTCGTATGGTTTGTTCTTTAGGCTAGGTATCATTTTGGTAACTCTACGTTGAACTCGTTCTAGCTTGTTTATATCTTTTTGGTAATAAGGGCACAAGGATTGAATGCAGTATTCCAGAAGAGGGCGGACTAAGGAATTGTAAAGGGTTAGGATAACTTCTTTGGATTTATGCTCAAATGACCTGCCTATAAAGCCAATTAATTTGTTTGCCTTCTTAACAACTTCTGAACATTGTTGACTCGGTTTTAGGTTACTCGATATTGTTACTCCCAGATCGGTTTCTCTGTTTACATTCTTAAGCTGAGTGCCATTCATCGAATAGTTTGCTTTCTCATTTAGGTATCCGATATGTAGTACTTTACATTTATCCGCATTGAAACTCATTTGCCAAATTTGGGCCCAACATGACAATTTATCTAGATTGTGTTGCATATTGTCAACTTGTTCTTTTGAGAGTACGCTATTTGCAATTTTTGTATCGTCAGCAAATTTTGAGATTGTACAGATGAGGCCCTCATCTATGTCGTTGATGTAAATTAGAAAGAGAATTGGGCCTAGTACCGATCCCTGGGGTACCCCGCTACTTACATTGGTCCATTTAGATGCCTTACCGTTTATGACTACTCTTTGCTTTCTGTCGCTGAGCCAATTTTCTATCCATTTCAACACACCGTCTTGTATTCCATGCGCTTTTAGTTTTAGCAGTAAACGTTTGTGGGGAACTTTGTCAAAGGCCTTTTGAAAATCAAGGTATATAATATCTACAGCTTTACTCTCATCGTAGAGGTTGAGGATATCGTGGAAGAAGTCTAAGAGGTTTGTTAAACAGGAACGTGTTTTACGAAAGCGGTGTTAAGTATCTTTAAGTATGTTATATGTTATTTTCCTCTAAGTGATTTACGAGTCTGTCTCGTATGACCGTTTCTAGCATTTTACATACAACTGAGGTTAAGCTAATTGGACGATAGTTACTGGGTAGGGATTTGCTGCCTTTTTTGAATATCGGTGTTACGTTGGCTAGCTTCCACTGATCAGGCATAGTTCCAGACTGCAAGGATTTATTGAATAGTAATGTCAGTGGTTTGGAGAGCTCATCCTTAGCTTCCTTCAGAACTCTAGGCGAGATTGTATCAGGTCCAGGCATTTTATTTACCTTGAGTTTATCTAAACAATTCAATACTTCTCTCTCTGTAACGGTGATATTGCTTAGAACACCTGAATTATCAATCTGAATCGGCGATGGTGTAGGGATATCACTGAGGTCTTCTGTTGTAAAAACTGATGCAAAGAAGGTATTGAGGGCATTACTCATTTGTACTTCGTCTTTGGTGTATTCTCCATTTTCATCGACTAACGGTCCAACAGTTGAAGTAACTAATTTTTTCTTTCTGATATAACTATAGAATTCTTTCGGGTTTGTTTTACTTTGATTCGCAATATGTAACTCTAAGGTCTTTTTACTTTGCTTAATTAACTTTTTGGCTTTGTGTCGTAGCTCTACAAATTTCACCCGTTCTTCGTCATTTTGTGAGGATTTTAATCTATCATTAGCAAATTTTTTAGCAAGCAGGCAGTTTGAAATATCTTTTTTCCACCATTTGGGCTTATTATTATGGCCTGGACGCCGTATTTTCGATGGTATGCAGTCTTGCACTGCTTTTAGGTAAGTGGTTTCGAATAACTTCCAAGATGTATTTATGTCATTATTGTTAATTAAATAGCTCCAGTCAGTTTCTTTAAACATAGCTCTAAGTTTATGAAAGTTTGCTTTCTTGAAATTAGGGACTTTTTCGATGCTACTATTTGGTTCGTTACTAGTAAACTTTAAAGTGAAAGTTATCGTACGATGGTCGCTGTTACTGAATTCATCACCAACATTCAAATTCTCTATTAATTCTTCTTTTGTTGCAAGTACAATGTCAAGAACGTTATTACCACGGGTCGGCGTTCGAACAAATTGATAAAGCGAACTCTCTTGCAAGTTCGTATACAAGTCATGTCCGGAGTGTGAAGTAAGAGTATCGCCCCACTTGGTCACAGGTAAATTAAAGTCGCCAAAAATTACGGTATCTTGTGAGTTACTTACATCTGCAATTTGTTCATAAATTTCTCGGTCAGTTTGCACTGATTGAGCTGGAGGTCTGTATATTAATGCAAGTATTATTTGTGTACCTTTATTATTCTTTATTAGCACAAAAGATGCGTCGACGTTCACAATTTGAGGTTTTGACAAGAGGGTAGGACTTTCTTTGATATAAAGTAAAACGCCACCTCCATTTCGATTTATTCGGCTTTTCTCAAACATTACATAACCGGGAAGAGAATACTCTGCTAAAAAGTCTCTATCTTCTGTATTGAGCCAAGATTCTGTTATGCCAATCACATCATAATTTTCTGTAAACACTAGCTCCTCTAAATCTGAAAATGTATTGCGTATGCTACGAGCGTTTGCATAGAAAACCTTTAAATTTGTTATTTTAGAACTCGCGGAACGATCTTTAGTAATATTTTTGGTTCTTGTCGGATCTACATTTATGTTCATGGCTGTCCTCGGTCCTCGCTGTCTTCGGTCCTTATTGCTGGTGGTCCTCGGTTGCCTCTGTTTTTTTCTTGGCGTTGGATGATTTATGTCACTGCTGCTTCTTCTCTGATGGCGTTTTTTGATCCATGGCTGCGGACTGCTTCGTGTAGGAGACGACCCATGCGTGCTGAACCCACAGGGTTTAGATGAGTGCCATCCTTGCGGAACAGAGTAGGCTGGTTGTAGAAGTTGTCCCAGAGGTTGATGAATTCAACTTCTTCCCTCAGACACAAATATTTTAGTCGGCTATTTGTGCTGAAGGCCTTGTCGTAGAATTTATCAGGTGAGTCGATCTTGGGGAGAATGCCTGAGATGATTATATTCCTTGACTTGTTTTTGTAGTGCTGGATCATCTTGCGATATTTCTCAATCAACTCTTCGGATCTGGTGCGCATGACGTCATTTGAACCAGCATGGATGACAAAAAGGGTATTTTCATTTGCATCCTTTGTGGTATCTTCGAAGGCTTCCACAATGTCGTCCAGTCCAGCTCCTGGGATGCAAAATCTTTTTCGTTGATTTGGGACTCTGTCGCAGAACTCTTCGACCTGTCCTCGTAGGATGGAATCCCCAATGAGCCTGGTCTCTTCTGGTTCGTCTTCCATCTCTACCAATATCTCAAATCTGTTTGACATTGTGACTGGTAGATGAGACCTTTTCTGCGTTGGCCGTGCACCGTTCCTCACTGGTGTAAATCCGGAAACCTGTGGTGGCGGGACTCTACGTACAGGTCGGGGAGAGGAGTGGTTAGAACGGGGGCGAGGGGTTGGTACTGTTCGTGCTAGCAGGCTTCTTGCACGAGGAGTGGGGGAGAGACTAAGGTGAACAGGGCGGCTGTCCTGGTTTGATGTCGGCTCAGGTTCGTCAGAAGCATCTGCTGCAGTGTCTACTGCAGGTGTTGGATTGTTGGCAGATGACGTTGGGGCGGTGGTGGATGCTGGAGTTGAAACAATTGGAGTTAGTGATACTCCAACGTTGAGTGTTACAAACTCTTGGAGTGATTCCAGCTTCCTGGTGAGGGCGTTGATCTTGTTGTGGGCTTCATTCAATTTTGCTGTCAAATCCTCTCGTTGCTGGCAGAGTCGGCAGACTTGTGGATCGGCAGGAGCAAACATGGAAGCACCAAACCTACCGGCGCAGGTCGTACAGGCACGAGGCATGGTGACGATCACTTTCTTCAGATCACTTCACTCACTTAAAAACACTTAACTCACTTTAAAAACACTAAACTCACTTTAAAAACACTAAACTCACTTTAAAAACACTTAACTCACTTTAAAAACACTAAACTCACTTTAAAAACACTAAACTCACTCTAAAAACACTTCACTTCCTTAAGGACATTAGGACAAGAGACTGAAACTGCACTTATGTGTGGAACACTCAGTCTTAAAATGTTATGTATGTATGTATGTATGTAACCCTTAAAAAGCGGCTCACCACTTAAGTCGAGTTAAATAAAGCTGGACTATGTGGCGGCGCTCGACATAACTCGAGTGGCAATTTCAGCACGTAATGTGGCTGAGAGAGAGAGACAAGTGGTGGCAGGAGACTAGCGAGCGTATGACTGCTCCAGACCACCGCGGCGAACCTACTGACACAAATCTCAGCTCCCTCCTCCCTCTCTCACTCGCTACATACTCAATTATGTACCGAAAGTACCGAATTACCTGCTTTTTGCACTCGCGTTGCACGGTTATTGCAAGAAAACTATCCATCATACAAGGATCGTTATGGTGTCATTCGAAAGCTCTGTTTATGCCCTTTCAGGGATAGATACTTGTTTTACGTTCTGGGTCTTATTTAGGCATGAAAATGATCACGTAAACAGCCCTATTTTGGCTAAAAACACCTCGCTGGGCGGTACACATAAATAAACCGCATAGGCCGCTCGTAAGGTGTTAAATAGGCCTAACCGGAAACAAAAAATTTGAAATACACACAAATAGGTTATCAGCGGTGATAGCCTAACCAAAAATTAAAACAAAACAAAAATAAATTTGAATACGCAGTGATAGCCGAACCGAAAACAATTTTATGTTTATTTAAACAGAAATAGGCCACCAGGGGTTATAGCCTATCCTAACCGAAAACAAAAATTATGAAATACCGGTACGCAGAAAGTAAGAGAGAGGAGGGTGGAGAGGGAGGAATAGCACCGGAATCATCCAAGGTGGAGTTTCTAGCAAAAGTTTGAGCGAAGAGTTTAGCTTTGTCAGAGGAAGAAGTGATGGTTGTGCCATCAGAGTGGGAAAGGGGAGGGAAAGACGAGGAAGAGAAATTGTTGGAGAGGTTTTTGTCTAGATGCCAGAAAGCTTGGGAAGAGCTAGAGTTGGATAGTTCAGTGCATTTATTATTGATGAAAGAGTGTTTGGCAAGTCGAAGAACATATTTGGCTTGATTCCGGGCAGAAACATATGAATATATATATACGGTATATATATATATATATATATATATATATATATATATATATATATATATATATACTGTATATATATATACAGTATATACAGTATATACTGTATATATATATATATATGTTTCTAGTCTCTCAGTGGGGATCGAACCATCGACCATCAGAACGATAGCCGACGCTTAATCAATTACACCACGGCAGTGGTGTATATATGGTGTATATATAGTGGTGTATATATATAATATATATATACATATATACTGTATATATATATATATATATATATATATATATATATATATATATATATATATATATACACAATATATGGAGAGAGAGAGAGAGAGAGAGAGAGAGAGAAAGAGAAGTAAAAATGCAAAACAAACATTATATTTAGTAGTATTAATTAATATCTGTATTATTATTACTTGTATTATTATTATTATTATTATTATTAATATTATTATTATTAGTAGTAGTAGTAGTAGTAGTAGTAGTAGTAGTAGTAGTATACTGTAAGCTACCCAAGTGTCCCAACAGGGTGTAAAAATAACAGTAAAGATTGAATACACACAGAATACCCGAAGGCACTGGAGAAAAACTACGGATACTATGAAATATAGAAAAGAAACGGTCGAAGAAAGAGAGAGAGAGAGAGAGAGAGAGAGTACTAGCGTCACTGACACAATTCAATATTTCACAATTGTGGGGAAGGTGAGGAATAGATTATGAACTTTCTCTACATGGCGTGACTAATATCTCTATCTATCTATCTATCTATCTGACTCTTACACACACTAACACACAAACACGCACACAACATCGCATAATGACACACACGCAATATTAATACATACACATAGCATACCGGTATATACAAACAGTAAAAACATAATCATTCCCACACACAAACACACACACACAAACAAACACACACACACCCACACACACACAGGTTAATATCCTTTCGTTCCTTCGTCTTTTCTTTCCATGGCCGTGATCTTTTGTGTGCTGTCGTACGCTTAATAAAAATCCATTTGATCTCTTATCTCTCTTTCTCTCTCTCTCTCTTTCTCTCTCTCTCTCCACTCACAGTATAATAATTAGTGATTGGAATAAGCTCCCAAATAAAGTAATAGATAGTGTTTCAATATATGCATTTAAAGTAATAGATAGTGTTTCAATATATGCATTTAAAAAAAGTCTAGACTCATATAACAGATAAACCGGAATGGAGTAGGTAATAATCAATGATAGAACGATGTGGTAGTAACGAACACTGCTTCAAGTTGAAGGAAGCTAACGGAGAACATAATATATATATACAGTATATACAGTATATATATATATATATATATATATATGTTATGCCAGGTTTTTGCTATGGTTAACTGTACTATTTAGGTAGGTTCTTACTCGACTTGAGAAGTTGAAACCACATGAACACATGCACAAAGGTAATAGAGGATAATAATAATAATAATAAGCATGTTACTTATTTCTCATAAGCGCCAATTTTTCCGAAGAATTCACTAGCGCTCGAAAAGAGAAAGAAAAAAGAACAAAAATCAATGCATCAAAAGAAGGCTTATATACAACACACATTTAACAATCACTAGCAGTGGCAAAATAGCCTAAACTCTATAGCCTGTCATGACACCTCTCTCAAGATCATAGCTTCTCTCAAAGAGAAAAGTCTTAAGTTGTCTCTTGAAGCATTCAACAGAACTCAGTTGTCTCATGGACAGCGGCAACCTGTTATACAACCTCGGAGCCATGTAGGAGAATGACCTCTCAAAGAAAGAAGACTGCTGGAAAGCCCTTGGTTCATCAAGACGAAAAGGGTCATTGTCATGACGCACAACTACACCATGGTGTGCCGGTGGGCGCCTGAGAAGCTCCGCAAGGTACCTAGGCTCACCAAATTTGAGAACCTTAAAAGTCACCAAACACAACTTAAATTCTATTCTTGCTCTTACTGGCAGCCAGTGCAGTTCTATGTGAAGAGATGTAGTAGGAGTTCTAGGTAGAACACCAAAAATTAGTCTTGCGGCCCTGTTAAGAACAGACTGAACTTTCTTCAAAATATAATTTGGAAGACCCACCAACAGGGCATTGCAATAATCAACACGAGAGAAGACCAATGAGTGAACCAACGTCAGGAGGCAACGTCTGGTTAAAAACGGCTTCAGCAAATAGAGATTTCTGATGTGCAAGTAACAACTTTTAACTATCTGGTTTACATGCTCTTTGAAATCTAATCGGGAGTTCACATATACACCCAGATTTCGAACAGAGTTGGCCGGTCGCAGCTGAGATCCACCCACATTGATGGAGAGGGCACCCACTATATCATCAGCTCTTCTATTTCCTCGGATGATGAGAATATCAGTTTTACCATCATTTAGTTTAAGTTTTCTCGCTCTCATCCACTTCTTGATATCAGACATCAACAATTCCATCTTACTCCGTATATCAACTATATTTGTGATTCTCACATAAATCTGGGTGTCATCTGCATAAAAGTGAAAGGTGACATTATGTGCACGAAGCAGAAGAGACAAACTGCTAATATAAATTATAAATAGGATAGGACCTAAAACTGATCCCTGCGGAACACCATACTGCAGGGGTGTCGAGTCCGAGACCACTTGATTTACCATCACACTCTGGGATCTACCTGACAAGTACGACCCAAGAAGCAAGAGAGCGGAGTCACGCACACCACAATCATAAAGATCACTCAATAACAACTCGTGATCCACTGTGTCAAAGGCCGCAGAGAGATCAAGCAAGACCAATAGTGAGGCCACACCATTGCAAATGTTCTCAACTAGATCATTATGTACTCTAATCAATGCTGTTTCAGTTGAATGATGCTGTCGGTAAGCAGACTGAAAAATTGGGATAGTTTCATTCTGCTGAAGTAGTGGTTGTAATTGGTCAAGTATTGCACGCTCTAATATCTTTGATATGAAGGACAGGTTGGAGACAGGACGATAGTTCAACATGTTCTCAACATCAAGTCCAGGTTTCTTTAGAGTAGGTCGGAGTAGTGCATGCTTTTCAGAATGTGGGAAGCTACCTTCAGAGAAGCACTTATTAATTATTTTGGAAATAAACTCAACTGTGTGATCATAGACTCTTGGTAGCTTGGAAACATTTATGGGATCCAACGGGCAAAATGTTTTATTGAGGTTTCTTATGTAGGACGAGATCATGTCCACCTCTACTGAGTGAAAGGATGAGAGGACATTATTAGGAATGTGTCGGGGTTGGAGTACAACTGAAAGTTCTTCACCAACAGAAGCATCATCCAGTTCCTGTCTTATGCGAGTTATCTTGCCAGCAAAAAATGCCACAAAGTTGGCAGCCAACTCGGCATCGGGTACAGAAGGTCTTAAGCTGACTCTTGTTTTTCCAAGTAAACTGTTTACAATTGAAGCCAACCTCCTCTGGTCATTACCACACGAGTCAACTTTTCCCTGATAATACACTTTCTTTTCATCTTTGATTGTGTGGACCACAGCTCTTCTGGCTGACAGATATTGCAACCATGTAGAGTCTGTTTTATTTTTCCGCCATTCACGTTCAGCTCTTCTACGCGCTCTTCTAAGAAATTTAACTCGAGTGCTATACCAGGGTGAATCATCTCGTACTATGATTTTCTTCTCTACTTCTGGACAGTGATGATCGAACACTAATTTAAGTGCATTTCCATGTACCTCCACCAGCTCATCTGAAGTAAGGTTGGAAGTATCAATACTTCCCAAGTACTGTTTTACTTCACTGCTAGCCAAATTTTGGTCTGCATTTTTATAATTTCTAAATCTGATTACTTTTTCATGTGTGAGTGGCTTAGGGAAATCAAAGCTGTAAGTAATCAAAGCATGATCAGAGGTATTAGGGTCAGCATTCTCAACATCAACATCCAGAACACCACCACAACCCACAGGAGAGAAAACCAAGTCAAGGGTGTGTCCTAAGATATGAGTTGGGTGGGACACATGGTTTACAAAATTGTTCTGATCAGTCAACTCAAGGAACTCAGGAGAGAATGGCTTCAGATGAGGGCTGTCATCCCAGTAATTAAAATCTCCACATATCAAAAGTCTTCCGGTTTTAGCAGAAAATTCCTCGAGAAACTGCCCAAACTCTTCCATAAAACCCCTATCTGTGCCACGATGGCCAGGCCTATAGACAACTGCCATTCTTAGAATTTGTTGATGGAGTTTTATTTCCACTTCCAACAGTTCATAGTAAAGAGGGGCTGGGTTATGGCTTATTTGCAAGATATTCACCAGAGATGTGGAGTAGACAACTGCCACTCCACCACCCGGATGATCTCCCCTAGGCCTAGGAACATTTATTATGGAATGGGTTTTAGGCAATGCCGCCTGGATAATATTCAGATCTGACTCGAACAACCAGGTCTGAGTGAGGAATAATACATCAAGGTTACGTTCATCCAAGATCTCGCAAATATGATCCATTTTGTTACGCAAGGAACGAACATTCAACAGACCCAGTTTCAACCGGCTCCCATGTGCATTTTTCAGTTTTTTGAACCTACAAAATTGGTGTTCTCAATAACTTTATTTCTCTGAGCTGTCATTAGAGGACAATTTCTACTTGAGGCGAAATGATTTGGCGGCTCCATAACTGATGTGGAGCTCATACAATTTATACATTTGGGGGAAGTCTTGTTGGTGCAGTCTTTTGAGTTATGAGTACCGGCACAGAAGTTGCATTTTGGATCCTCATTTTTCCGATAACACCTGTCACTGGTATGACCAAAGCCCTGGCAATGGTAACATTGTGTTACCCAGAAGCGATCGTATGCACGACATCTCACAAGTCCAACATACACAGAATTGCCATCATCCACAATGGAAGAGCGTATTTCAGGTGACATTTTTACTACCGCAGTCTTTGTGTGTGCATCACTCTTTTGCTTGGTGAATAGCAAATTCATAGCTAAGCCATCGTCGACCAGGGACTTTATTCTTGGGTTCTTGTTGAGGATGCTGGGAATGATCTCATTATCCTCAGCGTCATTAGCAATGCCTACCAGAGTCATTTTTGGCATCATCTTCTTTGGTTCGGAGACACTGAAGGCACTGTCCACCCTGGCACTGTCCAGGATAAATATAATACAGAGTACAAGCATAGACTATCTTATTCAACGTAACTATAATATAATTACAAAGTTACATTCAGACATGGATAGGTATTTACACAATTTTCCTAACACGCTCGAGGATCCACAATAAGTTCCAGGGGGATGACACTAGGCACTTCCGGTGATGACACTAGGCACTTCCGGTGATGTTGCACTTCATTGGCACTTCCAACGAGGTTCTTGGGCCGTGGTGGTGGTCCTGTCGTGTGGTGATGACAGCAGGTTTGAAGATGTCGTAAATCTCTTGCGTTTGAGGTCTTAAATGAATATGTTACATTCTACCAGTGTTATACTAACGTATCATCGGATTGACGAGACGAAAATTTATACCAGTGCATAAACTACAGTAGATCTGGACTGGACACGAAAATGGAACTTTGCAGTAAGGGACCAAAAATTGGAGAACGAACCCGCAAGTTCGAACCTCGAACCAACGAAAATATCAAATTTTCGTGGTTTCGAGGTTCGAACTTGGGGTTTCATTCTCCGATTTTGGGTCCCTTACTGCAAAGTTCCATTTTCGTGTCCAGTCCAGATCTACTGTAGTCTATGACCAGTGTTATACTGTCTCTCTCAACTATCCTGACCTTTATAAGAGTCTTAACACCTTACGAGCGGCCTATGCGGTTTATTTATGTGTACCGCACAGCGGGGTGTTTTTAGCCAAAATAGGGCTGTTTACGTGATCATTTTCATGCCTAAATAAGACCCAGAACGTAAAACAAGTACCTATCCCTGAAAGGGCATAAACAGAGCTTTCGAATGACACCATAACGATCCTTGTATGATGGATAGTTTTCTTGCAATAACCGTGCAACGCGAGTGCAAAAAGCAGGTAATTCGGTACTTTCAGTACATAATTGAGTATGTAGCGAGTGAGAGAGGGAGGAGGGAGCTGAGATTTGTGTCAGTAGGTTCGCCGCGGTGGTCTGGAGCAGTCATACGCTCGCTAGTCTCCTGCCACCACTTGTCTCTCTCTCTCAGCCACATTACGTGCTGAAATTGCCACTCGAGTTATGTCGAGCGCCGCCACATAGTCCAGCTTTTTTTAACTCGACTTATGTTGCTCGCCGCTAATTAAGGGTTAATCAAGAACCTTTACAGTACTCTTTGGTTTGGGGTCTTAAATGAAGACGAGTCTGTTCTGCCAGTGCTATAGATATCTTATCATCGGACTAACAGAAGAGGGTTGGGATGCCTGTGCTCTCCAACTTCACTTAACTGTCCTGACCTTTATAAGAATCTTCCAGGGACTTTGGATGGGTTTGTATTTGGGCCTTTTACAAATATGTGTCTTATTGCCAGTGCCTAGGAGAGCGTATTGTAAGGACTCTATGCAAAGTGCCGTTATGCCAGTGCTACGGTATCTCGCGAGCCCTGACTTAGAAAGAAATCAACTGCCAGTGCATTAACCTCTAGCAAGCCTTTTGGGGGTTTAGTTTACTACCACTATAGCGCACGTCAGTACAGCTTTCTCTAGTGACAGTAATTCCTGGTGATCAAGGCGAAGAATTATTATTGAGTGACCACCATGGTGATTCAATAACAATTAATTTCTAGAGCCAAGATCTAAAGATCTTCGATAAGTAACTTGATGCCAGTGCTTTAGTTACTTACCAAATATAATGCCCAAATCTTCCAGCTCTTAAAAACCTTCCAGTGAAGTCTGTTTTAAGAGCTTTCCATCTGTACTGGTCCCTGTTCGTCTGGCATAGTCTTAATGATGGTGGCGTTTGTCCCAGTGCTCCTTCTTGGTGCAAGAAGGGTGGATGTGCTGGGAGGAGGAGCTGGGGTAGCCCCTCTGGTTTTTCCTGTAACGGTGGTGGTGCAGCTTGGAGCAAGAAGGGACGTGGTGGTGTAGTACTGTACTTATGCAAAGTCTTGCTTGCTTTGCCTTCTTTCCGGTCTTTCTTGTTTCTGTCGCTGCCAGGATTTCTGATGGTGACTATGATGCTCTTTCCTAGAGTTTGGGGAAGTGTGGGTGTGATGGAGGCGACTCAGGTGTACTCTGGTGGTGTGGAGCCTGTGACTTCTTTCCTCGGTGGTGTGGTGGCAAGGGTGGTAATGTTGGCTCTTGGTGGTGTTGTGTTTCCATCCAGCCGTCCGGCTGGCTCAGTTGATAGCATGCCTGATTCCCATCTTGAAGGTCTCGTGTTCAATCCCCGCTCAGATTGAGAAAAAAATCTGGGATACAGCCGGCGGTTACCATCTCCCCATGAGCAAGATGGATGGGTAATGGTCTCTGGTAGACTAAAGAAAGCCAAGCGCTTGTGAATCCTCGAAGGAGGAGATACGGGCGCTATATAAGTAACCAGAAGATTATTATTATTATTATCGTCTTTCTTCTTTATTTCAATATACTGTATATATATGAAATGACGGGGTTGCTACCACCACATGCAACAAGCAGTTGCAGAATTGCCAGTCTGCAGCTGGGTCAGCCAGACAAACCCATCACCCGGAAGCAACGAAGAAGTAAGAAAATGCACGAGCCACCCCTATCACCCGCCCCTCGTTTTCTTTCATGCCAAGTAGCAGTTATGAGCATGGGAAACTGCACCAGCCAACCACAGCCCTGCCTTCAAACGACACCAGCCAATTACAGGCCAGCATTCCTTCCTTCACCAGATCTACACTATGATGAAACAATGTTTATGCAAGTTGAACACCAGCGACCAGAAGCCTACAGATACAAATGGACCTGAACAGGAGTACCAGTTATGCCGGTCCGTTAGATCCAATAACCTCCAGACAAGAAGCAATAATGGGCCAGCAATACATCAATATGTCTAAGAGTCTGGAGGATGATGTAATCCTAAGAAGTAAGAATTCTCACAGAATAGGATAAAAAAATACTTTATATGATATGAATATGTTACCTAGTATATAAGTACACCTATATCTATCACCCAGCCATGTCTACTATTAGTATTTAACCCTCCATACCCGGTAGGGCTCTGAGGCACCCATAACAAATACCCCCCGCGGAACCCGGCAGTGCTCTGAGGCTCCGGCAGCTTGAAAGCCTGTAAGCTTGGTGTGCGAGGCGTCCGTCCGACGCATGTAAATAACAGCCGGTTGGACCGACGCCGCGCATCTCCGACCACAAGAAGGAGAGGCGTCGCTTGTTCGTGTCTGGTGTGTGTTATTGTTAAGTAGTGAAAAGTAGTGATAAGTGGCTGATATCGCCACAAAGTTCTCTCCACGGAAATCGGCATCACAACTGAACCAGTTGACTTAGAGAGCTCTACTCAACGCCATTCTACAGGTACGAAACACATCTACGCTTGGGGATGCACAGGAATGCGGAAGCAGTCAAAATAACAAAGATACGGTAGCCTAGGCGTAGAAGTTTTTCGGCCAAAACCCCCGGGTTTCGGGGAAATTATAGAATACAATAGCCGGGGCTGGACGGTTAACCTCACAACTCCATCACAACGAATTCACATTACCTCTATTGCCACGAGACTGTATAAACGAGAGTCAAGAATTAAGTCAGATATTGCTTCAAAAATTTAGGAGAAAAGTATGCAAACCTCCACTGCGATACTGTACTTAGCCTGAAAAGGACAGGACAGCTAACCACAGCTAAAGCTTGCACCAGCCCTGCCCCCTGCAAGTGAAAGTGCTCGACCTGTGGTGCCCTCTGACGTCTGGAACTCGAAGTACTGCCCGAGTGACACGCTACCAACTTGAGGTGCTGCCCTAGAACCTACGCTCTACGTCGGCCAGCCCTGCTCTCTCACTACCCTCCAAACTTACCCTAAGTGTCTCTGTATATCTTTGAGTTGTGATTATTGTTGTCAAGGTATAGGTTGAAATATGTGAATCGTGTAAGCGTGTGATTATAAACAGATCTGTGCCCAAGATCTTGTATTTGCGTACCTGTTAATCGTTCTGAAATTAATAGTAATTCTTGTCTAAGACCTGTGTTCAAGATCCTATATTACTCCTGTTTAAATATCCTCTAGAACGTCCTACGCATACGTTATATAATTGTGTTCATTCATTTATCACGCCACGTACTCACAGATTTTCCTTATATATGAATTCTGTTATGTATGTTGTAAGTTGAGGTCGACGTGTATTTCGTGTCTTGATTCCCCTTCTTAATTCATAACTAATTTACCTAGAACCTACGCCCAATTTCATATTTAATTTATCCCAGTGTAAAACTTATCATTACCCCAGTTATATACTTTACAAGTCCCCCTTTTCTCATACGATTACATAATCGTTGTTGTGATTATTGTGTGAATTAGTATCTTTGTTCATGCGAGTATTGATGCGATTACTTAATCGTTGTTGTGATTATTGTGTGAATTAGTATCTTTGTTCATGCGAGTATTGATGAGAAAATTTTGATTCTTATGATCTAGGAATTCTAGCATTGCATAGTCTTTTATCTAAATATCTTCCATCATCTCGAATACACCACTTGTCAAGGTGAATTCTTCATAAGACTATGTTAACCGTTCAGATCTCTTGTTAATACCCTTCTGAGTATTTTCATAGTACAACTTCGTCTTGTGCGTCACTATTAACATTAGTAATATCTTATTAATATATTTTCCTTGGCTATTACCATTATAAGCGTTGCCAGGACATCTACTAAATAATCACCTTTGATTATTTAGACTTTGTCTTTATATCCAGTTAATATTTATTTTTCCTTAATTCAGTTATAATTATATTAATAACTTTAAATCTGAATTCCTCGACCGAGTTCGTAATTATTGCATACGTTCGATTGAAGTGAATATACAGCTCAAATCATAAATTACCTAACTTGAGTTACATACATAATAAATTGTGAAAGTAAATAAGCAATACCTTAATCCCAGTTTCATTGCAATATCTCTGAGAATAAGTTCATATTTACGCAAACCAGAATTGTATTTTTCAACTGCGCAGTAAAGTTATTGACCTGACACGCTAGCTGATTAAAGGTCGCGTTTACCTGAAGAGCCCTACCTAGCTCAAGCGCGCCCCCCCCCCCCTAATACATCTCACTCACTGCGTGTGTATTTGTTTTACTCTCAATTCATTCATTCTCTTATATATCGAGAATATTAAACTTAATCTTTATTGCAGTTTCATTCACGTAAGACACTCGACCCGCATCATTATTATTATTAAGGGTTGATACTATACTGTAGGTCACGTGTGTATTATTAAGGGTTGATACTATACTGTAGGTCACGTGTGTATTATTAAGGGTTGATACTATACTGTAGGTCACGTGTTTATTATTAAGGGTTGATACTATACTGTAGGTCACGTGTTTATTATTAAGGGTTGATACTATACTGTAGGTCACGTGTGTATTATTAAGGGTTGATACTATACTGTAGGTCACGTGTGTATTATTAAGGGTTGATACTATACTGTAGGTCACGTGTGTATTATTAAGGGTTGATACTATACTGTAGGTCACGTGTGTATTATTAAGGGTTGATACTATACTGTAGGTCACGTGTTTATTATTAAGGGTTGATACTATACTGTAGGTCACGTGTTTATTATTAAGGGTTGATACTATACTGTAGGTCACGTGTTTATTATTATTAAGGGTTGATACTATACTGTAGGTCACGTGTTTATTATTAAGGGTTGATACTATACTGTAGGTCACATGTTTATTATTAAGGGTTGATACTATACTGTAGGTCACGTGTTTATTATTAAGGGTTGATACTATACTGTAGGTCACGTGGTTAGTATTAAGGGTTGATACTATACTGTAGGTCACGTGTTTATTATTAAGGGTTGATACTATACTGTAGGTCACGTGTTTATTATTAAGGGTTGATACTATACTGTAGGTCACGTGTTTATTATTAAGGGTTGATACTATAATGTAGGTCACGTGTGTATTATTAAGGGTTGATACTATACTGTAGGTCACGTGTTTATTATTAAGGGTTGATACTATACTGTAGGTCACGTGTTTATTTAATTGCATATTTCCTGTTTGTTTACTGCCAACACTGAATTAATATTGATTCAATCTTGGTCTATTCTGCTGTGATACATTCGCCTATTACCTTATAATTCCCATAATTATTAAGGTAAGATTATAGCCTGAATTATCCATATAAACCAAACCCATTTATGAAGATATAATTCTATGCCTTTGAATAAGCTTATGTGTATAACTCTCCTGTGTGTTGTCATTGAGTTCTGTAGTACCTTGTTGAATACTTATTGTGATATTAAGAACGTGTTCGGGGAGTTCCTGTTGAGTTTATTTACGGTCTATGAGTCCATATCTGGATTTTAGTAAAGACTATATCACGAGCTGTAATTACTATGGCCCGGCAAAACAATATATATTTACCAATATATATATATATATATATATATATATATATATATATATATATATATATATATATATACCCGGGCTCAAATCCCTATATCCCGATATGTGAATTGCAAGATATTATTGGGATGGAATTTGTGCTGTAGTTAGTATCATGGTATTACCACAAAGCCCACCGAAATTCTAAATAAATACCCTCATTGTTCCCTTATAAAATAGCACTGTATGAATATATTTCGTAGTTATTTATATGTTTTTTTTTGGGGGGGAGGTTACTGTGGGTGTTAGTTGGTTAGAGGAACCTCAATAATCTCTCTGACTGTCAAATACTCCCTAACTTGAATTTAGTCTTCAGAGGGTGGCAAATTGTGCAAGGTTCTGCATCTTAAGAACATAAGAACATCCTTTCGGGAATTCGGTGAGACTTGTTCTATTGCACTAGACATATCGAAAGCCTTCGATAGAGTCTGGCACAAATCCTTAATTTCTAAACTACCCTCCTTCGGTTTCTATCCCTCCATCTGTGCCTTTGTCTCTAATTTCCTTTCCGGCCGTTCCATAGCCGCGGTTGTGGACGGCCATTGTTCACTTCCTCACCCCATAAACTCTAGTGTTCCTCAGTTCCTATCACCTATTCTCTTCTAATTTTTATAAATTATCTCAACTGTACCTCAATTCCCATCCATTCATACGCAGACGACTCAACCTTACACTATTCCATTAGTTTTTCAGAACGCCCCAGCCAGCAATCCCTCAACGACAAACTTAATGAAGCCATAGAACTCTTAAATTCTGATCTAAATACTGTCTCCAATTGGGGCAGAGAAAACCTTGTTACCTTTAATGCTTCCAAAACCCAATTTCTCCATCTATCTACCCGTAAGGAACTCCCAGCGGACTATCCCTTATTCTTCAACAATACAAAAATCAATCCTTCATCTTCTCTCAATATTCTTGGTGTCCCTTTTTCTTCTGCTCTCAGTTGGAAGGACCATATTACCAGTCTTGCTAAGGCAGCCTCCCAGAAGCTGGGTGTGCTCAACCGCCTTAGGGGGTTCTTTTCCCCTGCACAGCTTCTTGCTCTGTACAGGGGCATCGTGCGTCCTTGTATTGAGTATTGTTCACATGTGTGGGGAGGTTCCTCTCACACCGCTCTCCTAGACAAAGTTGAAAGGAAGGCCTTTCGTATCATTAACTCCCGTCCACTCACCAACTCTCTGCAATCTCTCTCTCTCTCCGCCGCAATGTTGCATCTCTATCGCTATTCTATCGCTACTATAATAATCAGTGTTCCTCAGAGCTTTCCCAGTGTATACCACCTCCTTTACGTAGGGCACGTGGTACCCGTCTTGCAACTCAATCCCACCCCTACTCTGTGCAACTCTCCAACCCAAGAGTGAAACGTTACTCTCAAACTTTCTTCTACTCAACAGCTGAGCTCTGGAACTCTCTCCCAGAATCAGTCTTTCCCTCTTTCTATGACTTAAATTGCTTCAAACTCTGTGTGTCCAGGCATTTTGGCTCGAACGTCCCTTGATTTTGGCCCTGTCACTCTTTCAACTATGGGGGAGGCACTCGCTATAGGCAGTTCTGCCTTTTGCCTCCCTCAATCACATTAAAAATAAAAAAAATAAAAATAAAAATAAGAAAATTGGAGTCTGCAAAAAGCCGATTGGCCCGCACAAGGCAGATCCCTGTCACACCCAACCCCAATTACAAGGCCCAATTATAGGCCCAACTCACTAATACCTTGAGTACTGACCCCACCAAAACGGTCAGAGATTAACACAAGATTACGGGGGTCTGCTGAGCGCCGATTGGCCCACATCCGGCAGATCCCCCTCACACCCAACCCATCTCGTCCATATGCCTATCTAATTGTATTTTAATGCTCCCTATCGTTCTTGATCCCACTCTATCACTTGGTAGCCTATTCCACCCATCTACAACTCTGTTACCAAACCAATATTTGCCTATATCTTTTCTGAAACGAAATTTATCTAATGTGAAACCATTTGTTCGAGTTCTTTCGCTATCACTGAGCTTTAGTACATTTTTCATGTCTCCTTTATTAATCCCACTAACCCACTTGAACACTTTTATCATATCCCCTCTAACTCTGCGTCTTTCTAACGAATGTAAGCCTAATTTGTTCAACCTTTCTGCATATGGTAGATTTCTAATATTATGAATCATTTTTGTCATTCTTCGCTGTACTCTCTCCAATGAATCTACGTCCATTATGTAATAAGGACACAAAAATTGGACAGCATAATCCATATGAGGTCTCACTAATTACAGGTAAAGTTTCAAGATAACATCGCAGTTCTGTTACTCACACTCCTTGAGATGAACCCTAGAATCCTGTTTGCCTTGTTACGAACGCTTATACACTATTTTCTAGGCTTCAAATCGTTGCTAACAAAAACACCCAAATCTTTCTCGCAGTCTGAGTGTTCAAATTCCGTATTAGCTAGTTTATGTTTTGCATTAATATTCGTCTTCCCTATCTTTAATACCTTGCATTCGTCAATGTTAAAATTCGTCTGCCAATTGTTGTTGTTGTTGTTGTTGTTCCCCAGGCTGCCTGGCCGAACAGCCCCAAGGTCCCGAGCAAGGCCAAGGCCGTAGAGCGCCCCCCACAAAACCCTCCCTGCCTACCACTAACAAAGCCCGAGTGACCGAAGCCACTCCAAGGCAGGGAGCTGAGGAGGGCGCGGAAATGCCCGGAAACCAAAGCCCCACCCAAGGCCCTCTGCCCCTCAGCAATTATGAAGGGAAAGTTGAGGGGCAAGGGAAAAATGTGACGCTTTGGCTCCCAATCTGCCAACTTTTAGGTTGACAGTAGGGAGGTCGATCCACGGAGAAGACGCCGTCACTTGAGATCTAGAAGATATATAAGTAAAAGGAACAGTCGGAGTAAGCTATGGGTATGGCAGAGATCGCTCAGCTCTCACTCTGATAGACCAGCCCATCACCATGCCAATTGTTCTGACCATTCGTGTAAAGTATCTAGATCCCTTTGGAGGCACTGTATGTCGCTATCTGAATCTATTGATCACCCTATTCTGGTATCGTCTGCGAATTTACTTATCCTACTAGTTATACCTAAATCAAGGTCATTTATGTATATTTTAAGCAACAGAGGACCCAATACAGATCCCTGGGGGACACCACTCTTGACTGATCCCCACTCTGACTTAGTACCATTTATGCTGACTCTCTGCTTACTACCAATTAGCCATGACCTAATCCATACCAACAACGACCCACCTATTCCATGCGCCTCGACTTTTCTCATCAATCTCTCATGAGGGACTCTGTCGAAAGCTTTACTGAAATCTAAATATATTATATCATACGACTTGTCATGATCTACCGCTTCATACACCTCTGAGAAAAAAACTAAGCAAATTAGTAAGGCAAGAAAGTCCGAGTGAATCCATGCTGAAAATAATTTATTAAATTAAATGTGTCTACGTGGTTTCTAATTGTCCTAGAAATAATTGACTCTAGTAGCTTTCCTATGATTGATGTGAGACAAATGGGACGGTAATTGGGTGCTATTGATTTATCACCTTTTTTGAAGATCTGAACTACATTTGCAATTAAGCTTCCAAGCTTCTGGAACTAAGCCTGTTTCTAATGACTTGTTAAATATAAATGTTAATGGGTAACTTAACTCATCTCTGCATTCTTTTAATACTCTAGCATATACCTCATCCGGACCAGGCGATTTCTGAGGTTTCAGTCTGTCAATTTCCTTAAGCACATCATTTCTACTTATAGTAACCGTACTTAACCTATTTTCTATACTATCGCTACATATCTTACGGACTTCTGGAAACTGTGCCAAATATTCATTAGTGAAAACGGAAAGAAATTTATTATTTAATGTACTGCACATTTCTAAGTAATTTTCTGTAATTTCTCCTATCGAAGTTTTAAGGGGACCAATTACATCTCTAACCTTGGAATTATGTAGTTGGTAAAAAGCTTTAGGGTTATTTTTTGAGTCATTTGCAACCTTGATTTCATAAATTCTTATTTCTTTCCTAATATCCCTTTTTACCTGTCTTGATAAATTGTGATAGTAAGCAAGTAGGTGAATTTCGCCTTTCTTAATTTTTCTATATATTCCTCTATTTGTTTTCCCTAGAAGGTCTAATAGTCTATTATTCACCCATTTGGGTTGGTTCTGTGTTAATCTAAATTTTCTTTTGGGGATATATTATTTTTGCGCATTCAATACTGAGTTGATAAAATTATCGTATGTATCTACCAAGTTTGATGTATCTTCCTGACTTAAGCTAGGAGTAAGGGGTAAGGGGTATGGGGTACACTCATTTGGACACCTGGATAGACTTAATGTTTTGACGATAGGGTCCGCTAATAGGGCTCTTCTTAACCCACCATAATTGGCTTATCTAAAGTCAGGTATTAATGTCGTATTCTCTCTTGAATTACCTTTTCATTGTATATTAAAATACACAGCATTGTGGTCGCTATTTCCTAGGTGGTCCCCGAGTTCTACATTATTTATCATAGGTTCATTGTTACTGAAAACTAAATCGAGAATATTATTACCTCTAGTCGGCGTATCTTTGAATTGAAATAAAAAACTATCTTGTACTACCTCAATAAACTCCTTTGAATCAGAGTTACCTATTTGATGCTGCCAATCTATATTCGGAAAATTAAAATCCCCCATAAACCTTGCTAAACCTTTATGCTATTTTAATTTCCTCTCATAATGATGTTCCGTCATTTCTACTTATATTTGGCGGTCTATACATAACTCAACTATGGTCTCACTACCTTCGTTAACCTCTACCCAAACCCTTTCATTATCATTATTTAGTCTAATACCTGATTTAATACAGCTTTTTAATATACTCCTGACAAACACTGCTATACCGCCGCCTCTTCTACTTATGTAAACAAACTATATCCCGGTATATTAAATTCTGCTAAAAATGCCTGGTTTCTGTATTAATCCATGTTTCAGTTAGCGCTATTATGTCTATATTTCCTTTGCTAACAAGGGCTCTAAGTTCGTTCATTTTGTTACATAAACTCCTACAATTTGTAAAATATACCCTCAACCTATTACTTTTATTTGCAACTAATTTTCTATTGTTTTTAACTAGTTTACTATTACCTGTTGAACTACTAGACCTAGACGGAAAATCTACTCTATCAGCATTCTCGTCATTACTATCAATTACGCGTGGCTGGGGTTCTATTTTACTCACACACCTATGGTTTATTAACAAAACCCCGCAATAATCTTATCGAGTGAGCTGGCTAAGGTCGAAACTCCTAGTCGAGAGAGATGTACTCCATCCTGGGCATGCAGTTCATCCTTACCATAGAAGTGGGTCCAGTTATCCAGGAATGGAATAGTATTTGCCTTGCAATACTTTTCCAGTCGGCTATTTACACCAATAGCCCTGTGGAGGACCATTCCTTCCTTACACCTCTTCTTGGTAGGAAACTTTGTACCACAGGAACTCCACCCTTCTTCTTGATCTTCTCCAACATTTCCTGGTACTTGGTGAACAACTCCTCAGTCCTACATTTCCATATGTCGTTGCTCCCTGCGTTGAGGAAGATGATGGGGTCCTCCCCACTCACTTCCAGGACACCATCTATCTTCTCTGCCACCCTCTTGACTCCGGCTCCAGGCAGGCAGACAACTTTACCAACATGTGTGTTAGTAGCCCTGCCAAGGTATTTAACCATTGAATAACAGACAATGAAAACAGACTTAGCTTTTTTCTGTTGCCGGCCTATAGCAGAAGTAGTAGCAGCAGATGTCCTCCCCTCCCCTCTCACTGCCCCGCTGTAAGACGGGTCATCTCCTTCCCCCTTTCCGACTTCACTGCCATCACAATCGTCATTCAGGGCGCTATACTTGTTTATAACAGTCACACACTGCTTCTTGAAGGTAAACTTTGTTCCACTTGAAGCTACCACCTTCCAGGAAGAGTCCGGTTTTCCTATACTAGTGGTATTTTTAGTTTCCTCTAATGCCATCTTCAATGCTAAGTTCTCGTCCCTGAGAGATTGGACCTCGAGCTCGACATTCTCCAGCCTTTCTTGTAAAGCAAGACAAAGCTGGAGAATATGGGAGGAGGTAGCAATCTCATCAACACACGCCATCACTAAGAATGTTCACTAATGCCTCACTAATGGGTAAAAAGGAATATCATTAGGGGTCACTACGGACGTCTTCACTGGTCAAAGGTCAGGAGGCAACTTCTGATTGAAGGAATCAAGTTCCTCCTGTTCGTCATACAACTTCCTTGGATGATATTTCCTCTCCTGTTATTGCTTATATTACGTCATTTTGCTGTATCTAACAATTAATATAATGTCTTAGCCCATTTGTGGGTATAAATAAACAATCAATCAATCAATTATCATTATATTTTACTTGTTCGTACTCAGAATATTTAGTGCCAAACGTGAGTCCATCCCGAGCTATTGTGCACGTTCTACTGTGTTGCTTGTACAGGTTAACCCCTTCTGTATGGTGACACCTTCTGTAGTGTTGTGATGGGCGTATACAGTATATGTGCTCATTCATGTAGTTTGTGTTGCTTTTGTTAGTTTCCTCCCCAGACCTCCATCAAACTGAAAAAAACAACCCCAGGATCCCCTTTCAAGATATATTTGTACATTTTTTGGTAGAAAAATGTTCCGGCCGAAGGCCGATTCCTCCTAAATTACAGGCTTGCTCTCGTTAACCTGGAAAAAAATCGACACCTAAATGACACAAAAAGTCTTAATATTGACAAAGAAAAGGGGCGAAAGGTCTTAACATCGCGAAACTAATGGACTGAGCGACTTAAAAATTGAAAACTAAAGGGGCTAAGCATAAGGTAGAAGGGGGCCCACAAAAACGACCCATCTCACCTTAAGCCAATATCACACGGGCGCCAATATACACGAGCGCTTTTTCTGGCAATTTTCGATGAGCAAGTTTTGTTCTCGTAATGTGTTCTCGTAATGTGTTCTCGTAATGTGTTCTCGTAATGTGTTCTCGTAATGTGTTCTCGTAATGTGTTCTCGTAATGTGTTCTCGTAATGTGTTCTCGTAATGTGTTCTCGTAATGTGTTCTCGTAATGTGTTCTCGTAATGTGTTCTCGTAATGTGTTCTCGTAATGTGTTCTCGTAATGTGTTCTCGTAATGTGTTCTCGTAATGTGTTCTCGTAATGTGTTCTCGTAATGTGTTCTCGTAATGTGTTCTCGTAATGTGTTCTCGTAATGTGTTCTCGTAATGTGTTCTCGTAATGTGTTCTCGTAATGTGTTCTCGTAATGTGTTCTCGTAATGTGTTCTCGTAATGTGTTCTCGTAATGTGTTCTCGTAATGTGTTCTCGTAATGTGTTCTCGTAATGTGTTCTCGTAATGTGTTCTCGTAATGTGTTCTCGTAATGTGTTGAGACTCTTTCACACTGGAATCGGAAACTAGATTTAAGGGGTAGGTAGTTGTTTTTTCTCCCTCATGGTTAGCCCTATTTGCTTTGAGATTTTAAGAAGTTCGTTCCATTAGTTTGGCCAATTTAAGACCTTTCGCCCTATTTCTTTGTCAATATAAATACCTTTCATGCCATTTTGGTGTCGATTTTTTCTTGGCAAGTGATCCGAGCCTGTAATTCTTGGCAAGTGATCCGAGCCTGTAATTCTTGGCAAGTGATCCGAGCCTGTAATTCTAGAAGGAACCGGCCTTCAGCCTGGACATTTTGTTACCATAAAAATGTACAAATATACCTTGAAGGGGGTCTAGGAGGGGGTCTAGGAGGGGGTCTAGGAGGGGGTCCAGGAGGTGTTTTATTAAGCTTGATGGAGGTCTAGCGAGGTTACCATAGAATATATTAATATATAGATAAACACACCAAAATATAACCACTACCCCCTTAACCCTATTAGGTGCAAGGCGGGCAAATTTGGATCCTCCCAGTTTTACTCCATTAGCTTGGAGATTTTAAGACGTTTCATCTCATTAGTTTGGCGATTATATGATGCTTCAATCCAATAAGGTGTTGATCTGTCCTTGGTGAGCGATAGCGTGCCTGTAATTTGGGAGAGACCGGCCTTTGGCCGGGACATTTTTCTACCGAAAAATGTACACATTTAGTGTCGGGGACGTTTCTTTAGTTTGAAGGGGGTTTGAAGAGGTGTTTTTCCAAGTCTAAGGGGTATACTAAAAACACATCGTTCGAAAATGTCAAAAATAATTAAAACCCTCAATAATAATTAAACAAAACACCATAGTAATCCCCAAGACGTTGCACCAGATAGTGTTAAGATAAATTATGCTAAGGGACTGGTTTCTGATAACACTTGAAATTTGAAGAATCCAGACTACAAATTCCAGTATATTTTGCCAGAAAATCGCTCGTGTGACACCGATAGCAAGATAAGAAAGTATATAAAGGTTAATTAAGGTGTCCATAATACGGTACTATTTGTTTTAAGAGACAATGAAAGGAGAAAGGAATAACAAATACAAAAATATTAAGGTCCACGTGCCTTAAGGGGAGATGGGCCGGTTTTCTGGACCACTTTCTCCCTCATGTTTAGCACCATTAATTTTCAGATGTTAAGATGTTTGCCCCATTAGTTAGTCGATTTTAAGACCTTTGCCACATTTCTTCGTCAATATTTAGACCTTTCGTGTTATTTAGGTGTCGATTTTTTCCCTGGCGAACGATAGTGAGCCTGTAATGTTGAAAGAACCGACCTTCGGCTGGGAAATTTTTCTACCGAAAAATGTACAAATTAATCTAGAAGGGGGATCAAATGGATGTTTTTTTTAAATTTGATGGAGGTCTGGGGAGGAAACTAGAAAAATAATGAATACATGCAAAAGTCGCCCGAAAAGTGAACCCTCTCCCCTCAAGGCATCCTCCATTCATAAAATGTGAACCCTCTCCCCTCAAGTGAACCCTCTCCCCTCAAGGCATCCTCCATTCATAAAATGTGAACCCTCTCCCCTCAAGTGAACCCTCTCCCCTCAAGGCATCCTCCATTCATAAAATGTTTGTAACAATTGGACATAAACTGTTATGGGTTATACACTTGTGGAAAGCAACTCCAAGGAAGTGAATTCCAGAGAATAGCAATTCTGGGGATAAATTAATTGTGATAAGTGGAAGTTCTACATTATGGAGGAGAGAGAGTGAATTCATGGGCATTTCCAGCTGCGCGTGCTACTTCTACCGGGAAATATGTGAAGAGGTGGTACAATTGAAGTAACTTCCTGAGAACATTTACCATGAAAATATCAGTAGAGTAATGAAAGGAATACAACATCTCTTTGTGTGAATAATGTAGGAAGATTATGTGCGATTGCAGGGTTATTCACTAAACTAATTGCTTTATGTTGAATTATATTCAACTGCCTCAATGTAACCACTCCACATCCATTCCACAAGGGGGAACAGTATTCAGTATTGAATAATGGTCTCTCTCCCTCGATCTCACTCTCTCTCTCTCTACACACACACACATATATATATATATATATATATATATATATATATATATATATATATATAGAGAGAGAGAGAGAGAGAGAGAAATTTTTTCTTTAATACAAACGAGGTTGAAAGAAATGGCAATTTCTGCGTTGGAAATTTTATTATTCAAAGTTTCCAGGTCTCTGATGAAAAATGGTACACCTCCCAACATTGGCCCCCCCAATGAAATTAAGAGCGAGGGGTTAAAAGAAATAATCTCCAAGCATGCCCACCCAACCAACCCGGAAAACAAAATCAAATTAATAATTTATTACAAATCCCCCAAGACCTCCAACCTCGTTCTCCGCAACAAACCAGCTTCCACCAAGATAAAGAGCCCGATGACCGACGATCACGTCATTTACCAACATACCTGTAATTATAGGGACTGTGGACCTCATTCCTATATTGGCATGACGCAGACTAGTCTTTCACGTCGGTTAACTCTTCACCTTCAGGCTGGAGCCATCAAAGACCACTATCTCACCCCTAACCACCCCCACCTCACACGCAACGAGTTAGAGAAACACACCACCATACTCGATAAAGAAAGTGACTCAAGGAGATTACCTATACTCGAAGCGTTATATATCCAAGCCTTACATCCTAACATCAACAACCAAACTCTGGACCTTCAGATCCTTCCTTCTGCCAAAAGGCACTATCCTACAGGACCTAACGCCCTCCCTCGGCCCCTGGTGCCCTTGACGCAGCCCCCCGCGCTACCTCCTTCAGCTTCGTCTTCTACCGGCGCCACACGTACTACGCAACTTAGGCCACGCCCCTCGACACGCAGCCAATCAACTTTGACCCCGCCAACCGACCACCACCTTCCCGCATCCAGCGCGCCTGCGTCAAGCGGTTCTCTCTTTTGCAATCCTAGAATACCCCTCCACCAATAGTAGACTTTTGCCCCCTGATTTTCGCCTCCTCTGATCCTCCACCCTCTATATATACCCTTCCTGTTTACCTTTTATATCATTCTATCCTTACTTGATAATGCTGGTTGTCCAGTGAAACACGTCGTATATCCTGTATCATCATGTACATTAATGTAACCCTGTACCACCATGAATTTTGCTCATCTCATTCATCTAATTCCTGCCACCCAGCGAAAACTCATCAGAGACCTGGAAACTTTGAATAATAAAATTTCCAACGCAGAAATTGCCATTTCTTTCAACCTCGTATGTATTAAAGAAAATGTATTACCTGGCTTTACTAACATATATATATATATATATATATATATATATATATATATATATATATATATATAGAGATATATATAGATATATATATATATATAATTATATATATATATATACAGTATATATATACAAAATGTCATGCTGTTTATTACGCCGTACACTCTCTTGATTGACAGGGCTATGACGTGCCCTTGTTACAGGGAGAGCAAGAGCGAGAGAGAAAGAGAGAGTTACAAGGAGCTACAAGGAATAATTAGTATCGCAGAGACCTTGCGGTCCATTCCGAGGAGATAATCGAAGTGGAAGGAGAGAGAGACTGTTTAGTGCACTACACTCTTTACAGAGTGTGCAAAATACTATCTACGTCTCTCCTCTTGAACTGCACTACTGAAGAACTATTTACAACTTCGGAAGTAAGTTTGTTCCAGGTAGAACAGATCTTATATGTGAAAAGGTTTCCACAGATACTAGTGCTGAACCTTTTCAATTCTAATTACAGCCATGGTTGCGTGTTGTATTCATATTGAGGCTAAATATTTTGATATAATCCACATTGTCAAACCCATTATGTATTTTAAAAACTTCTATGAGTTGACCTCGTAATCTGCGTGTCTCTAACGAGAAGAGATCAAGAACTCTCAACCGGTCCTCATAGCTCATTCTTCTAAGCGATGGAATAATATTTGTAGCTCTAGCTTGTACTCTTTCCAGTCGCTCTATATCTTTCCTGAGTGCTGGAGACCAGAATTGAACAGCATACTCCAGGAGAGGCCGTATCAGAGCGTTGAAAAGTGTGAGGACTATTTCCTTATTTGTATACTTAAATTGCCTCTTAATATAGCCCAATAATTTCTGATCTGTCTTATCTACTTCAATGTACTGCTTGGAAAACTTTAGGTCACTGCTAATCAGAACACCCAAATCTGTTTCCAAGTCAATCACTTCCAGAGGCATTCCCAATAGTCAATATCCTAAATTGGGGTTTGCTTTACCGATATGCATCACCTTGCACTTTTCCAAATTTAGAGACATCTGCCATGTTTCCGACCATTCACCCAGTGTGTTGAGGTTCATCCGGAGCTGTTTAGCTCCTTTGGGGTCTTTCATATTAATTCCAAGTTTTATGTCATCTGCAAACTTGGAAATCACACTCAACAGAACAATATCGATGTCATTGACATATATGATAAACAGTAGAGGGCCGATGACAAATCCCTGTGGAGCTCCAGAAGTGACTGAATTTCACTCAGAAGAAACACTATTGATTACCACTCGTTGTTGTCTACCTGTTAGCCAACTTTCTATTTAATTTGTGACCTCTGTATTGATACCTAGTGCATTCACTTTTGACATTAGCCTGCAATGAGGCACTTTGTCAAAAGCTTTTTGAAAATCTAGGTAAAGATGTCTATGGCTCTACTTTTGTAAAAACTCACTCAGCATTTTGTGGACAAATTCCAGCAAATTGATAAGACATGATCGGTGTTGCTTGAATCCATGTTGGGAATCTGTAATTAAATTTTTGATTACTAGGTAGTCAACTATCTCGTCTACTAGTATACCTTCTAAGAGTTTTACTATGATAGAAGTCAAGCTAATTGGCTGATAATTATTGGGACACTTGTGATCTGCTTTCTTAAAGATTGGGGTCACATTGGCCAGTTTTCAGTCTTCAGGGACTTCTCCATTTTCTAGTGATTTATTGAAGATGTCTGCTAAGAAAGGTGCGGGAGTGATTTTCTAGTATTTTGCCTACCCATCTCTCCATGTTAATTGCGACATACCACCCCCCCACAGGACCCCTAAATGACCTACTGTAGGTGAGCGATTTTTTGTTTTGTTTTTTCGTTCATTACTAACCCATCCCATGTGTTTTCAGGAAAAACTATTTTTTTGTCAACCTGCCGGGCCTGGAGTGTACATTTATCATAAATCAGCCGGTGCTCAGGGGGTTAACTTAGCTATTCGTTTTGCTACATCCTCTGGGGTACATCTGATTCTGTTAAGAACTTCACCCTCATGCACTAATGCTGAACTTGGCATGTCACTGGTATTTTCCCTTGTGAATACTGAAGCAAAATAGTCGTTTAGGGATTTAGCTATATCAGTGTCAGAGGTTTGTAGTTGGTGTATTGGATCCTTTAGAGGTCCAATGCTACTTTTGAATGACTTTCTGCTGTTCACATAGCTGAAGAACTCTTTTTGACTTTCTATGCAGAGGGCTGCAACCCTGAGTTCTTCATTCCCCATTGCTTCTTTTATAAGATATGTCACTCATCTACACATATTTTTGAAGGAATCAAAATCTCATTGGTCTTGACTTCTTTTGGCCTTTCTGTATGCAACCTTTCTCTTTCTAATTGTTGCAGCTATGTCACTTGTGAACCATTTTGGTTGGGTTGAGCCTGATTTGGTAAGTTTAGTAGGAAAGAATGCAGCTTGTTGAACCATAAACTGCTGTTTGAATGAGCACCAAATCGCATTAACATTCTCACCCTCAATTCTGATCTGGGATAAGCTTCCAGAAGGTCTTCAAAATGTGCACAACAGAAATCTAGCTTAGCACTCTGAGGATTGGTGGGTCTGCTGCTAAAGGTGCGAAGAGAGAACCTAACTAGATTGTGGTCACTACCTCCGAGTGATTCCCCAACAGATAAGCTGGTCACACTTTCATCTTCAGTGGTGAGCACATGATATAGTATCTTGCTCCCTCTAGTTGGCTCGTTCACCCACTGGGTCAAAAAGTTATCATTAACAAAGTCCACTAGTCGCCTACCTTCATCATCGGCAGTTCTTGCTTCCCAGTTAAAGAGAGAGAGAGAGAGAGAGAGAGAGAGAGAGAGAGAGAGAGAGAGAGAGAGAGAGAGAGAGAGAGAGAGACGAGACAAGAGTGAGAATGAGTGAGTGTTTTGGAGATATTTCAAACAAGAAATACGATAACTCCTTTTATATGTTTAGGCTGGTTCTCATACCAATATTACTACTGACACTACTACTGCCATCACCACCATCACTACTACCACAACAATAATGCTACTATCACTACTACTACCATCACCACCACCACCACCACCACAACTATTACTACAACCACATCACTATTAAACTAACTGACGCCACATTCCACCACACCATCGCTACTTCTACTACCACAATCACCACCATCACTCACACCACCACCCACCACCACTATCACCACCACCATCCACACTACCACGCCATCATTACTACTATTACTACCACACAATCACCACCACCACCACCACTATCACCACTATCACTACCTCACCACTACTACTACTACCACGCGCCTATTATATATAGTTCCATTACCATTGTGGGAGACGTCGGCTCCTATCCCGAGTGAGGTTTGGTATCCTCTACCCAACCTTAGCCGTTTCTGCCTGTCACTTTTACTGTCCTATTGTTCCTTCTGGTGGCGGGCTGCTAGGAATCCTCCTCCCCTTGTAGACTTCACCAACTAGACGAGACAGAATATGGCGAGGAAACACGAAAGTGGTCCTGGACCCTAATAATTGGAAGTTTAAATATTGTTTCTGTTCGGGCTCTGTCTCGAGTCGGCCACCCCCAGCTATGGAGTATGTGCCTGAGCATATACATACATACATACATACATACATACAGTACATGCATATACACATACATATATAAATATATATATAACATTATCACAATCACCACCACACCACCACCACCATCACCATCACCACCACACCACCACCACCATCACCATCACTCAGTAGAAGTCAGTTAGCGTGTCTGAATGTGATGGGGTTAACCCTGTACTAACCCCGCCCACCCTTCCTCTCTCTCTCTCTCTCTCTCTCTCTCTCTCTCTCTCTCTCTCTCTCTCTCTCTCTCTCTCTATATATATATATATATATATATATATATATATATATATATATATATATATATATATATATATATATATATATATATATATATATATATATATATACAGTATATATATCTCTATAACCAATCTATTGAGCTCTGAATACCAACCTCCATTCCTAAGAAATATAAAGCAGTTGTATATCTTATGTTGTGGTTTGAATCAGGGTTAAGCCGAGAAGGGTTTGTTTATTGGTCAGTTTATTATGTTCAGTATATTCAAATATGTGTGAGTATTCTAGGTTCGAATCCTTGGAGTACCACATGTATTAATTTGTTTCATTGATTTCATTAATCAGGTTTATTTGCAAGTTAATTGGTGGGTTGGTGATAGTAAGAATGTATTAGTTTGCTCCCTAGACCTCCATCAAGCTTTAATAATTTCCCCCCGATCCCCCCCCCCCCATTCGAGATAAATCTGCAAATTTTTCGGTAGAAATTGTCCCGGCCCAAGGCCGGTTCCTAATATATTACATGTTCGCCAGGAAAATGTTCGACACCTAAATGGCACGAAAGTTCATTATATTAATACAGAAATAGGATGAAAGGTCTTAAAATAGACAAACTAATGGGTCAAAAGTCTTAAAATCTCCAAACTAGTGGAGGCTAAGCATGAGGGAGAAGGGGTTTCAGGAAAGGCCAAAACCGACAAACTAATATCGATAGAATTATTGTTGCTACAGTACGTGTAAGAATTATTGTTGCTACAGTACGTGTAAGAATTATTGTTGCTACAGTACGTGTAAGAATTATTGTTGCTACAGTACGTGTAAGAATTATTGTTGCTACAGTACGTGTAAGAATTATTGTTGCTACAGTACGTGTAAGAATTATTGTTGCTACAGTACGTGTAAGAATTATTGTTGCTACAGTACGTGTAACAATTTGCCTCTAGATCGAAGTAAACGCCTCTAGAACTAGTGGGAAAAATGAGCTAAATTGGCAACACTACGTGGAATAGTATGGAAATCACCATCAATTTTCCCAGATAGGATTTATATGTTATGACCTTGTTTATTACGGTATACAGCAAGGATTTATATGTTATGACCTTGTTTATTACGGTATACAGCAAGGATTTATATGTTATGACCTTGTTTATTACGGTATACAGCAAGGATTTATATGTTATGACTTTGTTTATTACGGTATACAGCAAGGATTTCCACCAGACTAATCAACCCCTTCTGTACGGCGACGTCTTATATATTTTGTGCTGGCTGTATTCAGACGATTGTGTTAAGTTTGATCCGTTCAGTACCAGTGACATCCTATATATTATATTTTGGCAATGGTTAGACGATTTAATTTGGCTTAGGAAGGACGTCTACCCATTAAAGGCTACACACTATCTCAATTAATAATTTGGCTTAGGAAGGACGTCTACCCATTAAAGGCTACACACTATCTCAATTAATAATTTGGCTTAGGAAGGACGTCTACCCATTAAAGGCTACACACTATCTCAATTAATAATTTGGCTTAGGAAGGACGTCTACCCATTAAAGGCTACACACTATCTCAATTCAAAATTTGGCTTAGGAAGGACGTCTACCCATTGAAGGCTACACACTATCTCAATTAATAATTTGGCTTAGGAAGGACGTCTACCCATTAAAGCCTACACACTATCTCAATTAATAATTTGGCTTAGGAAGGACGTCTACCCATTAAAGGCTACACACTATCTCAATTAATAATTTGGCTTAGGAAGGACGTCTACCCATTAAAGGCTACACACTATCTCAATTAATAATTTTGGCTACCATATCCCATGCCTATTTTTTTCTTTTTCTATGTGAGTGAGGGAAACAAAAGGTAGAACTGCCTGTAGCGAGTGACTTTACCAGAGTTGGAAGAGTGACAGGGCCTATGCTTCATACAATCGTCTAAATGTAGGTGAAATAAAATTATGAAGACGTCGCTGGTACAGAAGGGGTTAAGAAGGATCTGTGGTAGTAAAAAGGGTTGAGTGAGATAGTTCGAAGCCTGTTAATTGCTGGAGGCCCGTTTTAAACTGGATAAAATCGTCTAATAGTAGCCAGGACCAAGTTATAAGGACGGCGCCGGTACAGAAGGAGTAAATAAAGCCTAAAACATTTAATAGTAGCCAGGAGCAAGTTATAAGGACGGCGTCGGTACAGAAGGAGTAAATAAAGCCTAAAACATTTAATAGTAGCCAGGAGCAAGTTATAAGGACGGCGCCGGTACAGAAGGAGTAAATAAAGCCTAAAACATTTAATAGTAGCCAGGACCAAGTTAAAAGGACGGCGCCGGTACAGAAGGAGTAAATAAAGCCTAAAACATTTAATAGTAGCCAGGACCAAGTTATAAGGACGGCGCCGGTACAGAAGGAGTAAATAAAGCCTAAAACATTTAATAGTAGCCAGGACCAAGTTATAAGGACGGCGCCGGTACAGAAGGAGTAAATAAAGCCTAAAACATTTAATTCCCGTATATAATTTTCGCCCCATCCTGAAACTATTGCATATTACTCTTAATCCCTGTATGATTCATCGTACAGTTGTCCACATAAGTTCTGTTCCTCGTTGTGATCTTATGCATGAAAGAAAAATGAGTACGAATGAATTGCGAGGGTGATTTCCTTTAAATATCAGTTGACTAAACAGACGAGTTAACCACTGCATAAGAAAGTACACTAAACAGACGAGTTAACCACTGCATAAGAAACTATACTAAACAGACGAGTTAACCACTGCATAAGAAACTACACTCATAATTCAACAGACGAGTTAACCACTGCATAAGAAACTACACTAAACAGACGAGTTAACCACTGCATAAGAAACTACACTAAACAGACGAGTTAACCACTGCATAAGAAACTATACTAAACAGACGAGTTAACCACTGCATAAGAAACTACACTAAACAGACGAGTTAACCACTGCATAAGAAACTACACTAAACAGACGAGTTAACCACTGCATAAGAAACTACACTAAACAGATGAGTTAACCACTGCATAAGAAACTACACTAAACAGACGAGTTAACCACTGCATAAGAAACTACACTAAACAGACGAGTTAACCACTGCATAAGAAACTACACTAAACAGACGAGTTAACCACTGCATAAGAAACTACACTAAACAGACGAGTTAACCACTGCATAAGAAACTACACTAAACAGACGAGTTAACCACTGCATAAGAAACTACACTCAACAGACGAGTTAACCACTGCATAAGAAACTACACTAAACAGACGAGTAAACCACTGTATAAGAAACTACACTAAACAGACGAGTTAACCACTGCATAAGAAACTACACTAAACAGACGAGTTAACCACTGCATAAGAAACTACACTAAACAGACGAGTAAACCACTGTATAAGAAACTACACTAAACAGACGAGTAAACCACTGTATAAGAAACTACACTAAACAGACGAGTTAACCACTGCATAAGAAACTACACTAAACAGACGAGTTAACCACTGCATAAGAAACTACACTCATAATTCAACAGACGAGTTAACCACTGCATAAGAAACTACAATAAACAAACGAGTTAACCACTGCATAAGAAACTACACTAAACAGACGAGTAAACCACTGCATAAGAAACTACACTAAACAGACAAGTTAACCACTGCATAAGAAACTACACTAAACAGACGAGTTAACCACTGCATAAGAAACTACACTAAACAGACGAGTAAACCACTGCATAAGAAACTACACTAAACAGACGAGTTAACCACTGCATAAGAAACTACACTAAACAGACGAGTTAACCACTGCATAAGAAACTACACTAAACAGACGAGTTAACCACTGCATAAGAAACTACACTCATAATTCAACAGACGAGTTAACCACTGCATAAGAAACTACACTAAACAGACGAGTTAACCACTGCATAAGAAACTACACTAAACAGACGAGTTAACCACTGCATAAGAAACTACACTAAACAGACGAGTTAACCACTGCATAAGAAACTACACTAAACAGACGAGTAAACCACTGCATAAGAAACTACACTAAACAGACGAGTTAACCACTGCATAAGAAACTACACTCATAATTCAACAGACGAGTTAACCACTGCATAAGAAACTACACTAAACAGATGAGTTAACCACTGCATAGGAAACTACACTAAACAGACGAGTTAACCACTGCATAAGAAACTACACTAAACAGACGAGTAAACCACTGTATAATAAACTACACTAAACAGACGAGTTAACCACTGCATAAGAAACTACACTAAACAGACGAGTTAACCACTGCATAAGAAACTACACTAAACAGATGAGTAAACCACTGCATAAGAAACTACACTAAACAGACGAGTTAACCACTGCATAAGAAACTACACTAATCGGATGAGTAAACCACTGCATAGGAAACTACACTAAACAGACGAGTAAACCACTGCATAAGAAACTACACTAATCGGACGAGTAAACCACTGCATAAGAAACTACACTAATCGGACGAGTAAACCACTGCATAAGAAACTACACTTAACAGACAAGTTAACCACTGCATAAGAAACTACACTAATCGGACGAGTAAACCACTGCATAAGAAACTACACTAATCGGACGAGTAAACCACTGCATAAGAAACTACACTAATCGGACGAGTATACCACTGCATAAGAAACTACACTAATCGGACGAGTATACCACTGCATAAGAAACTACACTAATCGGACGAGTAAACCACTGCATAAGAAACTACACTAATCGGACGAGTATACCACTGCATAAGAAACTACACTAATCGGACGAGTAAACCACTGCATAAGAAACTACACTAATCGGACGAGTAAACCACTGCATAAGAAACTACACTAATCGGACGAGTAAACCACTGCATAAGAAACTACACTAAACAGACGAGTAAACCACTGCATAAGAAACTACACTAAACAGACAAGTTAACCACTGCATAAGAAACTACACTAAACAGACGAGTTAACCACTGCATAAGAAACTACACTAAACAGACGAGTAAACCACTGCATAAGAAACTACACTAAACAGACGAGTTAACCACTGCATAAGAAACTACACTAAACAGACAAGTTAACCACTGCATAAGAAACTACACTAAACAGACGAGTTAACCACTGCATAAGAATCTACACTCATAATTCAACAGACGAGTTAACCACTGCATAAGAAACTACACTCATAATTCAACCATGCGGCATTATAATATTATTTCCATGTATACGACCATGGAGAGGAACATAACTTATGTAAACAACTGTACACTGGCCAGCACTAATTGTATTTATGTTATTATGGAGTAATAAAGTAGAGTATTGACAAACGCAATGTACCGAGTTAACTTACACACTAGTGTGTTCATGTCTGCCGTTGTATAGATTAAGATGGTAAAATAATGACAAACAAATTATGCAGACTTAACCCGGGAACTGCTGGGAGACTCTTAAGAGTTCCCCTGGCGGACTGCTGGGAGACTCTTAAGAGTGAGTGAAAAAAAAAATCAACTTTTGACATCGAAAAAAAAATATTTTGTTTATTTTTATTTTTGTATTTTTTTATTTTTTTTTGGCCCCTGGGCCATGCAAAATCTCAGTCCTCTACCTCCCCTCCTTCCCCACTTTCCTCCTCTCCTTCAGTTATCACCTATTTTCCCTGTTATTCCCTTATTCTGAGGTATATTTTCGTGCTAACATTAGCGAGTTGCAAGCAGGGTGTTGTCATCACTGATGGCAAGCGAGTGCAAGAGAGAGAGAGAGTATCGATCGACTGTGTCTCAGTGGCCTTGGGGGAAATTGGCGGGAAAGCAGCTTGCCTCACCCATACATTATACAACTCGCGGGCTATATCTCCGATTTTGACCATCCAAACGCTGTTTTCACTAGTTTTATTGTTGTTTCAGGTTAATACCTTTATAATCAACCCATAATAGGCGCATATGGATAAGTATTAATGCTATTAATGGTACAATAAATATTTTAGTGACGGAAACACCTCAAATACGTCAGCACAGGGGGACGTTTCCAATTACCCCCATGCGCACTTGTTAGGTTAAGGGGAGGTTTTTTAGTATGTTTCCTACTCTTCCAGCAATCTAAACATTACACCCCCTTCACCCCCTTTCAAGATTAATGTGTACATTTTTCGGTAGAAAAATGTCCAGGCCGAAGGCCGGTTATTCTTAAATTACAGTTTCGCTATCGCTCGCCAGGATAAAATCGACACCTAAATGGCACGAAAGGTCTTAAAATTTACAGAGTGGGGCGTAAAGTCTTAAAATCGCAAAACTAATGGGTCGAACGTCTTAAAATCTCAAAAGCATTGGGGCTAGATATGAGGGAGAAAGGGGTCAAGAAAAAAGTACCTCAGGTGGAAATCTCCCCTTAACCTACCCACAAGGTTGTTCATTTTGTTTTTAGTTTGAAGAAAGTCAGGGAAGGTTTTGTTTTTGTTTACCAAGGGGACAAGCTAAAATACATTGTTAAAAAATGGCCGCAGGAAACAAAGCCCTGAATAATAATGGCCGCAGGAAACAAAGCCCTGAATAATAATAGCCGCAGGAAACAAAGCCCTGAATAATAATGGCCGCAGGAAACAAAGCCCTGAATAATAATGGCCGCAGGAAACAAAGCCCTGAATAATAATGGCCGCAGGAAACAAAGCCCTGAATAATAATGGCAGCAGGAAACAAAGCCCTGAATAATAATGGCCGCAGGAAACAAAGCCCTGAATAATAATGGCCGCAGGAAACAAAGCCCTGAATAATAATGGCCGCAGGAAACAAAGCCCTGAATAATAATGGCCGCAGGAAACAAAGCCCTGAATAATAATGGCCGCAGGAAACAAAGCCCTGAATAATAATGGCCGAAGGAAACAAAGCCCTGAATAATAATGGCCACAGGAAACAAAGCCCTGAATAATAATGGCCGCAGGAAACAAAGCCCTGAATAATAATGGCCGCAGGAAACAAATCCCTCAATAATAATGGCCGCAGGAAACAAAGCCCTGAATAATAATGGCCGCAGGAAACAAAGCCCTGAATAATAATGGCCGCAGGAAACAAAACCCTGAATAATAATGGCAGCAGGAAACAAAGCCCTGAATAATAATGGCCGCAGGAAACAATCCCTGAATAATAATGGCCGCAGGAAACAAAGCCCTGAATAATAATGGCCGCAGGAAACAAAGCCCTGAATAATAATGGCCGCAGGAAACAAAGCCCTGAATAATAATGGCCGCAGGAAACAAAGCCCTGAATAATAATGGCCGCAGGAAACAAATCCCTGAATAATAATGGCAGCCTGAAACAAAGCCCTGAATAATAATGGCCGCAGGAAACAAAGCCCTGAATAATAATGGCCGCAGGAAACAAATCCCTCAATAATAATGGCCGCAGGAAACAAAGCCCTGAATAATAATGGCCGCAGGAAACAAAGCCCTGAATAATAATGGCAGCCGGAAACAAAGCCCTGAATAATAATGGCCGCAGGAAACAAAGCCCTGAATAATAATGGCAGCAGGAAACAAAGCCCTGAATAATAATGGCCGCAGGAAACAAATCCCTGAATAATAATGGCCGCAGGAAACAAAGCCCTGAATAATAATGGCCGCAGGAAACAAAGCCCTGAATAATAATGGCCGCAGGAAACAAAGCCCTGAATAATAATGGCCGCAGGAAACAAAGCCCTGAATAATAATGGCCGCAGGAAACAAAGCCCTGAATAACAATGGCCACAGGAAACAAAGCCCTGAATAATAATGGCCGCAGGAAACAAAGCCCTGAATAATAATGGCCGCAGGAAACAAAGCCCTGAATAATAATGGCCGCAGGAAACAAAGCCCTGAATAATAATGGCCGCAGGAAACAAATCCCTGAATAATAATGGCCACAGGAAACAAAGCCCTGAATAATAATGGCCGCAGGAAACAAAGCCCTGAATAATAATGGCCGCAGGAAACAAATCCCTCAATAATAATGGCCGCAGGAAACAAAGCCCTGAATAATAATGGCCGCAGGAAACAAAGCCCTGAATAATAATGGCCGCAGGAAACAAAGCCCTGAATAATAATGGCAGCAGGAAACAAAGCCCTGAATAATAATGGCCGCAGGAAACAAATCCCTGAATAATAATGGCCGCAGGAAACAAAGCCCTGAATAATAATGGCCGCAGGAAACAAAGCCCTGAATAATAATGGCCGCAGGAAACAAAGCCCTGAATAATAATGGCCGCAGGAAACAAAGCCCTGAATAATAATGGCCGCAGGAAACAAATCCCTGAATAATAATGGCCACAGGAAACAAAGCCCTGAATAATAATGGCCGCAGGAAACAAAGCCCTGAATAATAATGGCCGCAGGAAACAAATCCCTCAATAATAATGGCCGCAGGAACCAAAGCCCTGAATAATAATGGCCGCAGGAAACAAAGACCCTAATAATAATGGCCGCAGGAAACAAAGACCCTAATAATAATGGCCGCAGGAAACAAAGACCCTAATAATAATGGCCGCAGGAAACAAAGACCCTAATAATGATGGCCGCAGGAAACAAAGCCCTGAATAATAATGGCCGCAGGAAACAAAGCCCTGAATAATAATGGCCGCAGGAAACAAAGCCCTGAATAATAATGGCCGCAGGAAACAAAGCCCTGAATAATAATGGCCGCAGGAAACAAATCCCTGAATAATAATGGCCACAGGAAACAAAGCCCTGAATAATAATGGCCGCAGGAAACAAAGCCCTGAATAATAATGGCCGCAGGAAACAAATCCCTCAATAATAATGGCCGCAGGAAACAAAGCCCTGAATAATAATGGCCGCAGGAAACAAAGACCCTAATAATAATGGCCGCAGGAAACAAAGACCCTAATAATAATGGCCGCAGGAAACAAAGACCCTAATAATAATGGCCGCAGGAAACAAAGACCCTAATAATAATGGCCGCAGGAAACAAAGCCCTGATTAATAATGGCCGCAGGAAACAAATCCCTGAATAATAATGGCCACAGGAAACAAAGCCCTGAATAATAATGGCCGCAGGAAACAAAGCCCTGAATAATAATGGCCGCAGGAAACAAATCCCTCAATAATAATGGCCGCAGGAAACAAAGCCCTGAATAATAATGGCCGCAGGAAACAAAGCCCTGAATAATAATGGCCGCAGGAAACAAAGCCCTGAATAATAATGGCCGCAGGAAACAAAGACCCTAATAATAATGGCCGCAGGAAACAAAGCCCTGAATAATAATGAAACACAATATAATAAACCCCAAGATGACGGACCAGATAGTGTTAAGGGGGGTCACCGACTTTTTTTATTTTGTCTCTCCTTTTCTCTCTTTCCCTGGCTTGTATCCATTCGGCCTCATTCAGCCAACTGTTTTAAGACGTTTATCCCCATCCAGGTGTCGATTTCTTCCTGGCGAGCGATAGCGAGCCAGCATTGTATGGAGAAATCCGGTTTCGCCGGGGACATTTTTCTATCGAATTATGTACACATTTAGCTTGCTGTCAAAAAATAAATATTAACACCTGGATGGAGGTAAGCGTCTTAAAACAGTAGGCTTAATGGGGCCGAATGGATACAAGCCAAAGAGAGAGGGAGGGAAAGAGTAAGGAAACGAGGTGGGATCCCTTAAGGGGAGATGGGTCGTTTTTTGGGCCCCTTCTTCGTCATGTTTAGACCCATTAGTTTTCAGATTGTATGACGTTCGGCGCATTAGTTTGACAATTGTAATATATTTCGTCCCATTTCTTTGTCAATATTGAAACCTTTCGTGTCATTTAGGTGCCGATTTTTTCCAGTCGAGCGATAGCGAGCCTGTAATATAAGAGGAACCGGCCTTCGGCCAGGATTTTTTTTATCGAAAAATGTACAAATTTATCTTGGAGGAGGGTCTTGTTTTTGTTTTATTATTTTTATCCAAGCTTGACGGAGGTCTAGTGAGGAAACCAAAAACATAATAAAAATATATATAAATGAGCAAATAAATACGCCCATCCCTCCCTTAAAGCAAATAAATACGCCCATCCCTCCCTTAAAGCAAATAAATACGCCCATCCCTCCCTTAAAGCAAATAAATACGCCCATCCCTCCCTTAAAGCAAATAAATACGCCCATCCCTCCCTTAAAGCAAATTCACACGAGCACTTTGTCTTGCCACTGTTTTCAAAAATGTGATAAGGCAGCTTTTAAGATCACTATACTTTGAAAACAGTTAAACCCCCGCTGCACCATGACGCCTTCTTACCTTTGCTTCTGGCTGAAATTAGATGCTTGTGTGTAGTTTAAGAAGGACCTGTGTTATTAAGAAACTTTATTGAGATCGTATATACCCATTGGAGTCATACTGGTAGATTACAAACTAAAGACAAATTGTCTAATGATAACCAGAACAGGATACAAATATCGTCTAATGATAACCAGAACAGGATACAAATATCGTCTAATGATAACCAGAACAGGATACAAATATCGTCTAATGATAACCAGAACAGGATACAAATTGTCTAATGATAACCAGAACAGGATACAAATTACGTCATGGTGGTCAAGAGGTTAAGGGGGGTGACCTGTTTTTGTTCTGTCCTTTTCTATCTTTCTCTGGCTTCTATCCATTTGGCCCCATTCAGCATATATACTGTTTTAAGACGTTTTTCCCCATCCAGATGTCAATTTTTTACTGGTGAGCGGTAGCGATTCAGCATATTTTTTATTTTTGTTTGACAGCAGGCTAAATTTGTACATTTGTACAATTTGTACAATTTCTCCGGCGAAGCCGGATTTCTTCATAAAATGCTGGCTCGCTATCGCTCGCCAGTAAGAAATCGAAACCTAGATGGGGATAAACGTCTTAAAATAGTTGGCTGAACGGGGCCGAATGGATACAAGCCAGGGAAAGAGAGAAAAGGACAGAAATAACAAAAAGCAGGTCACCCCCCTTAATAGTAGACCAGCCAAGAAGCAAAAAGGCTTTAAAAAAAAACTTTTACCTGCATAACATGACTATATTTGAATGATTTAGAAATGTGACCATTTTGGACCACAAAATGACCTTCAATTGACTTTTAAGGTCAACATTCTGACCTAAAAAGAGTACCAAACTGTTTGTCTCTTCCATACCTTTCTTTTAATGTATAACATGACTATGTTTAGATGATTTAGAAATTTGACCTTTTTCGGCCACAAAATGACTTTGATTTGACCTTTAAGGTCAAACTTTTTAGTGGCATCCACTCTAGTATTTCTGTCTGACCTATGACTGATTGATTTAGCATGGGTGCCTGCTATTAACATTCCATGCAGGTCAAAGTCACAATTTTGCTCCTTGGCTGGTCTACTATAAGGAGAGTATTATTATATTATTTGTATTTATCTATAAGGAGAGTATTATTATATTATTTGTATTTATCTTTATATTTGTTAATTTACTTATTCTTTAACTTCTATCTATTGCCAGACGCATGATTCCCGAAGGGGTGGCCACAACATACCACATACAATTACCAACGTCGACTTTGACCTCAAATATCTCCCAAACCAAAAGATTTAGAACATTAATTAAGGTTGCAGCCTAGTATGGATCAGAGTATGTCTGTTGTTGCTTGCTTTCCTTTGTATTCCTTTGTATACACCCACCAGCTACAATATATTAGAGCCCAGACCCTAATAACTGTGATAGTGTGTGTCTTATAACTCGTTGATCCTAATGCTTAACAGGGTAGTGCTTGGTTTTCTCGACCCCTTTCTTCCTCGTGTTGAGCCCCATTAGTTTTGACATTTTAAGACGGTCCGCCCATTATTTTGGCGATTCTAACACCTTTCGCCCCATTTCGTTGTCAATTTTAAGACCTTTCGTCCATTGTAGGTGTCGATTTTTTCCTGGCGAGCGATAGCAAGTCCGTTATTCTGAGAGGAACCGTCTTACGGCCGGAACATTTTTCTGCCGAAAAATTTACAAATTTATCTTGAAAAGGGGTTCAGGGGGCGTTTTTCTTGATGGAGCTCCAGCGAGGAAACTAAACAAAAATTAACAAATATACCAAAATTTCAGAAACTAGCCCCTTAAATATACCTACTTTATATCCCACGTTACTACACACGCACACACGCACACACGCACACACATACACACGCACACACATACACACGCACACACATACACACGCACACACATACACACGCACACACATACACAAGCCATGATATTTCTTCGGATATAATATACGAGCAATATGTCCGCCATTTTGTGTCCGATTTGTTTGATTGAGGGGTATAGTGGAAACTCCATTTGTTTGATTGAGGGGTATAGTGGACACTCCATTTGTTTGATTGAGGGGTATTGTGGACACTCCATTTGTTTGATTGAGGGGTATAGTGGACACTCCATTTGTTTGATTGAGGGGTATAGTGGACACTCCATTTGTTTGATTGAGGGGTATTGTGGACACTCCATTTGTTTGATTGAGGGGTATAGTGGACACTCCATTTGTTTGATTGAGGGGTATAGTGGACACTCCATTTGTTTGATTGAGGGGTATAGTGGACACTCCATTTGTTTGATTGAGGGGTATAGTGGACACTCTATTTGTTTGATTGAGGGGTATAGTGGACACTCCATTTGTTTGATTGAGGGGTATAGTGGACACTCCATTTGTTTGATTGAGGGGTATAGTGGACACTCCATTTGTTTGATTGAGGGGTATAGTGGACACTCCAATTTGTTTGATTGAGGGGTATAGTGGACACTCCATTTTTTTTGATTGAGGGGTATAGTGGACACTCCATTTGTTTGATTGAGGGGTATAGTGGACACTCCATTTGTTTGATTGAGGGGTATAGTGGACACTCCATTTGTTTGATTGAGGGGTATAGTGGACACTCCATTTGTTTGATTGAGGGGTATAGTGGACACTCCATTTGTTTGATTGAGGGGTATAGTGGACACTCCATTTGTTTGATTGAGGGGTATAGTGGACACTCCATTTGTTTGATTGAGGGGTATATGGACACTCCATTGTTTGATTGAGGGGTATAGTGGACACTCCATTTGTTTGATTGAGGGGTATAGTGGACACTCCATTTGTTTGATTGAGGGGTATAGTGGACACTCCATTTGTTTGATTGAGGGGTATAGTGGACACTCCATTTGTTTGATTGAGGGGTATAGTGGACACTCCTATTGTTTGATTGAGGGGTATAGTGGACACTCCATTTGTTTGATTGAGGGGTATAGTGGACACTCCATTTGTTTGATTGAGGGGTATAGTGGACACTCCATTTGTTTGATTGAGGGGTATAGTGGACACTCCATTTGTTTGATTGAGGGGTATAGTGGACACTCCATTTGTTTGATTGAGGGGTATAGTGGACACTCCATTTGTTTGATTGAGGGGTATAGTGGACACTCCATTTTTTTGAGGGGTATAGTGGACACTCCATTTGTTTGATTGAGGGGTATAGTGGACACTCCATTTGTTTGATTGAGGGGTATAGTGGACACTCCATTTGTTTGATTGAGGGGTATAGTGGACACTCCATTTGTTTGATTGAGGGGTATAGTGGACACTCCATTTGTTTGATTGAGGGGTATAGTGGACACTCCATTTGTTTGATTGAGGGGTATAGTGGACACTCCATTTGTTTGATTGAGGGGTATAGTGGACACTCCATTTGTTTGATTGAGGGGTATAGTGGACACTCCATTTTTTTGATTGAGGGGTATAGTGGACACTCCATTTTTTTGATTGAGGGGTATAGTGGACACTCCATTTAATCCCTTCTGTACCGGCGACTTCATTATTTAGGTTTAGCAATATTTAGACAATTTTGCTCGGCTTAAGAAGGATCTGTGGTAGTAAAATAATTGTTATTTGCGATATTTCGAAACCTCTTAGTTGCTGGAGATCATTTATAAACTGAATATAATCGGCTCAGAGTAGCCATAGTAAAGTTATAAGGATGTCGCTGGTACAGAAGGGGTTAATATCTTGTTTGACTTAGTTGAGGAAATGTAAGTTAAGGATTGAGGTCAATAAGTGCAGAATATGTTTTGTTTATGTCTAGTTTCCTCCCTTGACTCCCTTCAATCTTAAATAAATATCCCAAACCCCCTTTCGAGATCAATTTGTACATTTTTCGGCTGACAAATGTTTCGGCCGAATGCCAGTCTGTCCTAAATTGCAGGCTTGCTCCCGCTCGCCAGAATAAAACAAACGACACCTATAAATGGCACAAAAGGTTATAAAATTAACAAAGAAGTGGGTCGAAAGGTCATATAATCGCCAAATCACCAATCATCGTCATACTGTATATGTGTTTTAGCTAAATATATCAATTAAATTTGAAATTAAAGTTCAAATTATATATATGAAGAGGAAAGTTATAGTTGATACATATATATATACTGTATATATATATATATATATATATATATATATATATATATATATATATATATATATATATATATATATGTATGTATATATATATTGATAAGGAAATGGGGCCAAATTACTTGAAATTGACAAACTAATAGGGCGAACGCCTTAAAATTTCATAACTAATGGGGTTAAACATGAGGGAGAATGGGGTCCAGAACAAGCACCTACCAGTCCCCTTCAAGGATTATTCTTTAGCTTTGTGTCCTTGTGTCTTTGATTAAAGGTTGTTGTCCCCATCTCCCTTATGCTTAGCCACATTGGTTTGGAGATTTTATGACGTTCGCCCCATTAGTTTGGTGATTGTAATGCCCTTTTCCCGATTTCTTTGTCAATTTTAAGACCTATCGAGCCAATATGTCTGGAATTTGTTTCCTGGGGCTAGCCTTCTTGCAGAGGAATAAGCACATATTTCTACCGAAAAATGCACACATTTATCTTGCTGGTACTCTTTGAAGTTTGATGGAAGTCTATGGAGGGAAAGTAAACATTGCACCCCCCCCACCACAAAAAAAAAAAAAAAATATTATATATATATACCGGTATATATATATTTATATATATATATATATATATATATATATACCGTACTGTATATAAGTAAAATATATATATATATATATATATATATACAGTATATATATACATATATATATATATATATATATTATATATATATATAATATATATATATATATATATTTTATATACCGGTATATATATGTATATATTAATATATCTATATATATATATATAATATATATATATATATAATATATATATATATTCGAATATGCGCTTCCATACTAAAGGTGTATAGAAAAGGGTAGGTTCACTGCACAAAGTTTACAAAATGTTAGTGCTAAAATTAAATTGCATCTAAAATATATTGCATGCACAAAATAAGGGTTTAAAAAGTATGTCCGAGTATCTTATTAGAAGGCTCGGACTGTTGTGTACATATTAAAATAATGTTTATGTAAAAGTGTTAAAATGCATTTCTCTACTTTCGTATATCTTCAGTTATTATAAAAAAAAATTGCAAGAGTGGCTGGCTCCAGAGTCAGGTATTTGTTCTGTACTCTTCTGTGGATTTCCAAGCACTGGTTTAGACAATAAAATGTTTGTCTTAGGTTATGATAGTTAAAAAATACTTCGTTCTTGTTCCAATATTGTTTTTCGTTCAGAGTCTATTTATATATTTTTTTTCAAATGAGGCTTGAATTTATTTATGAAGTGACTTTCTTTACTCTTTCTCAAAGCAACGTCATCTTTCTTTACTTTGTAAAAGGGCATTATATGAAAATTAGGAGATTTATCTTTAGCACATTTTGATATGTGAGTACTAACATATAGACCTGTATTATGTCTAATGTGGTCCCTGTGCAGGTTTGTTCTAAGTCTAAGATTCCAAGTCTTGCCAATGTAGATGGAATTACAGCCATTACAACGAATCACGTAGATACAATTGAGCGTGGAACAATTCATATTATGTTTAATTTCAAATGTGTAATTAGTATCTACACATTTGAATTGATTCCCTTCTATTATTTGTGTGCATAATTTGCATCTGGGGTTACCACATTTCGTCACCCCTTGATTTTATACCGTATTGAATCTGGCCTTGGTTAGCAAATTCTTAAGGTTACTGGGTTGTTTCTTCGACTGTATTAATGAAACATCTTTAAATATATGCTTAGTTTCTTGAGAGGTTTTTAATAGGGCAATTGCGGATTTTGCTCCACTGAAATTAGTCACAAAAATTTCCGAGTCACTCAGCTGAGAAGGGATTTTCTTTAAAAAGTCTAGATTATTCTTTATGTATGCAGGGATGAGTTTTAGAAAAGGTTGTAGTAAAATATCCAGGAGGTGACTGAGTCTGTGGGTAGGGCAAGCAGGACCAGCAACAATAGGCCTCATCTTTAAATCTGAAGGGTTCGGGACCGATATATACTCTGAATTCCCTTCTTCGATAGCCTTGATTATGGATTTTGATTTGTGTATTTTTGGAAGGCCATAAAATAAACTAGTTTTATATTCGAAATTTGTAAGGTACTTTATTTCATCTTTAGTTAGGGAGCTTTCGTATTTTTGTAATGCAGTTTTGATTTTGTTGATGGTGGTTTTATCAACATTGTTAGGGATCCTTTTATATGTTTCTTGATCGTTCAATATTTCCATAATTTTATGTTCATAGAAAATACTGTCCATTAGAACGACTGCTGATCCTTGATCTGCTTCTTTTATAGTTACGTCAGTTTGATTTTTTAGAGAAGCTATTGCTCTGCGTTCATCATATTTAAGATTGGATTTTTTGCATTTGGGGTCATTTGTAATAATTTTAGTAAGTATAAGGAAAGTTATGGTTTTGTCCAAAAGTCTGGTTTAGGCCACTCTGAGGTTCCCAAGAAGACTTACCTTTAACCAGTGAAATATTTTCCATTGGTTTGTCATGAAAGTATTCTTTTAGCCTTAGTTTTCTGCAAAAGTAATCGATATCATTGTTAAGCTCTTCTCTATTTTGATCCTTGGGTGTGGGACAGAATTTAAACCCTTAGCAAGTATAGAGTGTTCAGCGTCACTAAAATTTACTGTGGAAAGATTGTTTACTTTTGGGTCTATTTTGGAATTTTCCGCCAATGCCGATTCCCGAAAAAATTACCTCTGCTGTCTGGCTTGTCATTTGGTTGGAGTATACCTTGAATAGCTGCATTTAGTTGGGAGATTGCAGTGCCTAAACTTTGGTGGGTTGGTTCATTTTTAGAATTTGCATAGCTTGGTTTTGCTGTATTCTGCTTCTGATAATGTGTATTCTTATGTGTATTGCTGTAAGTATTTGGCTTCCTGTTGATGTTTCTTGGGGCATTAGAAACGTGCGTATTACTTTCAGTTTTGTCTATATATATATAAATATATATATATATTATATATATATATATATATATATATATATATAATATATATTATATATAATATATATATATTTTCTTTAATACATACGAGGTTTGAAAGAAATGGCAATTTCTGCGTTGGAAATTTTATTATTCAAAGTTTCCAGGTCTCTGATGAGTTTTCGCTGGGTGGCAGGAAGGAGATGAGCAAAATTCATGGTGGTACAGGGTTACATAAATGTACATGATGATACAGGATATACGACGCGTTTCACTGGACAACCAGCATTATCAAGTAAGGAAGGAATGATATAAAAGGTAAACAGGAAGGGTATATATAGAGGGTGGAGGATCAGAGGAGGCGGAAAACAGGGGGCAAAAGTCTGCTATTGGTGGAAGCGTAAATTAGGAGAGAGAAAGGGGTTAACCGCTTCACGCATGCGCACTGGATGCGGGATGGTGGTCAGTAGGGGGGGGTCGAAGCTGATTGGCTGCGTGTCGAGGGGCGTGGCCTAAGTTGTGTGGCGCCTGCAGAAGACGAAGCTGAAGGAGGTAGCGCGGGGGGCTGCGTCAAGGGCACCGGGGGGCGAGGAGGGGTGTTAGGTCCTGTAGGGTAGTGCCTTTTGGCAGAAGGAAGGATCTGAAGGTCCAGAGTTTGGTTGTTGATGTTGGGATGTAAGGCTTGGATATATAAAGCTTCGAGTATAGGTAATCTCCTTGGGTCACCTTCTTTATCGAGTATGGTGGTGTGTTTCTCTAACTCGTTGCGTGTGAGGTGAGGGTGGTTAGGGGTGAGATAGTGGTCTTTGATGGCTCCAGCCTGAAGGTGAAGAGTTAACCGACGTGAAAGACGAGTCTGCGTCATACCAATATAGGAATGAGGTCCACAGTCCTCATAATTACAGGTATGTTGGTAAATGACGTGATCGTCGGTCATCGGGCTCTTTATCTTGGTGGAGGCTGGTTTGTTGCGGAGAACGAGGTTGGAGGTCTTGGGGGATTTGTAATAAATTATTAATTTGATTTTGTTTTCCGGGTTGGTTGGGTGGACATGCTTGGAGATTATTTCTTTTAAGACGGCCTCGTCATTTTTGTGTTCAGAGGACATGTAATTGCGGTAGAAGATCTTAATTTCATTGGGGGGGTCAATGTTGGGAGGGCTTTGGGTGTACCATTTTTCAAGATGGTGGTTGATGGTGCTGGAGATGTCGGAGTTGGAGTATCCGTTATTTACTAAAACTTGGGATAGTCTTTCTAGTTCCTGGTGGGTGTCGGCCCAGGTAGAGCAGTGCGTGAGGGCTCTCCTAACATAGGCGGAGATGGAGGATAGAAGATAACGGCGGGGGCATTCACTATCGCCGTTGAGGCATTGTCCTGTGTTAGTAGGTTTAATGTAGACGGTGGTTTTGAACCCATGGGCGTTCAGAGCTACGAGGATGTCGAGGAAGGGGAGTTGTCCATTGTTAGATTTTTCAAAGGTGAAGTTAAGTCCCGAGGAGGTCATGAAGCGACGCTGGAGTTCCTGTAGTTCGTGGAGGTCCTTGATTTGCACGAAGATGTCATCCACGTATCTACAGTAGACGGCTGGTCGTTGGGCAGCTAGGAGCTCTTCCTCGATGGTACCCATGAAAAAGTTCGCAAAAAGAACTCCTAGGGGGCTGCCCATCGCCACACCATCTATCTGCTTGTACATGTTGCCCCGGGGGCAAAGGAATGGGGCCTCCTTGGTACATAGCTCCAGTAGTGTTTTCAGGGCCTTCTCCGGGATGTCCAGTGTAGGTGTATCAGGGCAATGATAAATTCGACGTAGAATCATGTCAATGGTTCTATCCACTGGCACGTTGGTGAACAGGCTTTCTACGTCGAGAGAGGCGATAGTGTGGTTGTTGTTACGGGGGGTGTCTCGTAAAATTTCCAAGAAATCGTGGGCTGAGTTAAGGTTGAATTGGCTGGGCACGTAGGGGGTGAGGAGGTTGTTCAGGGCCTTGGCGATCTGGTAGGTGGCAGTGGGGATCTGGGAGATGATGGGGCGGAGGGGGTTCCCAGGTTTGTGTGTTTTGATGGTTCCGTACGCATAACCAGGGGTGTATTCTCCGACGAGTTTTTTAAGGTGGATCCCTCCTTGTTTGGCGTTGATGGCGGTGATGGTGGTGTTGGCAATACGTTTGATTTCGTCGGTTGGGTTGCGGGTGATCTTTTTAAATTTAGTGTTGTCACTTAAGATGACGTCCATTTTTCTAAGATATTCCTCCTTGTCATGGATCACGAGGCAGGAAGCTTTATCCGCACGACGGATGATGATGTTGGGGTTGTCTCTTAATTTTTGGCAGCTTGCAAGTGTTGTTTGTTGAGTATTTTGCTATGGTGAGTTCCTCTGGTTTTGGCGGCTTCAGCGAGGAGAGTAGGTTGTAGGGCGGGAGTAGTGGTGACCTTGCCATCCTTCTTGAGTCGTAGGATGTCGTCCAGGAGGATTTCCGTTTCTAGGCGTTTCCGGTGGGGGCCAGGTTTGGAGCTGTAGTGGCAGTTGAGGCCTTTGCTGAGGAGGTCTTCTTGGTCCAGGGTCAGAATGGTGTTAGTAAGGTTTATATATCCTTTAGTTGGTTTGGGAAGTTTTAAGTTTCCGCCATAAAGACGGGCAAGCTTTTTTATGGTTGTGTTTTCGGCTTGTCTTCTGTGTTGTTCAAGGAGTTGTTCGAGGGCTGTGTTGATTTCGGCTTTGAGGTGGTCTGGAGGGTTTCGTCTTCCCAAATCCGTAGAAGAGCATCTCGTTCTTTACGAAGGTTGTTGGCGAGCTCTCGTTTTTCAATTATTTGGTCCTTCACCAGTTCTTCACGAAACTGGAGGGTGCTGGTGCGATGTCTGGCATTCTCGTGAAGTTTTATGTTAGTAAAGCCAGGTAATAAATTTTCTTTAATACATACGATGTTGTTAGAAATGTCAATTTCTGCGTTGGAAATTTCTTTATTCAAGTTTCCAGGTCTCTGATGAGTTTTCGCTGGGGTGGCAGAAGGAGATGAAGGAGATGAGCAAAATTCATGGTGGTACAGGGTTACATAAATGTACATGATGATACAGGATATACGACGCGTTTCACTGGACAACCAGCATTATCAAGTAAGGAAGGAATGATATAAAGGTAAACAGGAAGGGTATATATAGAGGGTGGAGGATCAGAGGAGGCGGAATACAGGGGGCAAAAGTCTGCTATTGGTGGAAGCGTAAATTAGGAGAGAGAAAGGGGTTAACCGCTTCACGCATGCGCACTGGATGCGGGATGGTGGTCAGTAGGTGGGGTCGAAGCTGATTGGCTGCGTGTCGAGGGGCGTGGCCTAAGTTGTGTGGCGCCTGCAGAAGACGAAGCTGAAGGAGGTAGCGCCGGGGGCTGCGTCAAGGGCACCGGGGGGCGAGGAGGGGTGTTAGGTCCTGTAGGGTAGTGCCTTTTGGCAGAAGGAAGGATCTGAAGGTCCAGAGTTTGGTTGTTGATTTTTTGCGAACTTTTTCATGGGTACCATCGAGGAAGAGCTCCTAGCTGCCCAACGACCAGCCGTCTACTGTAGATACGTGGATGACATCTTCGTGCAAATCAAGGACCTCCACGAACTACAGGAACTCCAGCGTCGCTTCATGACCTCCTCGGGACTTAACTTCACCTTTGAAAAATCTAACAATGGACAACTCCCCTTCCTCGACATCCTCGTAGCTCTGAACGACCATGGGTTCAAAACCACCGTCTACATTAAACCTACTACACAGGACAATGCCTCAACGGCGATAGTGAATGCCCCCGCCGTTATCTTCTATCCTCCATCTCCGCCTATGTTAGGAGAGCCCTCACGCACTGCTCTACCTGGGCCGACACCCACCAGGAACTAGAAAGACTATCCCAAGTTTTAGTAAATAACGGATACTCCAACTCCGACATCTCCAGCACCATCAACCACCATCTTGAAAAATGGTACACCCAAAGCCCTCCCAACATTGACCCCCCAATGAAATTAAGATCTTCTACCGCAATTACATGTCCTCTGAACACAAAAATGACGAGGCCGTCTTAAAAGAAATAATCTCCAAGCATGTCCACCCAACCAACCCGGAAAACAAAATCAAATTAATAATTTATTACAAATCCCCCAAGACCTCCAACCTCGTTCTCCGCAACAAACCAGCCTCCACCAAGATAAAGAGCCCGATGACCGACGATCACGTCATTTACCAACATACCTGTAATTATGAGGACTGTGGACCTCATTCCTATATTGGTATGACGCAGACTCGTCTTTCACGTCGGTTAACTCTTCACCTTCAGGCTGGAGCCATCAAAGACCACTATCTCACCCCTAACCACCCTCACCTCACACGCAACGAGTTAGAGAAACACACCACCATACTCGATAAAGAAGGTGACCCAAGGAGATTACCTATACTCGAAGCTTTATATATCCAAGCCTTACATCCCAACATCAACAACCAAACTCTGGACCTTCAGATCCTTGCTTCTGCCAAAAGGCACTACCCTACAGGACCTAACACCCCTCCTCGCCCCCCGGTGCCCTTGACGCAGCCCCCCGCGCTACCTCCTTCAGCTTCGTCTTCTGCAGGCGCCACACAACTTAGGCCACGCCCCTCGACACGCAGCCAATCAGCTTCGACCCCACCTACTGACCACCATCCCGCATCCAGTGCGCATGCGTGAAGCGGTTAACCCCTTTCTCTCTCCTAATTTACGCTTCCACCAATAGCAGACTTTTGCCCCTGTTTTCCGCCTCCTCTGATCCTCCACCCTCTATATATACCCTTCCTGTTTACCTTTTATATCATTCCTTCCTTACTTGATAATGCTGGTTGTCCAGTGAAACGCGTCGTATATCCTGTATCATCATGTACATTTATGTAACCCTGTACCACCATGAATTTTGCTCATCTCCTTCATCTACTTCCTGCCACCCAGCGAAAACTCATCAGAGACCTGGAAACTTTGAATAATAAAATTTCCAACGCAGAAATTGCCATTTCTCTCAACCTCGTATGTATTAAAGAAAATTTATTACCTGGCTTTACTAATATATATATATATATATATATATATATATATATATATATATATACTATATATATATATATAATATATATATATATATATGTACTATGTATATATATATATATATATATATATAATATATATATATATATATATATATATATATATATATTATATATATATATATATATATATATATATATATATATAATATATATACAGGTATATACAGTATATATACAGTATATATATTAATAAATAAATGCATCATTTGATAGAAAATGTATGAATACAAAACATATAAATACATACATAAATACAACATATTCCGTTAATGGAGAACATGAGTGGTGCAGGAACATTTTTGGCCGCCTGTACATGGTGTGTGGTTAACCTGAGTAGAGACCTGTGATGATTAAGAGCTTGCTGAAGTCTCTAATATTCATAACTTCAAATATTATCATGTCATACACACACACACACACACTCACAGACACGGGCGCTAACACATAAACGTATACAGTACTTCAAATGCTCACACACATACATACACAAAGCAACCGATTTTTTTTTAGATAAATCCATTTGTAAATCCTCAGTTAATAGAGGTACATATTCTAAAAACTGACATGTGTGACATTGATGAGTATATGTATACTGTGTATATATATATATATATATATATATATATATATATATATATATATATGCAGTACAACATTTAGTAATACTTTAACTCTCATAAGAAAAAAGAACAAAAATGTCACTCAACCTACGAAAGTGTCCCGATATTAAGGTAGTGAAAGTTTTTTTTTGTTTACTGTTTATGGCTTTATTTCAGTAGTTGAACAATAATTTATAGTATTTAACAGTATACAGTGAATTTTGTTTCTCTCTCTCTCTCTATCACACTGACACAGTGGTAGGGATTATAGCAGTTTAGTTGATTATTTACAGTAAGCCCTATTTATAGCCTATATGCCGCACTGCACAAACATAAGTCAGGGCTGTTTAACACTGCATGCATTATTTGTCTTTAATTTTCACGTGGTTGTATGCGTTCTTCCCTCAAATTAATCCCAGGGACACTACCTGTGTTGCGCAGCTGCTGATAAACACTATAACAAAAAACTGGAGCACCTGGGCATCTTCTGTTTGGGTAGCCTATTTCCTACTGTATTCCCTGGCTGCAGCACTGACATTACCATCACAGAATCCGTGAATGTAGACGATATCTGCTTATTCTTCATTGCTGTAAGTAGGTGGCATGCTGTATCATGAACAAGCTGTACATAGTAAACAACTGAACGCAGACAACAGCCTTGGATCTGTGAGCTCGCCTAATACTAATTTTCCCGCTCAAATTAAATGACAAGATGGACGCAGAGTTGCCAAGTCTCGCTAGTTTAGTCCTCAAAGCTCGCTAGAATGGTGCTAGATAGTAAGCACTGCAAAATATCGCAACAAAATACGATTATATCTCTAAAATATCACCTATACATGACTAAAATATCTAGAATGTAGGTAGATATCATGTTAGCAGATGTTAAATAATGCAATATATCAAAGTTGCTTAATTGGCAACTCTGCGGCAGTCTCGTCCACCAGCTGAATGCAATTCTGCCACGTTTAAATGCAGAAGAAGAACTGTAATAACAATTAGTATTACTCCAGACTTAAAGTTATGCCAATCAAGCCTTATAATAATGTTCCTGTATTTAATGTGCTGTGGGTGTTATGATATTGTTGGTAGTAATATCATACAAATAAAAACATTACATATCTGACAACCAACTCTCCTGTTGCCCTGCAAAGCTCCTACTCCTGTAGTACTCCATGTCACCCTCACCCGCTACAGACTTTAAACCTTATTTGCTCAAATGCTAGGCTCTGTACTGGGGTCGCAGAGAGCATATGGTTATAGAACAAATTTTACTAAATATTACACTATTGATAACTGGTGCAAGTTATTGTCATACTTCGCGTTACACCTTGTTTATATATATATATATATATATATATAATTACACTATAGATAACTGGTGCAAGTTATTGTCATACTTCGCGTTACACCTTGTTTATATATATATATATATATATATATATATATATATATATATATATATATATATATATATATATATAATTACACTATAGATAACTGGTGCAAGTTATTGTCATACTTCGCGTTACACCTTGTTTATATATATATATATATATATATATATATATATTAATAAGAAAATGAGCCCAAAGGACTTAGGATTGACAAACTAATAGGGCGAACGTCTTAACATTTCAAAACTAATGGGGTTAAACATGAGGGAGAAGGGGGTCCAGAAAAAAACCATGCCAGTCCCCTTTAAGGATTAATCCATAACTTTGTGTCTTTGATTAAAGGTTGTTTTCTCTCTGGATCCCCATCTCCCTTATGTTTAGCCACATTGGTTTGGACATTTTGTGACGTTCGCCCCATTAGTTTGGTGATGTTAATGCCTTTTGCCCCATTTCTTCGTCAATTGTAAGACCTTTCGAGCCATTATGTATATAATTTGTTTCCTGGGGCGAGCCTTCTTGCAGAGGAATCAGCAAATGTTTCTACCGAAAAATGCACACATTTATCTTGCTGATACTCTAGTCAAGTTGCCAAAATGTTGACCCTGCATTGTTAATTACTGTAAACTTTTTTTTGAGGAAATGTATTATATATGGTTAGGAGAGCAAAATTAGCTTGGTTGCTACTTGTGCAACCTTTAGCATTTCTCAGAATTCAAGATGACGCCCTCTGCCATCTTGAATTTCGGCCAGTTTTCACCTTTGGATCTTGATGACATAGAGGGTCGTGTAATACCTCTCTTTAGGGGTTTTCCAGGACGTGGAGTCCATTTCCGGGGTTCATTTGTGGATATAGGGTGAGTATCAAGGTCAAACCAGAGGTCAGAGATCAAATTTTGCCTAAAATCTGGAAAATCACCAATATTGACCGATTGTATGTGGTTCATTGTTTTTATATTCCAGCATTTTACTAGGTTGGGTAGGTATCTAAATATACAAAAGTATGTTTTTTTGTATATTTATATTTTGATATTGACAGATAACTTGAATTTAAAGGTGATAGTAGGGTTGGGTGGTGGGTGATAACTACAGTGTTTGATGGAGGAGCAATAATGGTTTGGTGGTTCTCACAGGTAAGCCACGGTAGCCTTGTTCGTTTCTGTGTCATTAATGTGTGACTTTAACCTCATGACACATGACAAGTGGCTTAATTATACACTTTAAGTAATGCACTACATTGACGAAAATTAGGGCACGGTGTGAAAAAAACCTGTGTCAAAATATCATACTGATCCAACTGTTTGTTAAGAAGTTATTCCCGAAAAACGATGTAACACGGCCTCTGAAACCCATAGTAGGAGATTGTTGTTAAGGTCACCGATAATATATATATATATGGATTTATTACGTAATTTCGTATATCTGAATGTTTCCTATATGTAATTAATTGTGTCGAGAGGGGCTTTTGGATGACGATAGATGCATCCTACAATAATTGAAGGCAATTTCCTGCTACTCTTTAGCCTAAACATCAATAGGAGTTTCAACAGTAGGAGTCAATTTCTTAGTACATAAACAATCCTTGACATATATACAAACGATATATTCAATATATTCAACTGTGGGGGAGGCACTCGCTACAGGCAGTTCTGCCTTTTGTCTCCCTCAGGCACATAGACAAAAACAAAAACAAAACACCACCCCCACGCCCTTTGTCATGTCGAAATATATTATACCCCTGGATTTCAACGATTTTTTACGGAGTTTGGGGAAGGAGCCACGTTTCGCACACGCATAAGATGTCAGTGTTTCGCTCATTTATTAGTAGTTTAATTTCATCAAAGCTAGACAAGAGTGATTGAACATTAAGATGCTCTATTATCTATAAATAGATAGTCCTTATGTTTGTATTAGGAACAATCGGCAGTATCTTCTTCGCCAAACTCCATACGTCAGGAGAGAATCATTTGTATTTGGTAGGAAAGATGAAGAGGGCGGGGGAAGTTAGGTGGGGAGGGGAGGGGGGAGGATAAAGGAAGGGCAAGAAGGAGGGGGAGATGAGAGAGGTTAAGGAAGGAGTGGTTGAGGGAGTGTAAGGAGGTGGAGGGGGAGTTGAGGGAGGGTAATGAAGGAGTGAGGATGTTAAGGGAGGGGAAGGAGGAAGAGTTGAGAGAGAGTAAGGAGGGGGGTGTTGAGGGGAAAGTTGAGGGATGGTAAGGAGGGGCAGAATGTAGGGAGTTGAGGAAGGAGTTATGACGGGGGTGGGATTAGAAGGGAAGGAGGAGGGGGGGGGGGAGTTGAGGGAGGGTTAGGAAAAGGGGGGGGGGTTATTTCCACGCTAAAAACAAACAAACAAACGAAACAATGGAACACCAATAACCTCGACCATATAATTATAATGTAAAACTTGCAAAATAAACAAACAAAAACGTATATAGTAAAAAGACAAAATAACTAATCAAAATCGCTATGAGAAAACAACGCTTAAGTAAAATAATAGTTTATAAATTAAAAACAAAAATAAAATATTATGAGTTCCACCACAGTTCAGTACAAGGGTAGATACAGAGTATGAATTAGGGCGAGTTTATTATGAGTTCCACCACAGTTCAGTACAAGGGTAGATACAGAGTATGAATTAGGGCGAGTTTATTTCTAGGTGAGATATAGGGTGGCATTCTTAAACAAACATTTCTCTTCGTGGAGCTGGAAGTGGACAAAATCAGCTGAAAAATGACGTTACCCGTAGAAGTGGAAATGCTAATCCATCTAATATTTGTAGACAACGCTAATTCCCACATTATTCATTCGGTATCAGGCGCTGCGAAGGGAAAATATTGCTTAAGAATACCACCCAAAGCCTGTAACCTAGAACACATTGGTCTTCGGCAGGGACATTCAAATTTAGCATAAAGGGGGACTTGGATGACATTCTTTATAGGTAAAATAATGTCTAGGAAGGATTTTTCTTTTAATTTTTGGTAGCCTAGGGGACAAACTAAAATACATTGCTCAACAATGGCAACAGTAAGCAAAATCCTCAATTTTAATAAAACCAAAATATTCTAATAACCCCCCAAGACGTCGGACCAGGTAGTGTTAAACACCTAATATTTTACGATGTTTTTCAGTGGTATCATGTGTAACTACAATATACGAGAGGATTAGTTTGTGTGTAATATCTCTCTCCCCCCCTCTCCCCCGCCACCCGCACACACACACACACACCTAAACACAGAGGTGGGTGTTATGGGTGTAGAAAGAGAGAGAGAGAGAGAGAGAGAAATAAATATATATATATATATATTTCCTTTAATACATACGAGGTTGAAAGAAATGGCAATTTTTGCGTTGGAAATTTTATTATTCAAAGTTTCCAGGTCTCTGATGAGTTTTCGCTGGGTGGCAGGAAGTAGATGAATGAGATGAGCAAAATTCATGGTGGTACAGGGTTACATAAATGTACATGATGATACAGGATATACGACGACGCGTTTCACTGGTAAACAGGAAGGGTATAATTATATGGAGGGTGGAGGATCAGAGGAGGGGAAAATCAGGGGCCAAAGTCTCCTATTGGTGGAGGGGTATTCTAAAAGTGCAAAAGGGGGAACCGCTTCACGCAGGCGCATTGGATGCGGGATGGTGTTGGTCGGTTGGCGGGGTCAAAGCTCATTGGCTGAGTGTCGAGGGGCGTGGCCTAAGTTGCGTGGTACGTGTGGCGCCGGCAGAAGACGAAGCAGAAGGAGGTAGCGCGGGGGTGCTGCGTCAAAGGCACCGTGGGGCGAGGGGGGGCGTTAGGTCCTGTTGGGTAGTGCCTTTTGGCAGAAGGAAGGATCTGAAGGTCCAGAGTTTGGTTGTTGATGTTAGGATGTAAGGCTTGGATATATAACGCTTCGAGTATAGGTAATCTCCTTGGGTCACTTTCTTTATCGAGTATGGTGGTGTGTTTCTCTAACTCGTTGCGGGTGAGGTGGGGGTGGTTGGGGGTGAGATAGTGGTCTTTGATGGCTCCAGCCTGAAGGTGAAGAGTAAACCGACGTGAAAGACGAGTCTGCGTCATGCCAATATAGGAATGAGGTCCACAGTCTTCATAATTACAGGTATGTTGGTAAATGACGTGATTGTCGGTCATCGGGCTCTATATCTTGGTGGAAGCTGGTTTGTTGCGGAGAACGAGGTTGGAGGTCTTGGGGGATTTGTAATAAATTATTAATTTGATTTTGTTTTCCGGGTTGGTTGGGTGGACATGCTTGGAGATTATTTCTTTTAAGACGGCCTCGTCATGTTTGTGTTCAGAAGACATGTAATTCCGGTAGAAGATCTTAATTTCATTGGGGGGGTCAATGTATATATATACATATACTGTATATATATATATATATATATATATATATATATATATATATATATATATATATATATGAGATATAGGTTTGTTCTTGGGGAACCGCACATTGTAGAGGAAAAGGAGAACCAGGGTGGCAACCAACAGCATCTTTATTAACAAACGTTTCGACATATCTTCACTGAAGATGGCATAGGATATGTCGAAAAGTTTGTTAATAAAGATGTTGTTGGTTGCTACCCTGGTTCTCCTTTTCCTCTCTCTCTCTCTCTCTCTCTCTCTCTCTCTCTCTCTCTCTCTCTTCTCTCTCTCTCTCTATATATATATATATATATATATATATATATATATATATATATATATATATATATATATATATATATATATATATATGTATATATATATATATGTATATACTGTATATATATTTATATGTATATATATAGTATGTCTCTCTCTCTTTCAGTATATTATAAAGTGTTTTGTTTTTCCTGGACCTCCATCAAGCTTTAAAATAATACCCTCAAGACCCCCTTCAAAATAAACTTATACATGTTTAAGGGCATATGGGGTTCACAAAAAATTATTATTAGCCCCATAAAGAACAAACTGCGTGTGGCGTATTCTAAGCTTTTTAACCCTTTGAAGACCATGACGCAGTTTGATAGTTTCTTCTGGCTATCATTATTATACAGCTTAGTTCACAGTTTAGGAAGGATATGTGGGGAATATAAGGGCAAAGACTATCTCAATTTATACTTTTACTTAAAACATATACCATTTCTAATTTGCATAAAATCATCTAATAATAGCCAGAACACTGAAAAGAAATGCGTAATGGAATCTAACCCTTCTTAATCTGAATAGAAGCGTCTAGTAATAGGCAGAAACAGAAAACAAAAAAAATTATAAATCTGATCTTCAGAGGGTAAAACAAAATAAAAAGCTTGAGTCTGTGTTCATTGAGTTCATCACAAATAAGATTGACAGGTTCCCAACTCTTCAAACTATCCGGAGGGGGTGGGGGTTGTCGAGTTTCTTCTTTGGCATCTTACAAACTTATGTGGAGCCTGTCATTAACCGGGGGGGGGGGGGGGTGGGGGGGGGGGGGGGGGGAGAGAGAGAGAGAGAGAGAGAGAAGTGTATGGGTTGATAGGTACATTCATAGACAGAAGATAGTCAGACAGTCATAATTTGATTTCATATAAATACGTATATATATATATATATATATATATATATATATATATATATATATATATATATATAATTACAGTATACATATACACACACACACACACTGTTTACAGAGTTATTCAAGTAGTAAACATTAAACTAAAAGTCTTTAGCGAATAATTGGTTACATAAAACAATTCCTGATCTGATAGCATTGATAGCATTTAGCAACAATATATTAAATCCATTCTCATGTAGGATTATTTTGTCTACATCCTATACAAGAAAAGAGCTATGTATCATGCAATACATGTTCTCTATAAAACTACATGGCTTTATGAGATTTCTATATACACATTTTATTTTCATCCAGTTAACTAAATGTCTAAAAACCATCAATCCACATTATCTACAAGCACTGTGGTTGCTCTTGCAACAATTAATTTTCAATATCCTTTTGATTGCCTTATGGTATTCAATGACACCAGTTTAAATGGTATATAACATTTTCTAATATTAAACCAAAGTTCAGCGCCATAAGAATTCAAAGAGTAGCTTTGCAATAAATGTAAATATACTTCAATACTCGTGTTGCTAAACTTTCTTAAAAGACAATTAAACTCATCGTAAAACTTGTATCTGCATCTTATCATATCCAAGTCATTATCAATATTGCAATCAAATGTATAACCCAAATATGTGTACTCAGAAACTATAATTGATATGTTATTGTCTAAATATGTAGAAGGATTAATTTCCTGTCCATACTTATTATTTAAAGATCATACATACTGATTATGCAGAATTAATAGATAAGTCTAGTTCTCTGATTTCATGATCCATAATATCTATCAATATTTGCAGACCTCTAGCTGAAGAAGCTAATATTATACAACATCGTCTGCATATGCGATCACATTGCTGACTTGTAAGCCTATTCTACAGCCTAAAGTGCATGCAGACAATTTACATAATATAATATCATCAATAGAAATTGAGAATCACAAGGGAGATCGAGCCCCACCCTGTCTACTCCATTTTCCATAGTCCATTCAGCTGATATTGAGTCTTTAAATTTGACAACACTTTGGTTTCTATAAATGTAAAACAAAATATTAACCAAGATATTTGGTACTTCTAGTTTTAAAAGCTTGAATGCAAGTTTGAAATGATTAACATTATCAAATGATTTTGTCAGGACAATAATACATTAATAAACATTAGATCCCTCCTTGGTGTACCGAAAAAAGTTGTCTTGATTATTAAACATGCAGTAGAAGTCGAATACCTTTCTCTAAATCCATGCTGCCTATCATTTTAACTAACTTATATCAACATTTTGTACTGCAAACAATATTCAAATACCTTCAACAATAGTGGCGATAAAGTAATTGATCTATAATTATCTAATGATGTATTATCTTAATATTTGTCTTTCAATAGGAGTATCATAATTCCGAAGTTCATATTTACAGGAATGCAACCATATACAACACAAGATTAAATTAACTTTGCAATTACTATTATCAATTCGTTTGTGCAATACATTAAATTAAAACAAATGTATATTTTTTGGGTCAATACCATAATTGAGGTCAGATATTGCTGCAGACACTTCAAAACTATTAAACTTACCCAATATCTCACCGTCACATACATTTTTCACCAATTTATCTATAATGAAGTCATCATCATTTTTGACATATACAATCATCATCATCATTTTTGACATATACAATCATCATATACATTTTTAAACTTAATGGAAAATCTCTCTAAAATACATTTTCTATCTATCTATCTATCTATTGCCTGACGCCGTGATCCCCGAAGGGGTGGCCACGAACGAACCGCCCCCATGCACCTCTGTCCCCAGTCAGTCGACGCCCCTCCCCCCAACCAGCACCGCCTTCGTTCATGTACTTCCTCACTCCATCCTTCCACCTCTCATTCGGTCTACCTCTCCCTCTCTGTCCCTCCACCTCGCTCTCGTACACCCTCTTAGTCATTCTCTCGCTTTCCATACGTTCCATATGGCCGAAACATCTCAAGTTGTTCCTTTTCACACTATCCAGCACATCTACCTCCACACCACACCTCCCTCTTACTTCCTCATTCATCTGTCTATTTCTCCATGTAACTCTGCACGCACTTCTCAAGTAACTAATTTCCCCCCCTCTCACTCTTGGTCTGAGTCTCTCAACCAACGTCCATTCTTCGCTTCCGTAAGTCAGTGTCGGGATTACCACACTGTCATGCAAGGACTTCTTCATTTCCATACTGACCACCCTATTTCTTGTTACTGCTTTTAGCGTTCCTACAACCCTCTTCCCCTGTTGTACCATCTCCCGCACTTCTTCATCCATAGTCCCATCTTTACTCAACACACTGCCCAGATACTTAAAAGAGTTGACGATCTCCATAGCCTGACCGTTCAGCTTCACCTCACACTCTGTGACTTCACCCCTTTCGAAGACCATAACCTTGCTCTTCCTCGCATTTACCTTCAAATTCCGTTTTTCGCACACTGTTCCAAACTCATTTACCAGACCCTGCAACTCCCATTCATTATCACTCATCAGAACTGTATCATCCGCAAACAGCACTATAGGTAGCTTTCACTCAATTCCCTCCCTTTTCAGCGATACACCAACATCCACTGCTCTTGATAGTATTTCTTTCATGACTTCATCCATATATACAGTAAACAACCACGGGGACATCACACACCCCTGTTTCAAAACAACATTCAGGTCAAAGAACTCGCTCTGCTCACTCTCCACACATACTGCCGCCTTTGCACCCTCATACATGCTCTTCACTGCATTCAGCAACTTGCCCTCTACTCCGTATATTCTAAGTACTTTCCACAAACCTTCTCTATCCACTCTGTCATAGGCCTTCTCCAAGTCCATTAAGGCAAATCAACATATAAATTTTTAAACTTAATGGAAAATCTCTCTACAATACATTTTGAGATAACATTCATACTTATAAACACTTTGAGATAACATTCATACTTATAAACACTTTGAGATAACATTCATACTTATAAACACTTTTGTATTCTTTATTTTTCTAACCTCTTTCCTAAATGATATAATTTTTTTATTAGAAGAGATTGAGCTAACTTATTTGTTCTAATTTGAGACTCATTGTTTTTAACTTGTTTCAATGCATTCCTAATGTCCTTTCTAGGCTCCTTCATGTAATTAAACTCCACTTCTGACATTGGACGTCCCCTATTCTTCCAAGTTAAAAACTTACTTCCAGCAAACTTATGCAAATCATTAATTTAAAATTCCAAACAGGTAAAACTTTATGCTTTTTACTGGTTCTTTCTGAAACAAAGAAGATGATTTAAGTAACACACTAATTATAATGTTATAAATTAAATTTAATTATTTAATATGCTATTCATTATAACATCTGTATACGCTGCAATCAAAACAATTAAATCTTGATATATCCAATTCATTTAGATCATGATTGATATTTGATTTATATATCTGTAAAGTATTCACACTAGTCAATTGTTTCCAGTCGATGAATTCGATGAATTCGGACGGTTCAATGTGTACATCTACTATACCAACATTACATACGGTATGTCAATATAAAGCTTACATGCCAGGGGAAAGTGGTCATAGAGTGCCATATCATAGCCTATATATATAAATATACTGTATATATATTTTTTTTTTTATATTTGATTTTTTTTTTCTATGTGAATGAGGGAGACAAAAGGCATAACTGCCTGCAGCGAGTGCCTCCCCAAGAGTTGAAAGAGTGACAGGGCCAAAGTCAAGGGACGTTCGAGCTAAAATGCCTGGACATACAGAGTTTGAAGCAATTTAAGTCATAAGAAGAGGGAAAGACAGATTCTGATAGAGAGTTCCAGAGCTCAGCAGTTGAATAGAAGAAAGTCTGAGAATAGTGTTTCACTCTTGGGTTGGAGAGTTGCACAGAGTAGGGGTGGGATTGTGTTGCAAGGCGGGTACCACGTATCCTACGGAGAGGAGGTGGTATACACTGGTAAAGCTCTGAAGAACACTAATTATTGTAGTAGCGATAGAATAGCGATAGAGATGCAACATTGCGGCGAAGAGAGATAGCTTGCAGAGAGTTGGTGAGTGGACAGGAGTTAATGACACAAAAGGCTTTCCTCTCTACTTTGTCTGGGAGTGCAGCTTTCCTTTCTACTTTGTCTGGGAGTGCGGTGTGAGAGGAACCTCCCCACACATGTGAACAATACTCAATACAAGGACGCACTGTGCCCCTGTACAGAGCAAGAAGCTGCGCAGGGTTAAAGAATCCCTTTAGGCGGTTGAGCACACCCAGCTTCTGGGAGGCTGCCTTAGTGAGACTGGTAATATTGTCCTTCCAAGTGAGAGCAAAAGATAAAGAGACACCGAGAACATTGAGAGAAGATGAAGGGTTGATTTTTGTATTGATGAAGAATAAGGGATAGTCCTCTGGAGGTTCCTGACGGGTACTGACGGGTAGTAAGATGGATAAATTGAGTCTTGGAAGCATTAAATGCAACAAGGTTTTCTCTACCTCAATTGGAAATAGCTAGATCAGAAGATAAGTGTTTTATGGCTTCATTACATTTGCTTTTGAGGGACTGCTGGCTCGGGTGTTCTGGAAAACTAATTGAGTGGTGTAAGGTAGAGGCGTCTGCATATGAATGGATGGGACTGGATGTACAATTGAGAAGTTCATTTATGAAAATTAGGAAGAGAATAGGAGATAGGACAGAATCCTGAGGAACACCGGAGTTGATAAGATTAGGAAGTGAGCGATGGCTGTCCACAACCGCAGCTATGGAACGGCCGTAAAGGAAATCAGAGACAAAGGCACATATGGAGTGACAGAAACGGAAAGAGGGCAGTTTGGAAATTAAAGATTTGTGCCAGACTCCATCGAAGGCCCTCGATATGTCTAGTGCAACAGAAAAAGTCTCACCGAAGTCCCGAAAGTTGGATAACCAAGAGTTAGTAAGATATGAAAGAAGATCACCAGTAGAGCGACCCTTAAGGAAGCCATACTGGCGATCTGAGAGCAGATTATGAGAAGAGAAATGCTTAAGAAATTTGGAAGCAAGAATAGTTTCAAAAACTTTAGAGATACAAGAGATGAGAGTAATTGGACGATTGTTGGAGGGTTGAGAGCGGTCACCTTTCTTTGGGACAGGTTGAATGAGAGCAAGCTTCCAGCAAGAAGGGAAGACGTTAGAGGAGAGACAGAGACGAAAAAGTTTGCCTTTATAGGCAGGGGGTCAGCACGGAAGCACATTTTTACAGTACAACAGGAGGAACACCGTCCGGACTGTACGCCTTCTTAGTATTCACACCCCAGCCGCGGGGCCCGACATATGTCGGGTGAGAGAACCATGGCCATCCCTGCAGGGCCTGACATATGTCGGAAGGGATGTTGAGCACATTATCAGCTCTGAGAGAGAGTCCACGCGTTGGGAGGACGATAGGTGGGCTCTGACTGCTTGGCATGGACCGAGTGAGGCGACTGAGCTCCCCACCACAACATTCCACACCCCTGGCCTCGCGAGACAAGGAAAAAACTTGGGAATTTACCGTATTTTAGGGTTTTTGCCCTCGTGCTGAGCAATTGTTGCAAGAGAACCCGGGATCGTACAAGGATGATTCAGGTGTCATTGGAAAGCTCTATTATCGCCTTATCTACATATGACTTGAATGTACATTATGATGACCAATGGCATTCTTAAGGTCACTAATTCCTTTACATACATCGTATATATTCATATTTCCTAATAAATGTCCTGTTCTTACATTTGCATTAAATTGTGTGGTAAGGTACTTTAAAATTGATATATTATGACATTTTTCGTCATCAATTATTTGTTAAAACCACTGAGATAACTTTTCAGCTATCAGAATTGCTTCACATTCACCTTCTATTTACATATTTATAAAGGATATAATTGTCTTTGTCTTTCTTACTTCCTTCCAAAACAGTAATATCTTTTACTGTACAAAGATTCAGCTAATTTGTCATTTGTAATCTGGTTTGCATTTTTTTTTTTTTTTTTTGGCCATTTTCGAGCAATATACCTGTATATTAGTTTATCCCTTAGGCAAACAAAAACACCTTCCCAGACTTCCTTCAAACTAAAGAACATGCCCACCCAGACCCCCTGTACATTTGTCGATGAAATAATGTCCCGCCGAAGGCCGAATTCTTCTACAGTAAGTTACAGGCTCGCTATTGCCCCCCCCCCTCCCCCCCCCCTCCCCCCCCCCCCCCCCCCCCCCCCCCCCCCCTCCCTAAAAAAAAAAAAAAAAAAAAAAAAAACACATGACATCTGAATGGGGTGAAGCGTCAAACTGAAGGGGTGAACGACCAATTTATGGAGACTAACAGGTGATATCCAAAATATATATTGTTTTAGGTACAAATAAGGTTAAACTGTCTTTCTTGGAAATGTCTACTTTTTTTTACTTTTTTTTTTTCTTTGCTAAGGAGGTGGAAAAGAAGAACAGAAAGAGTAATAGATAGATAGATTGATAGATAGATCATTAAATATATATAGATAGATAGATGGATAAAAGAAGAAAGAGAGGGGAAGTGGGGAAGAGAGAGAGGGAGGAGAGTAAAAGTAAGCCAAGACAGGAACGAGGGGGGATAAAAGTGAGGGTAAGATGAAGGCAAGTTGGGTTATGAGAGAGAGAGAAAGAAAGATGTGGCCCCCGTCACATTAAATAGGGAGATATGACCTAGTTTATCAAAGCGTTCTCCTATCTCTCTCTCTACCTACCAAATCATCTACCTCCCTACCTACCCACCAACCTACCTGCCTACCTTCCCACCTACCTACAACACTACACACCCACCTACCTACCTATCAACCTACCTACCTATCTAACTACCTAACTACCTAACTACCCACCTACCTAACCACCTGCCTGCCAATTTATCTACCTCCCTACCTAACCACCTACCTACTTACCTATCTCCCTCCCTACCAACCTACTTACCTACCTTCCTTCCTCCCTCCCTACCTACCTAATTTCCTACCTACCTAACCTCCTACCTAGCTCTCTCCCTCACTACCTACCTGCCTACCCTCCAACCTACTTAAATACCCACCTACCTACCTAACTCCCTCTCTTCCTACCAATGTACCTACCTACCTACCTACCAACCTACTAACTCACCTACCTACTTATCTATCTACTTACCTACCTACCTACATACTTACCAACCTAACTACCTACCCACTTCTCTTGTTCGCCCCCCAAAAAGTAAGGATGCTTTGATAAAGTTAGAGCCAGTTTTGTAAACATATTTAATTATCTGCGAATTACCCTACCTGGTTCATTCTCTCTCTCTCTCTCTCTGTACTTACCTACCTACCTACCTACCTAACCTCCCTACCTACATACCTACCTAACCACCTATCTACCTATCTACCTACCTACTTAACCACCTATGTACCTACCCAACTACCTACCTACCTCCCTCCCTACCTACCTACCAACCTACCTACCTGTCTACCCACCTAACTCCCTACATATCTACCTACCTACCCACCCACCTACCTATCTAACTCTCTCCATCCCGACCTATCTATCTACCTACCTACCTATCAACCTACCTACCTAACTCCCAACCTATCTACCTACCTACCCACCTACCAACCTAACTCCCTCCCTGTCTACCTATCTACCTACCTAACAAGCTACCTACCTACCTACCCGCTTCTCTTTTTCGCCCCAAAAAAAAGTAGGGATACGTTGATCAAGCTAGGGCCAGTTTTGTAAACATATTTTATTTTTGTTTTTGCGAATTACGAATATACCTTTTATATAACTACCCTACCTGGCGCTCTCTCTCTCTCTCTCTCTCTCTCTCTCTCTCTCTCTCTCTCTCTCTCTCTCTCTCTCTCTCTCTCTCTCTCTTTGTCCGTTCAGCGTAGAGCAATAAATTTGATCCCTGTAATTATGAATACACCCTACAATGAGAGATTAAGAGAACTTGATCTGTTTGCGCTTAAAAACGGAGAATACGGGGACAGTTGATAGAGATTTTTAAGATGCTAAAAGGTTTTAGTATCGTATATTATAATAATCTATTTAAGATAACCAAAGATGATGGTTTCCCAGGAGGAAACATTTTGAAACTAACAGGCAAGAAAGCGAACCTAGACATAACTAAAAATGTCTTCCCCCACAGTATTAGTTGTGAGTGGAATAAGCTCCCTAATTAAGTTATAGACAGTGACTCAATATACACATTTAAAAAATGGTTAGACTCATATCACAGATAAATTGTTCTGCAGTAGAAACTGATCACTGACATGAGAACCTGGCAGATATTAACACAGTTTCCAGTTGAAGAGAGCAGAAAAAAAGTGAAGGTGAGCATGGCTTTTTTCCTTTCAATTTCTAACTATAATATAAGTTCCTTCAGACGATTTCCTAGCCCTGCAAGGTTATTCACTTCCAACTGTTTTCATGTACGACAAATTGCCGGAGGGAGCGGAGGGTGGAGAGAGAGCCTTCATCGTTGCTCTCCTTTCCTTCCACTTTCTCTCAGGGTTGCTATTTCTACTAGTATTAGTTCCTGGCCACCTCGCAGGGATCGTAAGATCTGGGTGGCCAGTGTGTCTATGAAAATATTTGTAAATATATATATATATATATATATATATATATATATATCCTCCCCCTCCTTCCCTCCTTCCTCCCCTCTCACTTGTACACGTTCAATTCGAAGTGTTGCCAGGATAATATAGTTCATATACTAATGGTTCCTCTACTTAAAATTATGTTTGTCTCAAATGTTTTAGTATTTTAAAATTTCCATTATCTGTGGCTAAAATTCTTGAGGGCAAAAACTATCCGCATCCGCATCCGCATCCGCAAATACTGAAAATGAATATCCGCATATATATCCGCATCCGTGAATATCAAGAAATCAACATCCGGTCCACCCCTAATATACAGTATATATATATATACTGTATATAATGTATATATATATATATATATATATATATATATATATATATATATACTGTATATAATGTATATATATATATATACCTACAACACCTACCTACCAACATACCTACCTACCTAACTCCCTACCTACCCACCTACCTACTTACATACCTACCTACATACCCACCTACCTACCTAACTCCCTCCCACCCTCCCTATCTCCCTACGTACCTATCTACCCACTTCTCTTGTTCGCTCACAAACAAGTAGGGATACTTTGATCAAGCTATGGTCAAATTTGTAAACATATATTTTGTTTTGCGAATTACGAATACACCTTATATCAATCTACCATACCTGGTTGTCTCTCTCTCTCTCTCTCGCTCTACCTACCTACCTACCAACCTACCTACCTACCTATCTACCCACCCAACTAACCACCGAACTACCTACCTACATAACTACCTACCTAACCACCTACATACCTACCAACACACCTAACCAGATATTTACCTACCTCCCTCCCTTTCTACCTATATACCTACATATCAACTTATGCACCTACATCCCTACCTACTTACCTATCTTCCTACCTACCTACCTACCTATCTCCCTACCAACCTCCTTCCCGACCTACATACCTACCCACCTAAATCCCCCTCTACCTATCTACCTACCTACCAACCTACAAACTTACCTACCTCGCTTCCTCACTACCTACCAGCCTTCTCCCCTACCTACGTAACTCCCTCCCTCCCTCCCTATCTACCTACCTACCAATCTACCAACCAACCTACCTATCTACCCACTTCTCTTGTTCGCCCAAAACAAGTAGGGATACTTTGATCAAGCTAGGGCAAGTTTTGTAAACATATTTCTTGTTTTGAGAATTATGAATAAAACTGTTATATATCTAGCCTACCTGGTTCACTCTCTCTCTCTCTCTCTCTCTCTCTCTCTCTCTCTCTCTCTCTCTCTCTCTCTCTCTCTCTCTCTCTCTCTCTCTCTCTCTCTCTCTTTCCCTACCAAACTACTTGCCTACCTACCTACCAATCCTACCTACCCACCTACCTAACTCCCTCCCTCCCTCCCTACCTACCTATCTACCTACCTACCAATCTAACTATCTACCCACTTCTCTTGTTCGCCCAAAACAAGTAGGGATATTTTGATCAAGCTAGGGCAAGTTTTGTAAACATATCTCTTGTTTTGAGAATTATGAATACAACTTTTATATATCTAGCCTACCTGGTTCACTCTCTCTCTCTCTCTCTCTCTCTTTCCCTACCAAACTACTTGCCTACCTACCTATATAAGTACCTACCTACCTACCAACTTATCCACCTACCTACCTCCTACGTATCTACCTACCCACCAACCTACCTATTTACCCACTTACCTACCTACCTACCCACCCACCTACCTACCTACCCACCCACCTACCTACCTACCTATCAACCTACCTACCTAACTACCCACCTACCTACCAATTTATCTACCTTCCTCCCTACCTACCTAACCACCTACCTACCTACCTATCTGCCTTCCTCCCTCCCTACCTATCTACATAACTACCTATCTGCCTACCTACCTCCCTCCCTCCTTTCCTACCTAAATACCTATCTGCCTGCTCACATACCTACCTGTCTACCCACCTACCTACCCACCTAACTAATTCCCTCCCTCCTTACCTACCCACATACCTACCTAGCTCCCTTTGTCCCTACCTCCTACCTATCTACCTACCTACCTTCCTACCTACCTACCTACAAGCCTAGCTACCTACCCACATCTCTTGTTCGCCCAAAAACAAGTAGGGATACTTTGATCAAGCTAGGGGCAGTTTTGTAAACATATTTATGTTTTGAGAATTACGAATAAACCTTTTATATATATCTACCCTACATGGTTCATTCTCTCTCTCTCTCTCTCTCTTTCTCTACCTACCAACCTACCTAACCACCTACCTACCTACCTACTTACCTACCTACCAACCTACCAACCTACCTAACCCTCTGCCTACCTACCTCCCTCCCTAGCTACCTATATATATATATAGTATATATGTGTGTGTGTGTGTGTGTGTGTGTGGAGAGAGAGAGAGACTATTATACATTACTGAATACTGTTCCCCCTTGTGGAATGGATGTGGAGTGGTTTACATTGAGGCAGTTGGATAACATTCAACATAAAGCAATTGGTTTAGTGAATAACCCTGTAATCACGCAGGATCTTCCTAAATTATTCACACAAAGAGATGTTGTATTCCTTTCATTACTCTACTGATATTTTCATGGTAAATGTTCTCAGGAGGTTACTTCAATTGTACCACCTCTTCACATATTTCCCGGTAGAAGTCGGGCGCGCGCAGCTGGAGATGCCGATGAATTCACTCTCTCTCCTCCACAATGTAGAACTTCCACTTATTACAATTGATTTATCCCCAGAATTTATATTCTCTGGAATTTACCTCCTTGGAGTTGCTTTCCACAAGTGTATAACCCATAACAGTTTATGTCCAATTGTTACACACATTTTATGAATGGAGGATGCCTTAAGGCATATGGACCTATATATTTTGCATATGATATTCCTTCCTCCTTTCTTCTGTATCTACCTACTAACTTATCCACCTACATACCCACCCACCTACCTACTCTCTCCCTCCTTACCTACCTACCTACCCACCTATCTACCTACCTATCTACCTACCCAACCTACTTAACCACCTACCAGCCTACCTACCTCCCTCCCTACCTACCCAGAAACCTACCTAACTCCCTCTCTTCCTATATACCTACCTACCTACCTACCTACCCATTGTTTTTGTTCGCCCCAAAAAACAAGTAGGGATACTTTTTATCAAGCTAGAACCAGTGTTGTAACCTGGTTCATTCTCTGACAAGCTAGAGATTTCCTTTGGAGTACCTCAGGGATCTGTACTCGGTCCCATTTTGTTTACTATATATGTGAATTACCTTTCTTAAAAAACATATTTGTCATGTTATACAATATGCTGACGACACTCAATTGATTCACACGGGTGGAATCGGGGATATAAACGACTTAGTTCACAGAAGCGAACAAACCCTGGTTCGTATTAAAGAGTACTTCAATAATAACTGTTTAATGTTAAACACCAGAAAAACTCAATGTATGTTCATAGGCACGAGAGTAATCCTATCACGGATCCCACGAGGTACTCCCATGCAGATTGATAGAACTCACATTGATGAAATGAGTACAAAGGTTTACAGTGTGCTTAAGTATATCAACCATATAGAAGATAATATTAGCAGAGACACAAGGATATTAGTAGTTCAGTCTCTTGCATTAAGTATTATGAATTATGGTCTAATGATACGGGGTGCAACAAACTCCTCACACATGGAAAGGATACAAACACTTCAAAACTTCGCTGCTAAGGTAGCAATTGGAGGCGTTTCTAAATACGACCATGTAACACCTTGTATAAAAGCATTTAGATGGGTAAAAAGTCAATAAAGTATAAGTACGACTTGAGTATCACAACTCATTCAATAATAAATAAAGGATTTCCCAACTGCCAGTTCTCCCTGCCAACAGTAAGAGACATTTACAATGTCAATACGAGGCAACGGAGCACCTGTGTGTTCCTAAAGCCAACACAAGTATCGGAGCCAAATCACTCAAAGTTGCTGGGCCAAAACTTTGGAATAGTCTCTCCCCTAGCATAAACAATACTATTTCCACACACTCCTTTAGGACCAAGTTGGAATGTTTTCTCCTGAATATCCAACATATTTATTAACATGACTACAATGTAAATACTTTTAATAATAAAATTATAGATATTTTTATATTTAGTGTAGCTGTATAAATTATATATTCAATATAAAGAATAACCATAGTATTAATGGAATAACATTAATGATTCTGATTCTCTATCTCTCTCTCTCTCTCTCTCTCTCTCTCTCTCTCTCTCTCTCTCTCTCTCTCTCTCTCTCTCTCTCTTGCTCAAATACTATATCCCTTTAAAGGGAGTTTTTAGATTCTTCCCTAAACCACCATCAAGCTTAAAAGTTTACAAATGTTTTTTTAGCCAAATGCCGGTTCCTCCAAAATTACAGTCTCACTATCGCTCGCCAGGAAAACAAATCGATACCTAAATAGACCGAAAGGTCTAAATATTGACAAATAAATAGGGCGAAAGGTCTTCAAATTCCCAAAGAAATAATGAAATAGGTCTTAAAATCGCAATACTAGTGGGGCAAACGTATACTAATCTCAAAATTAATGGGGCTAGACATGAGAGAGAAGGGGGTCCAGAATTAACACCCTCTTAATCACTGCAACAGGAAATGTTACCCTTCGGAATTCATGACGAAATTTGACAGTTTATTCTTGCTATCATTAGACAATTATATAAAACTTCGGAAGGGTCTGTGGGAATTATAGGGGTAAATAACTATCTCAATTAACTTTCTGACATCCAGATACCCTGCCTAATCTGAATAAAATCGTCTAATGATAACCAGTAAACATAAACAAATTGCGTCATCGGATCTTCTCAGGGTTAACCCATTCACGTTACAATTGTTGTTCTGTTTTCTGGCGATTATTATACGATTTTGTTCAGATTAGGAAAGGTTTATGGAAGTCAGAGGGTTAAGTGAGATAGTCTTCACCCATATACTTCCCACAGATTCTTCCTAGGCTGTCTAAAATCGTCTAATGATAGCCAGAATAAACTGTCAGAGCGCATCATAATCCTCAAAGGGTTGATTAAAGAGCTGGATGAATAAAACGGTAATTTAATTTGTTTCACCTCATTAGTTTGGCGATTATAAGACGCTTTAACCCAATACGGTGTCAATATTTCCTGAGCGAGCGATAGCGAGCCAGCACATAGAACTCACATAGAACAAAAATATATATGTACTACGACCGTATTCTAGCTACTAATCCATTCAGCAGCATGATGCCTTTTTACATTTGATTCTGGCTAAAATGTTATGATTGTATGCAGTTTAAGAAGAACCTGTGATATTGACCCTCAATTTGTGGTGCCCGTCATAATGACAGGAGAGAGAATATTGGCCACCCCTGCGGCGGCCGTCACATGACAGGTGCCATTTTGAGGCCATTATGAGCCCTGAGAGAGAGATCGAGCATTGGAGAGATGATAGGCAGCCTTGGACCTCTCCTCACGGCGGCGAGGAGTGCACTGAGATCCCTCCCAGACCTCTCTTTCTCACACACCCTCCCTCACACACGAAAAACCGCCCAAATCACCTATTTTTACCGATTTTCCCCTTCCTTTACACGATCGTTACAAGATAAACAGAAATCGTACAGGGATGATTCAGATCTCATTTGAAAGCTCTATCTTTGCACTTTCACGGATATATAATTGTATTACGCTCTGGCTCTTGTTTATGCATGAAAAAGAGTATGGAATGAAGGTCATTTTTGGCAAGTATACCCGCCAGGCGTAGCACCCCCTTCCTCCCACTCTTAGGGAGTTAAGAGTGTTTATTGAGATCGTATTAACCTATTTGAGTCGTTTAGGTAGATTATGAACTAAAGAAAATCATCTAATGGTAACCAGCATATTATGAAGATTATGTTGTATCTTCCTGGAAATGGCCGCAATGTATTTAATTTTAGTCTAGCTAAATTTAGATGTGTTTGTGTAGTCTACGACTACCAGTCGCCAGCTCCAGCCACGTCTGTCTCGTCGCCTGAATATTTGACAATAATTTGAGTATTATACTGCTCATCCCCTTATTTGTTGTGCATGGTGCATGATCTGTAGTTAAGTGCTCGCTAAACCGCCCAGTATTTGCATTGCATGATATTTTGTTGTATTTCTTACTAGTAAAGGTTTTTTTGTCAAACAGATCCCTGTTTTGCCTCTAACGACGCCGACGACTCACCCACCGGCTTGTAAACAAACTTGTTTGCTTTTGTTTTCTTCATATTATATTTCAGCCTTAATTGTAATTAGTGTTGTATATACTTCAGTAGTTGTATTTGCTTGCATGGTAGTGTGGTAGTGTAGTATTTTTGACTGATAAACTTCTGTTTATGTCTAAGCAACTCCTATAGTTTGTGAGGCAGCAGACGACAACAAAACTTGTAAACATACCTTATTTTGTATAATATATATATAGTCCAATAGTTATTATATTCAGTATCATACTCTAGCTATATATATTTGTAATATTAGTTGTTGCTTGCATGATCTTGTAGTAACCTTTGACTGATCAACTTTGTTTATCTAAAAAGTGTCTTGCTTGGCTAACCTACAACGACACCAGCACCATCTATTGATACATACACTATATTAACCCCTTGTGTGCAGTTATACTCTTTATTTTATATAATCTCTATTTGGTGAATTGTATAATTTAGTTACATATTCTGTTATATACTGTATAGTGTATATATATATATATTTTTTTAGGTTAGGTTATCACACCTGGTAGCCTATTTCTGCATATTTTAATGTTATTATTTTCGGTTAGGCTATCAACTCTTGTGTCCTATTTTTGCGTACTTCAACATTTTTGTTTTCGGTTACGCCATCACCCCTGGTAGTCTATTTCTGTGTATTCCAATTTTGTTTTGTTTTCAGATAGACTATCACTGCGTATTTAAGAAAAACAATTATATATAAATAAAATATAATAAATTTTTTCGGTTAGGCTATCTCCACTGGTAGCCTATTGCTGCATATTTCTAAATCAGCGCTGGGTTAAAGGAAATAAACTAAATTCTCTAAGACGTTCCTAGTATAGTTTGTTTCTTAGATTAGGTATAATTTTGGTAACTCTACGTTTGACTCGTTCAAGTTTATCAATATATTTTTGGTAGTAGGGGCACCAGGATTGAACGCAATATTCAAGAAGAGGATGGACTAGGGAATTGTAAAGTGTGAGGATTACAGTTTTGGATTTATGCTCGAATGACCTGCCAATAAAGCCAATTATTTTATTTGCCTTCTTAACAACTTTTTAACATTGTTGACTGGGTTTTAGGTTACTCGATATTGCTACTCCCAAAGTAGTTTCTCTGTCTACACTCTTAAGCTGGGTGCCATTCATTGAATAGTTTGCTTTCTCTTTTCGGGTCCTGATATGGAGTACTTTACATTTATCTGCAATAAAACTCATTTGCCAAATTTGAGCCCAACTTGACAGCTTATCCATGTTATTTTGCCTGTCTTCTACATGTCTGTTTGAGAGTACAGTATCTGCAATTGTTGTATCATAATTATGCAAACCTCAAAATTGTACAGGTAATTCCCTCATCTATGTCATCTATATACTCTAGGAAGAGAACTGGCCCTAGAACCGATCCGTGGGGTACTTACCTTGGTCCATTTCGATGCTTTACCGTTTATGACTACCCTTTGCTTTCTTTCACTGAGCCAATGTTCTATCCATCTCTACACTTCCTTGTATTCCATGCGCTTTTATTTTTTCCAATAAACGTTTGTTAGGTACTTTGTTAACCCGTCCAGCCCCAGCGACGCGTCTGGCGCGTCGCCTATGTATGTAACGCACAGCCCCAGCGACGCGTCTGACGAGTCACCCTAATTGCTCCGACCGTAACCTCAGGTGTAGCCACTCGAGAGGGCTCAGATTTGTATGGGAACTGTGTACGTATCCCACGCAACCGTGCCGATGGTTGAAAACTCTCAAAGTCCACGTGCGTGCGTGTGAGCGTGCAATAACCTGGTTTTTGGGGGAAATTGCCTTCAATTTTTTACTCTTGTAAAATACGTTTTTGGGGGCTCTGTAGGACCATTTTTTAAGCTTTTTGAGCGGTTTTTCGTGGTTTTTCCTTCATTCCTAACCCATTCGCTATTGTTTCTGGAATAAAACCAATTTTTTAAAACGGGCCGGGTTCTGGTGAACAAAAAACACAAAACTAGGCGGGGCTCCACGGGTTAAAGGCCTTTTGAAAATCAAGTTATATAATATCTACAGCTTTACTCTTGTCATATAGGTTGAGGATATCGTGAAAGAAGTCTAAGAGGTTCGTCAAGCAGGAACGATTTTTACGGAAGCCGTGCTGGATATCTTTGAGTATATTATTTTAATCTAAGTGATATACAAGTCTGTCTCTTATGAGAGTTTCTAGCATTTTACAGACAACTGAGGTTAGGCTAATTGGACGATAGTTACTAGGTAAAAATTTGCTGCCTTTTTTAATATCGGTGTTACGTTAGCGAGCTTCTACTCATCAGGCATAGTCCCGGACTGCAAGGATTTATTAAAAAGCAATGTCAGTGGTTTGGAGAGCTCACATTTAGCTTCCTTTAAAACTCTAGGTGAGATTGTGTTGTATACAGGTGATTTGTTTGACTTAAGTTTCTCCAAACATTTCAGTACATATCTCTCTGTAATGTTGATATTGATTAGAGCATCAGAATTGTCTATCTGAACTGGCGATGCTGTAGGGATGTCACTAACGTCTTCTGCTGTAAAAACTGATGCAAAAAAGGTATTGAGGACATCACTCATCTGTTCTTCGTCTTTCGTGTAATCTCCGTTCTCATCTACTAACGATCCAATAGTTGAAGTGATTACATTCTTCTTTCTGATGTAACTATAGAATTCTTTCGAGTGTGTTTTACTTTGATTCGCAACATGGAACTCCAGGGTATTTTTTCTTTGCTTTTATTTAATGTTTTGGCTTTACGTCGTAAATCTATGAATTGTACTCGTCCTTCATAATTTTCAGAGTGTTTTAATCTTTCATGGATCATTTTCTTCACAAGCAATCAATCTGCAATCTTTTTATTCCTCCATTAAGGCTTATCATTATGGAATGAACGTCGGTGTTTCAATGGTAAGCACGCTTGCACTGCTTTGAATAAAGTGGTTGTGAAAAATTCCTGTGCTATATTTATGTCATTATTGTTACTCATATATCTCTAACTCGGTGGACCCTAAACAATTTAATATAAATGTAGACTCCAGGACCAGCCACTTAGCATTTTTTTTTCTTCCTGAAAACACATGGGATGGGTTAGTAATGAAGGAAAAACAAGAACAAAATGCTCACCTAGGTCATTAGGGGTCTTGTGAGGCGGCGGAAAGTCACAATTAACATGGGGTGATGGGTAGGCAATATACTGGCAAATCACTCCCGCGCGAGCCCATACGCACGCGGCTGGACTTGGAGGGTTGCCAACCATCGGTGTTGTTCCGTGGGATCTTCATGCAGTTCCCATGCAGATCTGAACCCTTTAGGTGCCATAGGAGAAGAGTAATTAAGGCGGACGCAACCATTGTGTCGCTGGGGTTTAGCATTACATACATAGGCGACGCATAACATGCGTCGCTGGTACTCAAGGGGTTAACTATTGCTCTGAGTTTATGAAAGTTTGCTTTTTCTTTAACCCGGGAAAGGCACCGAGACTCTTAAGAGGTTTTACTGCGCGAAGGCGACGGGACTCTTAAGATCCAAGAACTAAAAAAAGCATTTAAAAAAACCCAGTAGCAATAAAAACAAAGGAATATGTGATTAAGTGAGATAATTCCTCACCATACCGTCTATAACTCCTCCACATGTGTCCAAACCCCCTTCCCCTCCTTTTCCCCCACTCCCCCCCGCCTCCCCTTTCAATTATCAACTATTTTTCCTCTAATTCCCTTGTTTACCGGTTTATTTTTCGCACCAATATCCCCCACCCGGTTTCAAAGTCAAAGGGGAGGCATATAGAGATCATAGCAAGAGAGAGACTTCACTTGCAAGACGTCAGTGTCGATCGATAAGTGAGAGTGGGAGGGTGTGCGCCGCGCCGGCTTTCCTCTCCGTTATTTTCACCCCCCAAATACTATTCCCACTTGGTTTATTGCTGTTACATGTTAATATCTTCATATTAAACGTAAAATAGGTGTATATGAATAAGTAATAACGATATTTATCGGATAATGACAATTTTCGCCGGGAATGAGCCTCAATACGTTCGCATGGGCGGCATGGCAGGCACTTTGAAAAAAAAACAAAGTCACGCGCTTCCCGGGTTAAATTTGGGACTTTCTCATTGCTGCTACTTGATTCATTACTATTACACTTTTTACTGAAACTGAATTCTTCGATGGTCGCTGTTACTGACTTCTTCACCAACATTCAAACCCTCCAGCAAGTCTTCTTTCGTTGCAAGTACAAGGTCAAGCACATTATTACCACGGGTCGGGTCGGAGATTTAACAAATTGAAAAAGTTAATTTTCTTGCAAGTTGGCGTAGAGGTCATGTCCGGAATGAGAAGTAAGCATATCGGGCCACTTAGTTACTGGTAAATTAAAGTTGCCAAGAATTATGGTATCTTGAATGTTACATATTTCTGAAATTTGTTTGTAAAATTCTTGGTCAGTTTGCACTGATTGGGCTGGAGGTCAATATATTTAAGCTAATGAGGGTGAACGTTTCATTATATATCAAAACTAATGGCGATAAAGAAGAGGGAAAAGAAGGTCTAGAAATGAATAAACCTTTCAAAATCTGACTGCAATAGGGCCTTCCTAAACTGAGTGAAATCGTCTGTTAACCCGGCAAGTATGCCAAGACTCTTAAGAGTTTCCCCAGGCAACTGCGGGAAGACTCTTAAGATCCAGGTTTTTAAATGCGTACCAAAAACGCGGGCTTATAGTCAGGCGGCTACAAATAAGTGTGGGTGTAGTACTACTTGGCAACTCTCGATACCACCACCCCGTACGCTCGGGCCGCGCGCGTACAAGCAGTACTCGCCAGAACCCAAGCACTAGCCATGGAGCCCACACGTCCCTCACGCTCGCGCCCTGATGACACAACCAGCCCTCCTTCTGGTGGTGTCAGCGGCCGTGGAAGGCAGAGGGTGGCTGCCAGAAACCCAAGCTACCATTACGACACTCCATACAGCTCTTGTTACGACCGGGGCTCGTATAAAACAAGGGCTCTTAATCATTGGACTAGAAAGGCACACAACCACAACGGTAACACTAGATCCAACCCTCGAACTTACAATGCCGGCGCACAAAAACACCTATACCCTCCAGAGTTAAATCTGCGATAGCGGGGTATCCTCTAACTCGGTATAAATGCACTACTACTACAGGCTGATGATCTCTGATACAGCCTGATCACAACAACATACAATTATGTTAATAATGTATACAAGGAAAAAGATAGAGAGCTTAATTAAATCACTGGAATGATTTAATGCAAACAAGAAGAAGGTATAATTAAAGTTACTCTAAACAATAATAAACTGTCACTCCTATATTAAAGAAAGTAAAAATGAAAGTCCTAAAGCATCGAACAGGAATCTTCTGAAGAAAGTCTGATGCGCTTAAGATGATTGAATCGGATTTTGAACTGTTATATAAAGCAGGAACAGGATATGTCAAGTGTATGGACATACAGTGTTAACTGGCACGGGAATAATAATAAATGCGCAATAGTATTATCTCCAACAACAAAAGAATTGCTTCCTCAGGCAACACAAAAGCCTGCTCGGGTTGTGCAACTCAACAACAACCAAGGCTGCTATCAACGTGAATAAAATGCTGCATACATAACATAAGATAAGAGTTTATAATCCTAATCGGGTGTCTGCTAGGCGAATAAAGTCTAGCTGGGATGTCGTAGGCTAGGAAACTATGGCTGAGCAAGCGGCTCGTAGCCTAGCGAGGTCCTTAAGACTGTGCGGCCAAATTACGTTAAATGACGGGGTGCTCTCTTGAGAGATCCAGATCACTAGTATCTGGTTCTCTCCAGGCGACCCTCAATAGTCAAAGCAAAACGAGTTAGCACAGTGCTGGGTGGCAGAGGCAAAAGCCCTCACTCACAACACAGTGCTAAACTCACAAGGTACACAGTCAGAAAGACAACCTAGGCTTCCCACGTATCCGTTGCGATTGTACAAGTTCAACAAAACCTGGTACACATCGGAAATCACAACACCAGTAGCCTCACCCCAGTCTAGCATTAAATAGCCCAGCAGACAACCAAGAAACAGGCAGGGAGACACCGTGAGTGTGTCGAACCTCTACAGGCAAAATGTTAACCCTTCCAAAATGCCTAACTAAACATGAAATATCTGAGAGCTTCAGCATATAATACGATGGCCGATATATGAAATCTTGCAGAACCAAAGGGGAGTTATGATATTAAATAGATTGGAAGAATGAGAGGTAAGAAGTTAAGAGAGAGAAAAAGTGTTCTATAGGTAGAAGTCGGGGACAGGTGACAAGGGAGGTGTGAAGGGTACGCTGGTCAGGCAAGCTCTGAGCAAGGAAGGTACAAAGGCAGCAGGGAGTGCGGGGGGACCACTTCCTGACGCGGCAGGAGGGTGGTAAGGCGGCCAGCCACCACCGAGACACCGCCTCGGTGTCTCCGCCGAAACACCGAGACACCGAGACACCGCCGAGGCAGAGAGCTCGGCGTCACCGAGACAATGTGTATCACTACGCACACTACCCTCTGCCCCCTGTACTTACTCACTCACACTCTCTAGCTGTATCATTCAGTCTTATACATTAAACTTATAACTGATGATATAAAATATAATGCATTGTCACAGGCGAAAATAAAGACCACTTCTATACTGCCTGTGACATGACGATTCACAAGAAAGAAAGTACAACACTGTAGATAGACTGTAGCCAAATTCATTGCCCTGGCGAGTGCTAGTGGCTACCAGGAGGCGATTTTGCCAACGCTGGTAGGCGTCACACTGAAGACGAAGCACCCGCACGTAAAGTACGTAAAACACGTGCAAGCATGGGCAGTGCACAGAGGTCATTGGCCTTTGGGGACACTGCCACCACCACCCAGGCAACTACTACCACCACTACCACCACTGCCACCCCTGCCACCAGTAGCACCGACGCAGGAGGCCGCCCTGGGGCTGCAGGACCTGCGGGGGCCACTAGGAGAAAAGGGACTGGCGTGGGAAAAAAAACTTGTACGCCTGCCACTGTCACCCTGCCACCACCACCACCACCAGCCGCCTCTGCTGCCCCTGCCGACGCCACCCCTGCCGGCCCTTCTGTCCCTGCCGGCCCTTCTGCCCCTGCCCAAGGGAAAGGGAAAGGCAAAGGCAAAGGCAAAGGCAAAGGGAAAGGGAAAGGGGCGACAGGGACAACAATTATATTGCCTGCGTCCACAACCTCTGCACCACCCACCATTGCTGGACCTGCCGCCGCCGCCCCTGCCGGCCCTTCTGTCCCTGCCGGCCCTTCTGCCCCTGCCCAAGGGCAAGGGGCGACAGGGACAACAATTATATTGCCTGCGTCCAGGACCTCTGCACCACCCACCACTGCTGGACCTGCCGACGCCGCCCTTGCCGGCCCTTCTGCCCCTGCCCACAAGACGCCTGCACGTGTTAGTAGGCGGATGAGGACCCTAACATCATCGAAATACGACGCCCTGCTATTTGGGTATTCCCAGGATGTTGACAGCCAGGACTACGATGACGCCGCCGCAGCACGGGACCGGGGGGGGGGGGAATAGTGGCAGTGAGTTAGACGAAGGTGAAGACAATGAAGAAGGGCATCCTTCTAGTGGTGAGGAGGGTGATGATGAAGCGTTGTATCGCGATCATGACAGTGATTTGTCTGATGGTAGCGCACACGCAGACGAGATTCCAATCCGCGACGCCAACATTCATACGTTTGTGTGGTCTAACGGGGCTGATTTTGTGCCTGACATGCCCCAGTTTGATGCTGGTAGGTCAGGTACAACTGCTGACTGGCCCTGTGACGACGACGCAAACGTGATGGATATCTTCCTCACCTTTTTCGACATGGAGATTATGACGTACATAGTTGCCCAAACAAACGCCTACTACATGTAGGTGTTTGGCAAACTGGACGTCCTTTCTCCAAGAGCGAGAATACGAGGCTGGGTTGATACGATTGTGAATGAGTTCATGACGTTCTTTGCCTTGTTGTTCCTCATGCCTCTTTGCAAGAAGCATGTGCTACAACATTATTGGAAGCACGACCCTCTCATCGCCACCCCAACTTTCAATAAGTACGTGACTCGTGACAGATTTTTGTTGCTGCTAAGATTTATGCACTTGGCAGACAACGAAAATCCTAACAGGATTGACAGGATATGGAAAGTTCGGGAGGTGTTCACCATGTTGTTGGCGGGGTACAAGAAATACCTTTACTCCTTCCTCAATTTGGTGATTGATGAGTCGCTTGTGCTCTTCAAAGGATGTCTTGTTTTCAAGCAGTATATCCCTTGGAATCAAGCTCTTCGTGTTGTGCGACTGTGAGACAGGTATAGTGCTGGACATGATCGTGTATACAGGAACTGACATTGACATACCAAAAGTCGCTGCCAATGACCCCATGGGCATGTCAGGTGCCATCGTCAGGAAAATGTTGGCACCTTACCTGGGCAATGGCCACGTCTTGTACACTGACAATTGGTATACTTCTCCTGCTCTCTGCCAGTTTCTTCATGACAACCAAACGGGGTCATGTGGGACTGTCAGAAAGACAAGAAAGTTTATGCCCAAGTTTGCAGATAATGTCATTCCTCTTTCAGATCCCTCCTCCAGCGACACACCTTCTTACGACGAGCTGGTCCAGGAACACCGCGAGAGGCTTATCCGAAGAAGGTGACGAAGGTGGCAGAAATACAAGCAACTGGAAAAGTCCGGGAAAGTGGTAGCCCTGAAGTGGAAAGACAAAAGAGACGTTCACCTGCTTTCGACAGTCCACACAGGTGCCCAGGTGGACTCTGGTAAAGTCCACTACCGAACAAAGAAGATCATCCATAAGCCCGATTTGGTAGTGGACTACACAAAGAACATGCGCCTGGTGGACAAGTCGGATTGTCAACTGGCAGGCGTTGAGTGTCTGAGGAAGACTGTGAAGTGGTATCACAAGCTCTTCCTCCACCTAGTTGACATCACGATGCTCAACGCCTACAACTTGTGGTTGGTCAAGAGAGATATGGCACCAAATCAAAAACTCAAATTCAGGGAATTTGTCTACAACGTGTCATATCAACTCCTGATGAAGTATGGCACCCCCACTCACAGGCGTACGTCATGGCGTGGGGATCACGTCCCTGATCGCATCCAGGTGGGGGTGGAAAGACACTTCCCAATCCACACAGAGCTGGTCGGCACTCGTCACAGGCAGCTGAAGTGTCACTTCTGCATGAACACCTCCAAGAGAGCCTCAACAACCAAAAAAGTCACCACAATGTGCCACGAGTGCAAGGTTGCACTCTGCTTGGCGGACTGCTTCAGGGACTACCACATGTATAAGCTCTACTGAGTGCTGTCCCCTGCCCTGGACTCGTGCCCTACCTTACCTGACCTAACTGAACACGCTACCTCATAATTTTAGATATATATTATATAATATATATATTTTACAAAGATGTCCCTGTGATATGTTCTTATATGCCTTTTTTCATTATATAAATATGTCTTTCATTATTTAGTTCCTATGTTTCAAAGATGTCCCTGTGATATGTTCTTATGTTCTTATGTTCTTATATGCCTTTTTTCATTATATAAATATTTCTTTCATTATTTAGTTCCTATGTTTCAAAGATGTACATGTGATATGCCTTTTCTTCACTATATCAATATATATGTTTGTTATACCCAATATTTATATATCTTAACCTCAAATGAATTGTAAAAAAATCATTATGTTTCAATAAATCCTGTCCAACCTACTTATAAGATGATAATAAAAAATATAAAAATATAAGGTCATGTCATTGTATTCTTGCAATATGATATATTCTATGAATATTTCATATTGCTTGAATACAATGACATGATCATGTAAATAAAAAAAATTATCAAAACATTTCTAAACAGTATAAAACCTTCCCCATAAACCTTCCTGGGTTCGATCCCACTGCCCTGCCATACTTTGAGATTTCCAATCCGTCACCTTTCTGACTAGGCCACAGCAGCTCATACAATATGTCACTCAAATCTTCGTGTCTACAATCGAGATGACAATATACAAACAAACATTATTTATCCCACCAATTTACTTTTGTAAATTGATGGGATTATCAATCATATCATGCAAAACTATATAAAACTTTCTCTCTGTCAAAAAAAGCAATTATAGAACTTTATTTGTTCAAAAATTGCCCAAACACTCACCAAAATTGCCCCTCTCAGTGTGACTCCAATCATTATCACACAGTCAGTGGGTCAGTGGGTGACCCTTCCCTCCCTCCATCCACAACACCTCTCTCTGTCTGAGTTTGGCAACCAACTAAATTCGTATAAGTACAGCATGCATAAATTAATCTTCACAAATACATTTGTATTGTGTAATCTTGTAAATAATGAATAACAACTGTGTGGGTGTCGAAAATTGCTCAACCATCTTTCTTATATCTCGCCTACGCCCTTACGGGCGTATATTGGATTATACATGGTCATGACTATCATACAAATACTTCAAGTAGGTCTCGAATATACATTTAGATTGCATATTACTTGCAAAAAAATATATCTAAATGTTTCTGATGGCAATCTGCCCTTCCCTTTCACAAGCATCATTCGACACCAGTCCACTGGACACCAGTCTAAATATAGCTCAGTTCCCAGAAAGGTTAACTCCCTTCCCTCGTCTGTGACCTCCCTCGTTCCATCTACCCCTACTCAAAACAACTCTATAATATCGTACTTTATTTACAGTCAATGGCCTAGCTATTTCTGTGCATACTTCACATGTGTCTAAAATGCATGTCTGCTTGCATAAAAATGCAATTCTGAAAGCCATCTATACGAACGACATACGCATGTTTCACTTTCTCTCTCTCTCTCTCCATTCATTCATTCATGACTCATGTTTCTAAGTAAATACTCTCACTCTCTTTCTCCACCCTGTGGGCTCCCGGGTGGCAACGAACATCAGACACATGCTAGACTAGAAGGTTGAAAATCCCACGACATCCATATGCCTCAGGCGCCTCCAAATTGTACACACAGGTGTCTTTCTTTGTTCCTTTCTTCCTTCCTTCCCTCCATCACTCCCTCCCTCCCACCCACCGACCTTTTGTCTCCCGTCTCCATAAACACATTCATAATTTGCGTAAATATCGCATCAATTGGTCTATATGCGGTATATTCCTTGTTATATGGTACGCCTACATACGTACATGTCTTTATTATAGCATAACAGTGCTCTAAATACGAGATATGAGATATACGTGATATTAGGGCGGCGCAACACACCCTCTCCTCCCCTTCCTTCCCTCCATCACTCCCTCACTCCCTCCCACCCACCAACCTTTTGTCTCCCGTCTCCATAAACACATTCATAATTTGCGTAAATATCGCATCAATTGGTCTATATGCGGTATATTCCTTGTTATATGGTACGCCTACATACGTACATGTCTTTATTATAGCATGACAGTGCTCTAAATACAAGATATACGTGATATGATGGCGCAACACACCCTCTCCTCCTCTTCATTCCCGCCAGACAACAACCACACCTTCGTTCCCGCCTAGAAACTCATTGATAATTCGCTTATATATTGCAATATTTGGTCTATATGCGGCATATTCATTGTTATATGGGTGGCCTACAAACGTACACATACGTGCACATACGTACACGTAGTCTAAATAGCATAAAAGAGCTAAAAAAAGGAGAGATACGCGATATTACGCGCTATCCCACCCCCTCCTCCCTCTGGTTCCATCCCCTGGGCGCGGGAATATTCGCCCGGGAAATCTCGCCGCTCGATGACAATCTTGCCGCGCGGTGCCATTCGCTCCACATTTTCCAACTACGGACCGCTCCCCCCCCCCAGACATTTTTTGGGGGGTCAAATATATATGGGCCGATGCACGCTAACATTCCCTACACGCTGATGTAGTTTTTATCGATATTGGCAATGGGCCCCAAAATCATCATACGTGCGCACAGGGGTGTGGTGTCTATTACCCCCTGTGTGCACGTCTTAGGTTAACAGCCATAGCAAAAGGAAGGTGGGGTTAAGGGGGAATGGTTTATTCTTTGGTCGATTATTTGATATATTTATTAATGTTTTAGTTTCCTCCCTAGACTTCCATCAAGCATAAAATAACATCCATTAGATCCCCCTTCTAGATAAATTTGTAAATTTGTTGGTATAGAAATAATCCAGTCGAAGGCCAATTCTTCCAAAGTTACAGGCTTCCTATCGTTCGCCAGGAAAAAAATGATACCTACAAAGCACAAAAGGTCTTAATATTGACAAAGAAATGGGGCGAAAGGTACTAACATCGACAAACTAATGGGGCTAAACATGAGGGAGAAGGGGGTCTAGAAAACGAACCATATCCCCTTAAATTATAAAACCAAACACACTTAAGGATTTCTTGTTGATTCTAAACCCCATTTTCCCCCTCATGTTTAGCCCCATATTAGTCTCGAGATTTTAAGACGTTCCCACCATTAGTTTGGCGATGTTAAGACCTTTCTCTCCATTTGTGTATCCATTTTAAGATATGTTGTGGCATTTAGGTGTCATTTGTTTCCTGGCGAGCGATGACGAGCCTGTAATATAGGATGAAACAACCTTTGGTGGGAATATTTCCTACCGATTTTTTTTTTTTTTTTTTAAGAAGGGTGGTCTTGTGGGTGTTGTTTTAAACTTGATGGCTGTTTTGGGAGAAATCATAATAATAATATTAAACAAATAATAATAATTGTAGTATTTAATTCTAAATCAGTTATGCTACTACTACGGGGAATAATTCGAGTCATTTAGAAGTTCGTATATTTTATCTAACAGACTTCTACTCTAATAATAGGTTCTTGGTTCGGCCCGAGATGAGTTCAAGACGCAGATTGAATATTACGTCGATTCATGCTAGGTTGTACTTTGGACCCCAAAAGTTCCTGTTACTCCCTAACTGAATCCCCGCTATTCAGGTATTGACTCAAGTCGGCTTCGATCCTACGACCCCGTTATTAGTGATTAATCTTAAATAAATAAATCAAAACCCTGCTGTGTCTTTTATTGAGACCAGGGCCTAATGAACCATTTGCTCTTTGCCTAACTAAAACAAAAGTGTTATTCTTTCCTCTACTCTGTAGGTTTTCCCACGTGTACTGAGCCTTCTGTATCCTTTCTCAATACCAATGCTATATCATATATAATCTATCTCCTTAATACATAGAATCTATTTATTTCTTTAACACAACCATCGTTACTACTCAAGTACCTCCACAATGACATAAATTCGTACAAATTACCAAATGAGATTTCAAGGTCTCTCTCACATATAATATGGGTTCCGCCACCCAGTTACTTCACAATCTAGGTTTACAATCCTTATCTCAATAACACTTGGGTTCCGTCACCCAGTTACTCCACCAGATGGGTTTACAATCTTGATCTCAATTACCCCTTTCCGAATTTACCCTCAAGTAACCCCGTTACAAGCACTCTAGGTTACCTTTCACCTTAACCCCTTATTGGCGGGGCCCGACTTAAGGCGGTCTAGAGAATAAAGGACAATGTGGTGGGGACCGCCTTAAGTCGGTAGCAATTTTGAGCACATAATTGGCACTGAGAGAGAGTCTGAGCAGTAGGAGGAGCGTAGGTTGACTCTGACCATTCGGCACGGCTGCCGCGCCGGCACTGGGCCCAGTTCCACACACATCCACACTCACTACCTCACTAGACAGGAAATTATGTAAGGAAAATACCAAATTTTAGCGATTATTCCTTCGTTTTGCACGATCGTTGCAAGAGAACCAGTGGTCATAGAAGGATGGTTCTTGTGCCATTGGAAAGCTCAATTATAGCCCTTTCATGGATACACACTTATATTATGCTCTGGCTCTTGTTGATGCATGAAAAAGAGCACGGAAATAAGCTTGTTTAGGGTAAAACCACCCGCTTGGCAGGTAGTAGAAGTTACAGACCTAGCTGCTCGTGGAGTGTTAATCAATTATCGTACTAACAAAAGATGAACCGTGCCTCAGACGCATACACGGAATAACTCTTTCAGACTTAATAATAACATAATTCACGTTGGACTAGTGTCCTTCGTTACAGTTTCCTTATTGTACAACTTTAATAAATGATTCACATGGACGAGTGTCCTTTCCTAGCTATAGCTAATCTATTAGGCAATTAACAACTGTTTCCCTCTTCAACTTATTGGTTGCCTCATTTATTATCAAAAGTATTCTTTCCCTCCCCTCTTTACTTTTACTCTTTTAATCTTTAATCTCTACTATCAGATCCTTGATAATAACTCTTTTGGCATGTCGCCGTTGCTAACAAATATAACTAATTAACAACGTATCATCACCTTTATATATATAGGCGAGTCTAAATTCTTTTTCCTTTAGTCTTGTCCTAGAGGACACATCAATTTATATAGAAAACCACCAGGTTAGTCCACCACATCTCTCTTTCTTTCCTTATCATGTGCGGGCCCAATATGGGTCCTTAAACAAATATATTCTGGTATGCTGGATCAGGTGTGTGTGTGTCTGGAACTGTGCTTTACCACCTCAGAGCTGGCCAGTAGCTCTTCTGGAAATCCTCACTTCCGTCCACCTTCTGTCGTCCCTCTTGAAGTGCTTGACTGTATGTGTGCAGACTAGCAACGTGATGACAGGCGGCAGGATACTGATGGTGCATCCTCCGAGTGGGCGAAAGTGAGGAAAGGTCAGGGGTGGTCGGTGTTGTGAGCTTAGGTGAGGGCAAGGTAACTGGAAAAGTGGGTTCCTGGTTTTCCTTTGTGCCCGGGCGAGAGAGAGCAAGGGGGTTGCAGTGTGGGGACCCGGTGGGCTCTGAGGGGTGAGTGACCCCTGGAGTCCGCTCGCGGCAGCCTTTATACTCAGGCCTCCCGCTCTCCCGCTCTGTGATTGGCTGCCTGGCACGCGCCGAGACACGATCGCTCTGAATTCGGGCTTGCTTCCCCTCCTCTCTTTTCTCTTCCAAATATGTCCCAGGAAGCTGATTATAACCCTCTTTTGGTGGCTTACGGGAGTACAGGGCTGGCACCGAGGTATTAGTCAGTGGATAATCAGAAGGAACTCCTCGGGAAGAGAAAGAGAGCGACTTTTGAGGTGGAGTAAGAAGTCCAGCTTCGCGCTCCGATAATGGAGGCCGCTGATTGGCTGGTGGGCGAGGCGTGGCACGTTGCAGCCGTGAGCTGTCAAAATCAGTTGGCTGTGCAAATAAGTAAAAGGGAGCGCGGTGATTGGCGGAGGGCGTTTCTACTTTATCACCCCCTACTGCATTTAGGCGAGCTCCTGATCGCCGCAATACTGTTCCCTCAAAATTTATGCCCTCCGGCTGCCACTCCACCAGTCCACTATGCTCACAGAGACATGTATGTAACTGGAGTGCAGGATTCTGATTTCCCACAATAGGTTTGGTTATTAAAACCTCCCCTGGCTGGTTGAGAATCAGCTTGAGAGCTCGAGTGGTATTAATTCTTTGCCCTTGCCCGTTGACTATTGCTACCAGTCGACGGAGTCGGTACTGAGGGTCAGAGGGTAGAGGCATGGTGCCTTCCAACTGACAGGCACGTGCCCCTAGGGTCCTATTTATAGCCTTTTCCGGGTACCTGATTGGTGGGTGGCTAATCCTACCACTACAAGTGAGAGTTTCGGTGGGGCCCGTCAACTTGGTTGCTCTCGCGGGAGTCTTCTCCGGAACGTTAAGCAAAGGAGTTCCTTTGGATTCTTTCTCTTTAGCTGTGGAAGAACCGTTTATCCGGTTGCCGTCAAAAGATACGCCTCGCGGTTCTACCTCATCTCGAGGACACTCTTCCTCACTACTTAAAGTCCTGTTTAAATCTCTCGGGGAAACTGAAACTTCGCTGTCGGGGACCGTAGACTTTTCCTCCTCAGTAAACTCATAAAAGTCGTCTTTATCACTAAATACGATCTCTTCGCTTCCTAGGTCTCCTTCTGACTCAACCTCAGGAAGACCCTCTCGATTTTTTCGACTAAGTGACCACCAAAGTGGAGAATCTTCTTGGTAGTCCCGAGTCGGAGTAGGACCTCTAACGTTGGGTCGAGCAGAGGGAGTATCAGGGTCGTCGACCCTGGATTCTGTTTCCTCTTCGCTCCCTTCCTCGCTACTTCACTCGCTCGTTTCTGGGGGAAGAGTACCCTCATATCGTTTGGTATGACGAATATGAGTAACTGACACGACATCTCCATAATGTAAGTATAACACTTGATAGGGCACGTTTGTCACGACAACCCTGAAAGAACCCTCGTATTTCTCCTCTAGTTTACCAGCTCGGGTGGGGTAATGTCTCTTGACCAAAATATACTCTCCCCGGTAATAAGGATTATTTAGAGAAACTTTCTTAGGTTGTTGCTGAACAATATGATCATGCACGTGCTGTCGTCGCTCCCCTTGTTCTTTCCAGCAATTTCCCGGTTGGGAATACTGCGTGTAGGAACGGGAGTATGGCAATAATCGTTCTTGAGGCAATTTTGGTATGTTGCCAAAGATAATCTCATAGGGAGAATACCCCGTAGTCCTACAGACCGTGGTATTCATTCCCCAGACAATTTCAGGCAAGAGCTCCGGCCAACCCCGGACGATTTTCTCCCTTTGTGAGATCAGACTAGCCCAGATGCAGTTGGCTAACACCCTATGATTCCTTTCACAGACATTTCCCTGAGGGTAATACGGGGAGGTGTGCTGTATCTGGTACCCCAAGGTTTCTCCCAAGTGTTGCCAGACCTCATTAATAAATTCCTTTCCCCTGTCACTCAGAATACCTCCTGGGGTGCCATACACAAAAATTATCTTTTCCAGGATAACCTTGGCCACCGTTTCAGCTTTCTTGTCTGGGATAGCGCAAGCAACTGCGTATTTAGAGAAAATGTCGACACAGGTCAAGATGTACCTTTTGTTTGTCTGTCTGGGCAGAGGTCCCATAATATCCACCGATAATTTGGCCCAGGGTGTACCAGCGGTAATATGTCCGGGTAACTGTCTAGGTCCCCTTCCATCTTTGCCCCTCTGGCATCCCAAACAATTTTGAACGACTGGTCCAGTACCTTTCATTGAATTGTTGGAGAACCCTAGACTGCCCCAAATGAGCCCCCCTTTCCCTTTTGTCCGTGGAGGATTTGGATCATGTGTTTGGCCTCTGAGTAATCAAATACGACCCGATCTTGAGAATTCCTCCAGGCTCCCTCCGAAAACTTCACTTTATTACTAGGTCTAGGGTCATGTTTTTCCCCATGGGGTTCAGTGGGTTGAACGGCTGCTACCGGTAGTCGAGACAAGCCATCAGCATTAGTGTGTAATTTATGGGGTTTATGTCTAACTTCAAACAAGTACTCTTCCAAAATCCCCTTCAACCTGACAAATAATCCGTCTTCCGTTTTCATTTTTCGGAGCCATTGTAAGCTATGGTGGTCCGTAATAACTTCAAAGTGGACCCCTGCTAGATATGGACGGAAATATTGTACAGCCCACACTAGAGCTAGACATTCCTTTTTCGTAACGCTAACAAATGTTTCGCCCTTATTCAGTGTCCGGCTAGCACAGGCCACTATGCTTTCCTTTCCGTACACTTTCTGGGCCAGAACGGCTGCGAGCCCTTCATCAGAAGCATCGGTGTATAGTTGAAATGGCTTGGTGAAATCCGGATGACAAACTACGGGGTTCGAGGTTAATTTTTGCTTCAAGTGATCAAAAGCTAACTGACAACTCTGATCCCAGTCGAACCTCCTCCCTCTTTCTAGTCCCTGAGTCATGGGGCGAGCAATCTTAGAAAAGTTAGATATGAACCTTCGATAGTAGGAGGCCATTCCCAGAAACGCTCGAATCTCTTTGACAGAGGACGGAGGTGAGATTTCGGCAATAGATCTCACTTGATGTGGGTCTGGTTGAATACCTTTACTGGAAACCACATGCCCTAGATATGCCACCTCGTGGGCCCCTAATTGGCATTTTGAAGATTTCAGTTTAAGTCCTGCCCCCCTGATTATTTCTAACACTTCTCGGAGTCAGTGAATATGTTCTTCCCAACTAGCAGAAAAGATTAAGATATCATCTAAGTACGCCAAACAAGTTTTCCAGGTTAATCCCCTCAATACTTCGACCATGACTCTAGTGAAACTGGCGGGGCCATTGCAAACTCCAAACGGCAAAACAGTAAACTGGTAGAGTTTGCCCTCGCTCGTGGCAAATGCAGTTTTCACTTGATCCTCAGACCTAACTGGTACTTGCCAGTATCCACTCTGGAGATCCAAGGTAGAGAACCAGGTCGACCCATTGAGGGATTCTAACGAGTCGTCAATACGAGGTAGGGGCTACGCGTCTTTGATGGTGACATCGTTTAATTTTCGATAATCTACACAGAACCGAGTAGACCTATTTTTTTTTCTAACTAGGACTACCGGAGATGACCACGGACTGTATGATTCCACTACTATCCCTTGTTTAATCATGTCTTCAACTTGTTCCTTTTCTTTTTGTCTCATAATAAGGTTTTGTCGTCGGTAGGGTTGTCTAATAGGAGGCCCTTGTGTGTGTATCTCATGGGTGTGTCGGGTTCGAGCCGATCCGTGGTCCCCTTGGTTTTGAGAAAACACATCCCGGTACGTCCAGAACAATTCATGTAAGGTACTGGCTTGACTTGAGGTTAATTCTTTCGGGATCTCAGGTAAGTTAACGGGTCCGTCAGTTCCAACAATAGTGGGTTGAGCGGGTGTGACTTGTCCTAACAGTTTCCCTTTTTGATAACTAATCGTGTCATCCCCAAAATTAGCTAAAACTAGTTTCCTCTGGTCAGCAGTAATGAAGGTGGGAGATATTCTCACCCCATTCTGTGCATCGGGTTCAAAAATCCCGGCAGTCATTCCTGGGTTTGGGGGAATCTCTATAATTTTCCAAGATCTAGGAGGAATAGAAAATTTCCCTGTGGTAGCTACTATCTGAGGTTGGAGATTAGTCGTTGTGTCTTTCGGCCCACACTGAATAGTTACTCCCAACTGACTCATGAGATCTATTCCCAGATACCCATCGACTCCACTACTGGCTTTTCCCGATAAAACAAAAAAATCGGTGGTGAAGGTAATTCCCTTCCACTGCACTACCGTCACGTTAGTTTTTCCTAGGTTTGTCAGTGGTTGACCCCCGGCTCCTGACAACTGAATACTGGTTTGATTTAATGGGCCCATTTCTCGGTGATTTTGTTTTACGAACTTCTCCAGGAGACAACTACGGTTTGCCCCCGTATCAATCAACATGTTCGCGGCTTTCCCATTTATGACTACAGTCTCACAAGGCGTTTGTCTCTCTAAGATATTGACCTCACTATACCGCCCTTCTATGTGAGGTTTCACAGAAAATGTTCTCTCTCTTCCGGCATCGTAAATTTTGGCTGGTTTTCTGTCTCCCGGTATTCTACCAGAAGCATTCCTCTCTGGTCCGGATCGGTTCCTCTGGGTAGAGGTCGAACGTTTGGGAGTGCGAATCTGGGGTCATATCTAGGGGTTGGGGCTTGTGGAAGGTTAGTACTGTTCCTAGCTAGGTGTCCGGTCTGTCTACAAGTGAAGCATCGAATAAGGGCTTTCGGATACCCTTTCTTTTGGGTTCTCCTCTTCCCCTTTTTGTTTTTCCTCTTTTACTTCTCTAGCCTCCATAATCTTTTTAATGACCTCCATTAATTCCTTGGTAGTGTTAACCTCATGAAGGATACAGTGTTTCCTAACTTCTACCGGGCAGGCTTGGATCATGATCTCCCTGATCTCAACTTCCTGACTCTCTTGGTTCATATGGGGATACGCCAATTTCACATTCTTAGCGATTTCCCTCCTCAGGGCTCTCACATGTTGGCCATCAAGTCTCAAACTCTTCAGTTTGTCTCTGGCTTTTCTGGTGGAAGTCTCTAGGCCAAATTCTTCGATGAAGGGGCTCCTGACTTCGGCCCACGATACTAGTCCTTCCAGACATACTCTCACATCATTCAGGGCCTTACCTATGTGTGCCTTTCCATAGGCGATTTTCTTTCCATTTTCCCCTATGTCAAGTAATGTGAACTGACATTCTAACTGCTCAATCCAAAGCTCGATTTCTTCCTTCCCCTCTTCCCATAATCTGAATGGTAACACGCCCGTCATCCTATCTGTTCTATTAGATAATTATACTCAATCCAAATGATTTGTCGAATCCCACCGCTTGCCACCAAAATGTAGTATTTAATTCTAAATCAGTTATGCTACTACTACGGGGAATAATTCCACAGTCATTTAGAAGTTCGTACATTTTATTTAACAGACTTCTAACTACTCTAATAATAGGTTCTTGGCTCGGGCCGACATGAGTTCAAGACGCAGATTGAATATTACGTCGATTCATGCTAGGTTGTACTTTGGACCCCTAAAGTTCCCGTTACTCCCTAACTGAATCACCGCTATTCAGGTATTGACTCAAGTCGGCTTCGATCCTACGACCCGTTATTAGTGATTAATCCTAAATAAATAAATCAAAACCCTGCTGTGTCTTTTATTGAGACCAGGGCCTAATGAACCATTTGCTCCTTGCCTAACTAAAACAAAAGTGTTACTCTTTCCTCTACTCTTTAGGTTTTCCCACATGTACTGAGCCTTCTGTATCCTTTCTCAATACCAAGGCTATAACATGTATAATCTAACTCCTTAATACATAGAATCAATTTATTTCTTTGACACAACCGTTGTTACTACTCAAGTACCTCCACAATGACATAAAATCGTACAAATTACCGAATGAGATTACAAGGTCTCTCTCACATAATTATAATATGGGTTCCGCCACCCAGTTACTTCACAATCTAGGTTTACAATCCTTATCTCAATAACACTATTGGGTTCCGTCACCCAGTTACTTCACAATATAGGTTTACATTATTTATCTCAATGACACTATTGGGTTCCGTCACCCAGTTACATCACAATCTAGGTTTACAATCCTTATCTCAATAACACTATTGGGTTCCGTCACCCAGTTACTTCACAATCTAGGTTTACATTATTTATCTCAATAACACTATTGGGTTCCGTCACCCAGTTACTTGACAATATAGGTTTACATTATTTATCTCAATGACACTATTGGGTTCCGCCACCCAGTTACTTCACAATATAGGTTTACATTATTTATCTCAATGACACTATTGGGTTCCGTCACCCAGTTACTTCACAATATAGGTTTACATTATTTATCTCAATGACACTATTGGGTTTCGTCGCCCAGTTACTCCACCAGATGGATTAACAATCTTGATCTCAATTACCCCTTTCCGAATTTACCCTCAAGTAACCCTGTTACAAGCACGCTAGGTTACCTTTCACCTTAATCAATTAATCCTACTAACAAAAGATGAACCGTGCCTCAGACGCATACACGGAATAACTCTTTCAGACTTAATAATAACATAATTCACGTTGGACTAGTGTCCTTCGTTACAGTTTCCTTATTGTACAACTTAATAAATGATTCACATGGACGAGTGTCCTTTCCTAGCTATAGCTAATCTATTAGGCAATTAACAACTGTTTCCCTCTTCAACTTATTGGTTGCCTCATTTATTAACAAAAGTATTCTTTCCCTCCCCTCTTTACTTTTACTCTTTTAATCTTTAATCTCTCCTATCAGATCCTTGAAAATAACTCTTTTGGCATGGTGCCGTTGCTAACAAATATAACTAATTAACAACGTATCATCATCTTTATATATATAGGCGAGTCTAAATTCTTTTTCCTTTAGTCTTGTCCTAGAGGACACATCAATTTATATAGAAAACCACCAGGTTAGTCCACCACATCTCTCTTTCTTTCCTTATCATATGCGGGCCCAATATGGTTCCTTAAACAAATATATTCTGGTATGCTGGATCAGGTGTGTGTGTGTCTGGAACTGTGCTTTACCACCTCAGAGCTGGCCAGTAGCTCTTCTGGAAATCCTCACTTCCGTCCACCTTCTGTCGTCCCTCTTGAAGTGCTTGACTGTATGTGTGTAGACTAGCAATGTGATGACAGGCGGCAGGATACTGATGGTGCATCCTCCGAGTGGGCGAAAGTGAGGAAAGGTCAGGGGTGGTCGGTGTTTTGAGATTAGGTGAGGGCAAGGTAACTGGAAAAGTGGTTTCTTGGTTTTCCTTTGTGCCCGGGCGAGAGAGAGCAAGGGGGTTGCAGTGTGGGGACCCGGTGGGCTCTGAGGGGTGAGTGACCCCTGGAGTCCGCGCGCGGCAGCCTTTATACTCAGGCCTCCCGCTCTCCCGCTCTGTGATTGGCTGCCTGGCACGCGCCGAGACACGATCGCTCTGGATTCGGGCTTGCTTCCCCTCCTCTCTTTTCTCTTCCAAATATGTCCCAGGAAGCTGATTATAACCCTCTTTTGGTGGCTTACGGGAGTACAGGGCTGGCACCGAGGTATTAGTCAGTGGGTAATCAGAAGGAACTCCTCGGGAAGAGAAAGAGAGCGACTTTTGAGGTGGAGTAAGAAGTCCAGCTTCGCGCTCCGATAATGGAGGCCGCTGATTGGCTGGTGGGCGAGGCGTGGCACGTTGCAGCCGTGAGCTGTCAAAATCAGTTGGCTGTGCAAATAACTAAAAGGGAGCGATGTGATTGGCGGAGGGCGTTTCTACTTTATCACCCCCTACTGCATTTAGGCGAGCTCCTGATCGCCGCAATACTGTTCCCTCAAAATTTATGCCCTCCGGCTGCCACTCCACCAGTCCACTATGCTCACAGAGACATGTATGTAACTGGAGTGCAGGATTCTGATTTCCCACAATAGGTTTGGCTATTAAAACCTCCCCTGGCTGGTTGAGAATCAGCTTGAGAGCTCGAGTGGTATTAATTCTTTGCCCTTGCCCGTTGACTATTGCTACCAGTCGACGGAGTCGGTACTGAGGGTCAGAGGGTAGAGGCATGGTGCCTTCCAACTGACAGGCACGTGCCCCGGGGGTCCTATTTATAGCCTTTTCCGGGTACCTGATTGGTGGGTGGCTAATCCTACCACTACAAGTGAGAGTTTCGGTGGGGCCCGTCAACTTGGTTGCTCTCGCGGGAGTCTTCTCCGGAACGTTAAGCAAAGGAGTTCCTTTGGATTCTTTCTCTTTAGGTGTGGAAGAACCGTTTATCCGGTTGCCGTCAAAAGATACGCCTCGCGGTTCTACCTCATCTCGAGGACACTCTTCCTCACTACTTAAAGTCCTGTTTAAATCTCTCGGGGAAACTGAAACTTCGCTGTCGGGGACCGTAGACTTTTCCTCCTCAGTAAACTCATAAAAGTCGTCTTTATCACTAAATACGATCTCTTCGCTTCCTAGGTCTCCTTCTGACTCAACCTCAGGAAGACCCTCTCGATTTTTTCGACTAAGTGACCACCAAAGTGGAGAATCTTCTTGGTAGTCCCGAGTCGGAGTAGGACCTCTAACGTTGGGTCGAGCAGAGGGAGTATCAGGGTCGTCGACCCTGGATTCTGTTTCCTCTTCGCTCCCTTCCTCGCTACTTCACTCGCTCGTTTCTGGGGGAAGAGTACCCTCATATCGTTTGGTATGACGAATATGAGTAACTGACACGACATCTCCATAATGTAAGTATAACACTTGATAGGGCACGATTGTCACGACAACCCTGAAAGGACCCTCGTATTTCTCCTCTAGTTTACCAGCTCGGGTTGGGTAATGTCTCTTGACCAAAATATACTCTCCCCGGTAATAAGGATTATTTAGAGAAACTTTCTTAGGTTGTTGCTGAACAATATGATCATGCACGTGCTGTCGTCGCTCCCCTTGTTCTTTCCAGCAATTTCCCGGTTGGGAATACTGCGTGTAGGAACGGGAGTATGGCAATAATCGTTCTTGAGGCAATTTTGGTATGTTGCCAAAGATAATCTCATAGGGAGAATACCCCGTAGTCCTACAGACCGTGGTATTCATTCCCCAGACAATTTCAGGCAAGAGCTCCGGCCAACCCCGGACGATTTTCTCCCTTTGTGAGATCAGACTAGCCCAGATGCAGTTGGCTAACACCCTATGATTCCTTTCACAGACATTTCCCTGAGGGTAATACTGGGAGGTGTGCTGTATCTGGTACCCCAAGGTTTCTGCCAAGTGTTGCCAGACCTCATTAATAAATTCCTTTCCCCTGTCACTCAGAATACCTCCTGGGGTGCCATACACAAAAATTATCTTTTCCAGGATAACCTTGGCCACCGTTTCAGCTTTCTTGTCTGGGATAGCGCAAGCAACCGCGTATTTAGAGAAAATGTCGACACAGGTCAAGATGTACCTTTTGTTTGTCTGTCTGGGCAGAGGTCCCATAATATCCACCGATAATTTGGCCCAGGGTGTACCAGCGGTAATATGTCCGGGTAACTGTCTAGGTCCCCTTCCATCTTTGCCCCTCTGGCATCCCAAACAATTTTGAACGACTGGTCCAGTACCTTTCATTGAATTGTTGGAGAACCCTAGACTGCGCCAAATGAGCCCCCCTTCCCTTTTGTCCGTGGAGGATTTGGATCATGTGTTTGGCCTCGGAGTAATCAAATACGACCCGATCTTGAGAATTCCTCCAGGCTCCCTCCGAAAACTTCACTTTATTACTAGGTCTAGGGTCATGTTTTTCCCCATGGGGTTCAGTGGGTTGAACGGCTGCTACCGGTAGTCGAGACAAGCCATCAGCATTAGTGTGTAATTTATGGGGTTTATGTCTAACTTCAAACAAGTACTCTTCCAAAATCCCCTTCAACCTGACAAATAATCCGTCTTCCGTTTTCATTTTTCGGAGCCATTGTAAGCTATGGTGGTCCGTAATAACTTCAAAGTGGACCCCTGCTAGATATGGACGGAAATATTGTACAGCCCACACTAGAGCTAGACATTCCTTTTTCGTAACGCTAACAAATGTTTCGCCCTTATTCAGTGTCCGGCTAGCACAGGCCACTATGCTTTCCTTTCCGTACACTTTCTGGGCCAGAACGGCTGCGAGCCCTTCATCAGAAGCATCGGTGTATAGTTGAAATGGCTTGGTGAAATCCGGATGACAAACTACGGGGTTCGAGGTTAATTTTTGCTTCAAGTGATCAAAAGCTAACTGACAACTCTGATCCCAGTCGAACCTCCTCCCTCTTTCTAGTCCCTGAGTCATGGGGCGAGCAATCTTAGAAAAGTTAGATATGAACCTTCGATAGTAGGAGGCCATTCCCAGAAACGCTCGAATCTCTTTGACAGAGGACGGAGGTGAGATTTCGGCAATAGATCTCACTTGATGTGGGTCTGGTTGAATACCTTTACTGGAAACCACATGCCCTAGATATGCCACCTCGTGGGCCCCTAATTGGCATTTTTAAGATTTCAGTTTAAGTCCTGCCCCCCTGATTCTTTCTAACACTTCTCGGAGTCAGTGAATATGTTCTTCCCAACTAGCAGAAAAGATTAAGATATCATCTAAGTACGCCAAACAAGTTTTCCAGGTTAATCCCCTCAATACTTCGACCATGACTCTAGTGAAACTGGCGGGGCCATTGCAAACTCCAAACGGCAAAACAGTAAACTGGTAGAGTTTGCCCTCGCTCGTGGCAAATGCAGTTTTCACTTGATCCTCAGACCTAACTGGTACTTGCCAGTATCCACTCTGGAGATCTAAGGTAGAGAACCAGGTCGACCCATTGAGGGATTCTAACGAGTCGTCAATACGAGGTAGGGGCTACGCGTCTTTGATGGTGACATCGTTTAATTTTCGATAATCTACACAGAACCGAGTAGACCTATTTTTTTTTCTAACTAGGACTACCGGAGATGACCACGGACTGTATGATTCCACTACTATCCCTTGTTTAATCATGTCTTCAACTTGTTCCTTTTCTTTTTGTCTCATAATAAGGTTTTGTCGTCGGTAGGGTTGTCTAATAGGAGGCCCTTGTGTGTGTATCTCATGGGTGTGTCGGGTTCGAGCCGATCCGTGGTCCCCTTCGTTTTGAGCAAACACATCCCGGTACGTCCAGAACAATTCATGTAAGGTACTGGCTTGACTTGAGGTTAATTCTTTCGGGATCTCAGGTAAGCCGTTGGCGGCACACAATGGCGGAAGGCGGACGCAAGTTTTGAGGCTCCGGCATATGTTGTGGGATGGACAAGTAATTCACGGAATATCGAGTGCATACGGGGCTAGCAAGAAGAGGAAGGATTTAGTGAAGTGTTTGGAGGATATATTGGTGTGGTGGAGGGGTGATATATAGTGTAATAAGAGTGTGTAGTGACGGGACAGCGGTAGTGTTGTGAGTGTTGAGTTTGTAAACAAACATGGCGGAGGGAATTTCGGGTATGACGGAGGCGGAAGGAAGGTTACAACGTTTTCGGGGATTTAAGAGCACAGATAAGAAGTTAGAAGAGGTTAGTATTGTTGTGAAGGATTTGGAAAAGTGGATGAGTGATACGGAGAAATGGAAGGGGGATATTGGTGAGAAAGTTAAGGCACTGTGTGTAATGTGTGGTGTGATAGGTGGGGAAGGGAATAGGCCTAGCGAAGGAAGTGAATGCAGGCCTTTTTTGGCAGTTAATGAGAGCCTAGAGATGTTATTGAAAAGGGTAGATGAACTGGGAGCAGAGAATATGGCATTGAAGGAGCAGCTGAAGGAATACGAAGGACGTTTCACGGAAGTAAAGGAGTCGACTGCATGGACGGTGGTAGGTAAACAAAAAGTCAAGGATTTGGAGGATATTATGAAAGAGCAAAAGGAAGAAATGAATATGACCAAACAAAGTTTTGAGAGTGCAGTTGTAGGGGTCATGAAGAACAAGGAGAGTGTCGTGAGGGAGGCCATGGACAGGGATAGGGGTGTAATCTTGTATGGAGATATAGAGACTCATATGAATGATAATGGAGTGAGAAAAGTGAGGGATATGGAGACAGTGAAGGAGGTCTTGAAAGGTGTGGATGAGGACGAATATGGATGGGAAGGGCAGGTGGAGGAGATCAGTAGGATAGGTAGATATATAAGGGGAGAGATGAGACCTATAAGGGTACAGTTTAAAACTAGGGTAGTGGCGGAGACTGTGACAAATTTTAGTTGGAGGCTAAATACAAATGATAAACTGAAACACATAAGACTAAAGAAGGATTTGAGTATAGAACAAAGGAAAAAAATTAAGGAATTACAAGAAAAGGCTGATGAAAATAATGGAAAGTTGGATGAGGAGGAAAAGAGAAATTTTTACTGGAGAGTGAGGGACGGAAAAGTGAGGAAGTGGTTTATAAGAGTAGAAAGGAGGGGGAGATCAGGGAGGGGAGAGAATGTGATGAGAGTTGTGACGGAGGAGGAGAACGGGGTGGAGGTGTCACAGGGAGAGACAGGAGACAAAGAGTCAGACCCAGTAGTGCTAACAGGGGAGTAGGGTACGGACTGGAGGAGCGGGATGGTGTAATTGCTGGAGGAATGGTAGATGGATTAAGGATTATGTTTAGTAATGTGGATGTGTTTACTCAGGACAAGAAAAGAGAACTGATATGTAGGTTGCAGGATGAAGAGGAAAAACCTGATATCATAGCCCTACAGGAAGTAAGACCAAAAAATGTTAGAATTGAGAGGGAACTGGTGGAATATAGTTTGGAGGGTTTTGAGTTATATGAGAGAAATGCTATTAGAGCAGAGGTTGGAAGAGGACTGTTTATTTATGTAAGAAAAGAGCTCAAGGTTAATGAGGTGGATATGAGACAGCAGTATTGTGAGTATTTGTGTATTGAAGTAAAATGTGTAAGAGGATCAATTCTAATTGCCTCTATATATAGAAGCCCAAATAATAGCAGGGGAGAGGATGATAACCTACTGAAAACAATGGAGGAGATAGATAATAGAGAGAACAAATATAAAATTTTGATTGGAGATTTCAATTTGCCAAGGATCAACTGGGCAAATTGTACTACTCCAGCGGGACAGGGTAGCCTGGAAAATAAGTTTATAGAGAAAGTGAGAGATTGTTTTTTTAACGCAACATATTGTAGAGATGACAAGATATAGAGATGGGACGCAGGGGAGTGTACTTGATTTGATTTTTAGCAATGAAGAGGATATAGTGGAACATGTTAATGTGGATAGCCCTATAGGTCGTAGTGACCATGCCTGTATAAGCTTTAGTTGTAACATTAAATCGGAGAGGGATAATAAAAGCAATAGAAAAATATACATGTATGATAGAGCAGATTATGAGCTGCTGAGACGGTGTTTGGACATTGACTGGGGGGAATATTTGAACGGTGAAGACGCTGAAGGAATGTGGAGGAAAATTAGAGTCAAACTGGAGAATGCTGTATCCAAAAGTGTACCAGTAAGGGAATATAAGGATAAAACAAAATTGAGGAAAAGAACTAACCCAGAATTGCCAATGAAAAGAAAGCTTTGGATATTGATTAGAAGAAAGAAACGATTGTGGGAAAGATTAAAATTGTTAAAAAAGAACAGGGGGTCTAGTATAGAGGCTAAGGAAGTGGATCTGGAACGCAGACAAATAAACAATAAAATAAGGTGGGAAACAAGGAGGGGGGTGAAGGAGAGGGAGAGAGAGATAGCTAGAAATGTGAAGGATAATCCAAAAATATTCTGGAAGTACATTCAGGAAAAATTAACAAGAAGAGTAGGGATCCCAGAGCTGGTGGGGGGGTTGAATGATGGGAGTAGAGCGGAGACTGATAAGGAGAAAGCAGAGGTGCTGGGGAAATACTTTGGGGGGGTACTAACAGTGGAGTCGGAGGATGCAGTGTCTACTATTCCCATCAAACAGGCACCGGCACTAGAACTAGTAGAGTTTTCCCATGCTAGAATAAGAAGGGCTATAGAAAAAATGAATAGAAGTAAGTCACCGGGACCGGATGGGATACACCCAAGAATCATAAAGGAAGGAGGGGAGATGTTAGTAGAGCCATTGAAAATGTTATTTGAGGTATCGTTTAATACAGGACAAATCCCGATGGACTGGAGAGAGGCGAACATAACAGCTATATTTAAGAAGGGAAAGAGAAATGACCCAGGGAATTATAGACCAGTCAGTTTGACAAGTGTTGTGTGTAAACTAATGGAAACGGTAATTAGAGAAGGAATAATGGATCATATGAAGTCAAACCAACTTTTCAGTGGGAGACAGTTCGGATTCTTGCCGGGGAGGTCGACGGTACTACAGCTAATTAAGGTGGTAGATGATTGGATGCAAATTCTAGAAGATGGTGATGTAATAGACGTGGTATATTGCGATTTTATGAAGGCCTTCGATAAGGTCCCACATAAAAGGTTAATAGAGAAAGTTAGAAGCTATAATATAGGGGAGAAATGTGTGAAATGGATAGAAGCCTTCCTGAAAGATCGGAGACAGAGGGTATTGGTGAATGGAATAGGCTCGGGATGGAGGGAAATTACAAGTGGGGTACCTCAGGGATCTGTGTTGGGACCATTGCTGTTCGTTATATTTATCAACGACTTGCCTGAAGTTATAACTAATGGAAGTGAGGTATACCTGTATGCGGATGACACTAAACTGTATAGAAGAGTGAGGAGTAAGGAAGATATGGGTTTGCTTCAAGGAGATGTGGAGGGCATGAAGGGATGGTCTGAGCATTGGTTAATGCCTTTTCATCCAAAAAAATGCAAGTACATGCGGATTGGGACCAGCAAGATAGACAAGGTAGGATACAGTATGTATGAAGCGATGGAGGAAGTGAGTGCAGAAAAGGATATAGGAGTAGTGATAGATAATAAGTTAAATTTCTCAGAACATTTGGCGGAAAAGATAAACAAAGCCAATAGAATTGTAGGGCTGATAAGGAGGACATTTGTGTCACTTGACGAAGAAATCTTCAGGAATCTATATACAGCGCTGGTTAGGCCACACCTGGAATATGCAAACCAGGTGTGGGCTCCATATATGGTAAAGGATATAGAAGCAGTGGAGAAAGTGCAGAGAAGAGCTAGCAAGCTGGTACCAACGTTGAAGAATGCGGGCTATGAGCAGAGGTTGAGGACACTGGGACTTCCGACACTGGCATATAGGAGAAAGAGAGGGGATATGATAGAGACTTTTAAGATAGTGTCAGGAAAGTACGATGAGGATGTGTGTGAAGGTATCTTCTTGATGCGGGAGGGAACAAGAACGAGAGGACACTCTAAGAAAATTTACAAAGAAAGAAATAGGCTTGAGAAGGCGAAGAACTCATTTTGTGATAGAGTGGTAAATGAGTGGAACGCACTGCCCCAGTATGTAGTCGATTCCGAATCAATAAGGGAGTTTGAAAGTAATCTTGATAAAGCATGGGGAAGACAAGATTTGAAGTTTGATTATAAAACAAAAATACAGAATAGTAAAAATGTTGCGTCTGCTACCGCCGCCGCCAACACCGTGAACGACCGCAGCAGTGCAAGCACTGGTACTGAGCTGGATACACAGGCATAGTTTGCCTTTTTCCAGAGGATCTACTGTAAGAAACTGTAAGAAACTGTAAGTAAGTTAACGGGTCCATCAGTTCCAACAATAGTGGGTTGAGCGGGTGTGACTTGTCCTAACAGTTTCCCTTTTTGATAACTAATCGTGTCATCCCCAAAATTAGCTAAAACTAGTTTCCTCTGGTCAGCAGTAATGAAGGTGGGAGATATTCTCACCCCATTCTGTGCATCGGGTTCAAAAATCCCGGCAGTCATTCCTGGGTTTGGGGGAATCTCTATAATTTTCCAAGATCTAGGAGGAATAGAAAATTTCCCTGTGGTAGCTACTATCTGAGGTTGGAGATTAGTCGTTGTGTCTTTCGGCCCACACTGAATAGTTACTCCCAACTGACTCATGAGATCTATTCCCAGATACCCATCGACTCCACTACTGGCTTTTCCCGATAAAACAAAAAAATCGGTGGTGAAGGTAATTCCCTTCCACTGCACTACCGTCGCGTTAGTTTTTCCTAGGTTTGTCAGTGGTTGACCCCCGGCTCCTGACAACTGAATACTGGTTTGATTTAATGGGCCCATTTCTCGGTGATTTTGTTTTACGAACTTCTCCAGGAGACAACTACGGTTTGCCCCCGTATCAATCAACATGTTCGCGGCTTTCCCATTTATGACTACAGTCTCACAAGGCGTTTGTCTCTCTAAGATATTGACCTCAATATATTGCCCTTCTATGTGAGGTTTCACAGAAAATGTTCTCTCTCTTCCGGCATCGTAAATTTTGGCTGGTTTTCTGTCTCCCGGTATTCTACCAGAAGCATTCCTCTCTGGTCCGGATCGGTTCCCCTGGGTAGAGGTCGAACGTTTGGGAGTGCGAATCTGGGGTCATATCTAGGGGTTGGGGCTTGTGGAAGGTTAGTACTGTTCCTAGCTAGGTGTCCGGTCTGTCTACAAGTGAAGCATCGAATAAGGGCTTTCGGATACCCTTTCTTTTGGGTTCTCCTCTTCCCCTTTTTGTTTTTCCTCTTTTACTTCTCTAGCCTCCATAATCTTTTTAATGACCTCCATTAATTCCTTGGTAGTGTTAACCTCATGAAGGATACAGTGTTTCCTAACTTCTACCGGGCAGGCTTGGATCATGATCTCCCTGATCTCAACTTCCTGACTCTCTTGGTTCATATGGGGATACGCCAATTTCACATTCTTAGCGATTTCCTCTCCTCAGGGCTCTCACATGTTGGCCATCAAGTCTCAAACTCTTCAGTTTGTCTCTGGCTTTTCTGGTGGAAGTCTCTAGGCCAAATTCTTCGATGAAGGGGCTCCTGACTTCGGCCCACGATACTAGTCCTTCCAGACATACTCTCACATCATTCAGGGCCTTACCTATGTGTGCCTTTCCATAGGCGATTTTCTTTCCATTTTCCCCTATGTCAAGTAATGTGAACTGACATTCTAACTGCTCAATCCAAAGCTCGATTTCTTCCTTCCCCTCTTCCCATAATCTGAATGGTAACACGCCCGTCATCCTATCTGTTCTATTAGATAATTATACTCAATCCAAATGATTTGTCGAATCCCACCGCTTGCCACCAAAATTTAGTATTTAATTCTAAATCAGTTATGCTACTACTACGGGGAATAATTCCACAGTCATTTAGAAGTTCGTACATTTTATTTAACAGACTTCTAACTACTCTAATAATAGGTTCTTGGCTCGGGCCGACATGAGTTCAAGACGCAGATTGAATATTACGTCGATTCATGCTAGGTTGTACTTTGGACCCCTAAAGTTCCCGTTACTCCCTAACTGAATCACCGCTATTCAGGTATTGACTCAAGACGGCTTCGATCCTACGACCCGTTATTAGTGATTAATCCTAAATAAATAAATCAAAACCCTGCTGTGTCTTTTATTGAGACCAGGGCCTAATGAACCATTTGCTCCTTGCCTAACTAAAACAAAAGTGTTACTCTTTCCTCTACTCTTTAGGTTTTCCCACGTGTACTGAGCCTTCTGTATCCTTTCTCAATACCAAGGCTATAACATGTATAATCTAACTCCTTAATACATAGAATCAATTTATTTCTTTGACACAACCGTTGTTACTACTCAAGTACCTCCACAATGACAAAAAATCGTACAAATTACCGAATGAGATTACAAGGTCTCTCTCACATAATTATGATATGGGTTCCGCCACCCAGTTACTTCACAATCTAGGTTTACAATCCTTATCTCAATAACACTATTGGGTTCCGTCACCCAGTTACTTCACAATATAGGTTTACATTATTTATCTCAATGACACTATTGGGTTCCATCACTCAGTTACTTCACAATATAGGTTTACATTATTTATCTCAATGACACTATTAGGTTCCGTCACCCAGTTACTCCACCAGATGGATCAACAATCTTGATCTCAATAACCCCTTTCCGAATTTACCCTCAAGTAACCCTGTTACAAGCACGCTAGGTTACCTTTCACCTTAATCAATTATCGTACTAACAAAAGCTTAACCGTGCCTCAGACGCATACACGGAATAACTCTTTCAGACTTAATAATAACATAATTCACGTTGGACTAGTGTCCTTCGTTACAGTTTCCTTATTGTACAACTTAATAAATGATTCACATGGACGAGTGTCCTTTCCTAGCTATAGCTAATCTATTAGGCAATTAACAACTGTTTCCCTCTTCAATTTACTGGTTGCCTCATTTATTAACAAAAATATTCTTTCCCTCCCCTCTTTACTTTTACTCTTTTAATCTTTAATCTCTCCTATCAGATCCTAGATAATAACTCTTTCGGCATGGCGCCGTTGCTAACAAATATAACTAATTAACAACACATCATCATCTTTATGTACACTATATAGGTGAGTCTAATTTTGTTTTCCTTTAGTCCTATCCTAGAGGACACATCAATTTATATAGAAAACCACCAGGTTAGTCCACCACATCTCTCTTTCTTTCCTTATCATATACGGGCCCAATATGGGTCCTTAAACAAATATATTTTGGTATGCTGGATCAGGTGTGTGTGTGTCTGGATCTGTGCTTTACCACCTCAGAGCTGGCCAGTAGCTCTTCTGGAAATCCTCACTTCCGTCCACCTTCTGTCGTCCCTCTTGAAGTGCTTGACTGTATGTGTGCAGACTAGCAACGTGACGACAGGCGGCAGGATACTGATGGTGCATCCTCCGAGTGGGCGAAAGTGAGGAAAGGTCAGGGGTGGTCGGTGTTGTGAGCTTAGGTGAGGGCAAGGTAACTGGAAAAGTGGGTTCCTGGTTTTCCTTTGTGCCCGGGCGAGAGAGAGCAAGTGGGTTGCAGTGTGTGGGCCCGGTGGGCTCTGTGGGGTGAGTGACCCCTTGGAAGTATATAGTAAAGGTGAGGCAAGTAATTAAAATGTGATCACTCTTATGCTTCGAATACTAGAGTTGGTACAGAGGAAGTAGTAGGGGGTGAGGAAGTGAATTTTAGTAGGAGATGAAGGCTTGACCCAACTTGCGTGAGCTGGTTTTATGTTGGAGAGACAGTTTGAGGATACTTTTCGAGAGGGGACAGGACGGACAACACATAGGGAATGGAAGTATATAGTAAAGGTGAGGCAAGTAATCAAATTTACCCTTGTGATACGACCTACGCCAAGGCCGATTTTACACTCCAGGTACCCAGTTTAACGTATGGGTGGGACGAGGCGAACACGAGAGAAGGCCTGCCCAATGACCACTGAGCAATCCTGGTGGCTAACCAAGTTCTCAGTCTCGTGTGTTGATTGGTTGTAGGAAGCCACCAATCAGGCCCCTGAATTCATTTTAGCCACCATGAATCCAGGTACTAATTTTCGTCTGAGTGAGACGGAACTGACAGGGAATGGAGTTTGTTCAACACTCCTGGGCTACTTGAACCCTGGTCGCAAGCCAGGGAAATTTCACCCACCCCTAGGGCAACATCTGGTCAATGTCGGTACCGGGTGCAATCACCCACCCAGCAACTGCTGGGCTGGTACCAGGCGCGGTCACCCATCCAACTACTGACCAGACCCTACGTTGCTTAACCTTTCTGATCTATTATCAGGGTTGCAAGCTTGTTTTTTTTTGTTTTGTTTTTTTCTATGTGATTGAGGGAGGCAAAAGGCATAACTGCCTATAGCGAGTGCCTCCCCCATAGTTGAAAGAGTGACAGGGCCAAAATCAAGGGACGTTCGAGCCAAAATGCCTGGACACACGGAGTTTGAAGCAATTTAAGTCATAGGAAGAGGGAAAGACTGATTCTGGGAGAGAGTTCCAGAGCTCAGATGTTGAGTAGAAGAAAGTTTGAGAGTAACATTTCACTCTTGGGTTGGAGAGTTGCACAGAGTAGGGGTGGGATTGAGTTGCAAGACGGGTACCACGTGCCCTACGTAAAGGAGGTGGTATGCACTGGGATAGCTCTGAGGAACACTGATTATTATAGTAGCGATAGAATAGCGAGAGAGATGCAACATTGCGGCGGAGAGAGAGAGATTGCAGAGAGTTGGTGAGTGGACGGGAGTTAATGATACGAAAGGCCTTCCTTTCGACTTTGTCTAGGAGAGCGGTGTGAGAGGAACCTCCCCACACATGTGAACAATACTCAATACAAGGGCGCACTATGCCCCTGTACAGAGCAAGAAGCTGTGCAGGGGAAAAGAACCCCCTAAGGCGGTTGAGCACACCCAGCTTCTGGGAGGCTGCCTTAGCAAGACTGGTAATATGGTCCTTCCAAATGAGAGCAGAAGAAAAAGAGACACCAAGAATATTGAGAGAAGATGAAGGGTTGATTTTTGTATTGTTGAAGAATAAGGGATAGTCCGCTGGGAGATCCTGACGGGTAGATAGATGGAGAAGTTGGGTTTTGGAAGCATTAAAGTTAACAAGGTTTTCTCTGCCCCAATTGGAAATAGTATTTAGATCAGAATTTAAGAGTTCTATGGCTTCATTACGTTTTTCGTTGAGGGATTGCTGGCTGGGGCGTTCTGAAAAACTAATGGAGTACTGTAAGGTTGAGTCGTCTGCGTATGAATGGATGGGAATTAAGGTACAGTTAAGGAGATCATTTATAAAAATTAGAAAGAGAATAGGAGATAGGACAGAGCCCTGAGGAACACCGGAGTTTATAGGGTGAGGAATTGAACAATGGCCGTCCACAACCGCAGCTATGGAACGGCCAGAAAGGAAATTAGAGACAAAGGCACAGATGGAGGGATAGAAACCGAAGGAGGGTAGTTTAGAAATTAAAGATTTATGCCAGACTCTATCGAAGGCTTTCGATATGTCTAGTGCAATAGAAAAAGTCTCACCGAAGTCCCGAAAGGAGGATGACCAAGAGTTAGTAAGATATGAAAGAAGATCACCAGTAGAGCGACCCTTAACCCTTTATTAGCGGCTCACCACTTAAGTCGTATTTAATAAAGCTGGACTATGTGGCGGCGCTCGACATAACTCGAGTGGCAATTTCAGCACGTAATGTGGCTGAGAGAGAGAGACAAGTGGTGGCAGGAGACTAGCGAGCGTATGACTGCTCCAGACCACCGCGGCGAACCTACTGACACAAATCTCAGCTCCCTCCTCCCTCTCACTCGCTACATACTCAATTATGTACCGAAAGTACCGAATTAACTGCTTTTTGCACTCGCGTTGCACGGTTATTGCAAGAAAACTATCCATCATACAAGGATCGTTATGGTGTCATTCGAAAGCTCTGTTTATGCCCTTTCAGGGATAGATACTTGTTTTACGTTCTGGGTCTTATTTAGGCATGAAAATGATCACGTAAACAGCCCTATTTTGGCTAAAAACACCCCGCTGGGCGGTACACATAAATAAACCGCATAGGCCGCTCGTAAGGTGTTAAGGAAGCCATACTGGCGATCTGAGAGCAGATTATGAGAAGAGAAATGCTTAAGAAATTTGGAAGCAAGAATAGTTTCAAAAACTTTAGAAAGACAAGAGATAAGAGCAATTGGACGATAGTTGGAGGGTTGAGAGCGGTCACCCTTCTTTGGGACAGGTTGAATGTGAGCAAACTTCCAGCATGAAGGGAAGACGTTAGAGGATAGACAGAGACGAAAGAGTTTGCCTAGGCAGGGAGTCAGCACGGAAGCACAGTTTTTGAGAACAACAGGAGGAACACCGTCCGGACCGGCAGGTGCAGGGTTGCCCCTTGTGACCCCTTGGAATGGAAGTATATAGTAAAGGTGAGGCAAGTAATATAATTTTGATCACTCTTATGCTTCGAATACTAGAGTTGGTACAGAGGAAGTAGTAGGGGGTGAGGAAGTGAATTTTTAGTAGGAGATGAAGGCGTCGGGGCTTGACCCAACTTGCGTGAGCTGGTTTATGTTGGAGAGACAGTTTGAGGATACTTTTCGAGAGGGGACAGGACGGACAACACATAGGGAATGGAAGTATATAGTAAAGGTGAGGCAAGTAATCAAATTTACCCTAGTGATACGACCTACGCCAAGGCCGATTTTACACTCCAGGTACCCAGTTTAACGTATGGGTGGGACGAGGCGAACACGAGAGAAGGCCTGCCCAATGGCCAATGAGCAATCCTGGTGGCTAACCAAGTTCTCAGTCTCGTGTGTTGATTGGTTGTAGGAAGCCACCAATCAGGCCCCTGAATTCATTTTAGCCACCATGAATCCAGGTACTCATTTTCGTCTGAGTGAGACGGAACTGACAGGGAATGGAGTTTGTTCAACACTCCTGGGCTACTTGAACCCTGGTGGCAAGCCAGGGAAATTTCACCCACCCCTAGGGCAACATCTGGTCAATGTCGATACCGGGTGCAATCACCCAACCAGCTACTGCCTTTGCTGGAGCAGGACATGCCAAACCCACCCAGCAACTGCTGTGCTGGCGCGGTCACCCATCCAACTACTGATCAGACCCTACGTTGCTTAACCTTCTGATCTATTATCAGGGTTGCAAGCGTTAGGCAGGGTTGCCCCTGTGACCCCTTCCGCACGCGGCAGTCTTTATACTCAGGCCTCCCGCTCTCCCGCGCTGTGATTGGCTGCCTGGCACGCGCCGAGACACGATCGCTCTGGATTCTGGCTTGCTTCCCCTCCTCTCTCTTCTCTTCCAAATACGTCCCAAGAAGCTGATTAAAACCCTCTTTTGGTGGCTTACGGGAGTACAGGGCTGGCACCAAGGTATTACTCAAGGGATAATCAGAAGGAGTTCTTCGGGCAGAGAAAGAGAATGATTTCTGAGGGGGAGTAAGAAGTCCAGCTTCGTGCTCCGATAATGGAGGCAGCTGATTGACTGGTGGGCGGGGCGTGGCACGTTGTTGCAGCCGTGAGCTGTCAAAATCAGCTGGCTGTGTAAATAAGTAAAAGGGAGCGCGGTGATTGGCGGAGGGCGTTTCTACTTTAATAATAATAATAATAATAATAATAATACTAATACAAATAATAATAATTATAATAATAATATGTTACGATAAAATAAGAAACACCAAACTATTTAATGTGAAATTAATTAATGACATTTTGCTCGCCCATGCTTATATTTATATAATTATTTTAATGGCAGCTTAACAAAATAATTACCTACCTGTATACTGTATAATTATATTATATTGTACTGGGGGGAGTTAGAGAGAGGGGGGGTGGGGGGGCGGGAAGAGGGGTGAGGGAGAGAGGGGAGAGAGAGAGAGAGAGAGAGAGAGAGAGAGAGACAGCAAGACAGAGAAAACGAGAGGAGAGAGGAGGGTGGGAGGGTAGACGAGGGACGGGTAGAGGAGAGAGAGAGAGAGGGAGGGTATATTGTAGTTGGGTTGGCGAATAGATACATTAGATAGGTAAGTAGTTATAGCGGGTAGACAGATAGATTGTGACAGAGACAGACAGACAGATAAATAGATAGAAAGATAGACAGATAGAAAGAGAGAGAGAAAAGCACTGGTCATTAAATATTACTTAGTCGAATTAACAAATGACCTCTTTATATTGTACTGAGTGAGAGAGAGAGAGAGTTACATAAAGTTACATATATACACAGACTACACAGACCTTGCAGTCCCTACGGGGTAGTCCGGACTTAATGCTAAAATAGAATTTGCCACAAAGTGGAAGGCAAGGATAGCAAAACAGAAGGTTCTCTCCCCACCCACCTTTCCCTCCACCCGTCGGTCGGCATGAAATTTATAGTAAAGAACGAAGGGGACAAATATTATATACTACTGATGCTTAACCTATTTGTTTATATTATATACTACTGATATACTATATTATATACTACTGATGCTTAACCTATTTGTTTATATTATATACTACTGATATACTATATTATATACTACTGATGCTTAACCTATTTGTTTATATTATATACTACTGATATACTATATTATATACTACTGATGCTTAACCTATTTGTTTATATTATATACTACTGATATACCTATATTATATACTACTGATGCTTAACCTAGTTGGTTTATATACCTATATTATATACTACTGATGCTTAACCTAGTTGGTTTATATACCTATATTATATACTACTGATGCTTAACCTATTTGTTTATATTATATACTACTGATATACTATATTATATACTACTGATGCTTAACCTATTTGTTTATATTATATACTACTGATATACTATATTATATACTACTGATGCTTAACCTATTTGTTTATATTATATACTACTGATATACTATATTATATACTACTGATGCTTAACCTATTTGTTTATATTGTTTGTATTACCTACATTATTCCCACCTCCTCAACAAATTTTGGATGGGTCAATTGTCTTACATTGTACCACTTTCTCAGGCAGTTTGTTCCACTCGATGACCACACTGTAGGTGAAGAAGTGCTTTGTGACATCCAGATTTGCCCTCCTGGTTTTTAATTTCATTCCATTTGTCCGAGTTAATGAACTACTATCTATTTTGAAAAGTGAATCTACATCAATGTTGTCAAATCCTTTTGGTATCTTGAAACACTCGATTAATTGACCTCGCAATCTTCTTTTCTTAAGTGAAAACAAATTATTTGTTTTAGTCTTTCATGACAAGATGTATTTCATAGTGTGAGTGTAAGAGTGAGAGAGAGAGAGAGAGAGAGAGAGAGAGAGAGAGAGAAGCACTGTTCATTAAACATTACTTTGTGGAATAAACAAATGACCTCTTTATATTGTACTGAGTGAGAGAGAGAGAGAGAGAGAGAGTCTGTGTGTGTGTGTGTGTGTGTGTGTGACAGAGACAGACATACACACAAGGATAGTTATTTACATAAATATAAATAGATACACTGACCACACGGGCTTTACGATCCAAACAAGGTGGTCAGGATTTAATTATAATAGATATAGCACAATCCCAAATAGAGGAAAGTGGAAGACAAGGATATAACAGAAGAAGGCTCTTATATACAGATAGAAGGATGGATGGACAGATCGATGTGTAAATGCATGGAGGAATAAATAGATAGACTAATAAATAGATAGATGGAGATATATTTACAGACATAGACTACAGTAGATCTGGACTGGACACATAAATGGAACTTTGCAGTAAGGGACCCAAAATCGGAGAACGAACCCCCAAGTTCGAACCTCCGAAACGCGAAAATATCAAATTTTGGCGGTTTCGAGGTTCGAACTTGGGGGTTCGTTCTCCGAGTTTGAGTCCCTTACTACAAAGTTCCATTTTCGTGCCCAGTCCAGATCTACTGTAGTCTATGTTACAGATTATGGAATAAGCTCTTTACCACCCGATGACTTTAAGGGAGCCCACCTCGCTGTTTTTTTTTTCTTTCTCTCCCTATCTCTTTGGCTTGTATCTATTCAGCCTACTGTTATAAGACGTTAACCCCATCCAGGTGTCAATAAATTCCTGGTGAGTTGTAGCGAGCCAGCATATACATATTTTTGTTTTGAGAGCAAGCTAAATTTGTACATTTTTCGATAGAAAAATTTCTCCGGCGAAGCCGGATTTCTCTGTACAATGCTGGCTCGCTATCGCTCGCCAGGAAGATATCGACACCTGGATGGGGATAAACGTCTTAAAGCAGTTGGCTGAATTAATACAAGCCAGAGAAAGAGAGAAAAGGAGAGAAACAGAAAAAAAACAGGTGACCCCCCTTAATTCTGCAAATATACATTGTATAATCAACTTTCGAATAAACTGTCTTTGCATAATTTCACAAACTGTTGAGTTATTTACTTGTTAACTAATGGATAATATATCGTGAGCTTGTGCATAGACCTTTAACCGGCTTGATAGTTTAATGGTTAGAGCACTGAATTTCGGTGAGAGTATCCTAGGTTCGAATCCTTGGAGTGCCACGTGTATTAATTTGTTTTATATATTTCATTAATAAGGTTTATTTGTAAGTTAACTGGTGGGTTGGTTATAATATCAATTATTCCTAAACTGTTCCCAGCAATATGTCAAACTTGTATAATGAAAATCATAGGGTGGTGAAGAAGTTAATCCGGTGACTGTGCATATATTGAATTATTATGTTCCTTCCAACAACCAACCATACTCCTAAAATCGATTAATGAAATTTACAAACACTGATAGACGGGTGAAAAGAGGGGTACATGCAGATTAAGGGGGAAGTGGTCGATATTTACAAACACTGATAGACGGGTGAAAAGAGGGGTACATGCAGATTAAGGGGGAAGTGGTCGATATTTACAAACACTGATAGACGGGTGAAAAGAGGGGTACATGCAGATTAAGGGGGAAGTGGTCGATATTTACAAACGCTGATAGACGGGTGAAAAGAGAGGTACATGCAGATTAAGGGGGAAGTGGTCGATATTTCTCCTTCATGTTTAGTCCTATTAGCTTTGAGATTTTAAGAAGTTCGTTCCATTAGTTTGGCCATTTTAAGACCTTTTGCCCCATGTATGTGTCAATATTAAGACCTTTCGTTCCATTTAGGTGTCGATTTTTTCCTGGCGAGCGATAGCGAGCCTGTAATTTTAGAAGGAACCGGCCTTCGGCCGGAACATTTTGCTACCGAAAGATGTAGACATTTATCTTGAAAGGGGGTCTAGGGGTGCTATTTAAAGTTTTATGAAGGTCTAGTGAGAAAACTCAGAAACAAATATATAAATAAACACATAGACTGAAAACAAGCACCACCCCCTTAAACACATTGATAAATAGATAGATAGGCAGGTAGAATAATGGAGATGAATATGCTGAAAGAAAATTATCCATCAGGAGTGTACATAGATAGATACATAAATATACATCTATCTCTAACCGCTTCTGTAACTGCGACGTCTTTTGAATGTTATTCTAGCTATGTATAGAGGATTTTGTCCAGTTTATAAAGGGTCTGTGGTAGTAAAAAGGATCAAGGGAGATCGTTCGAAGCCTATTAATTGATTGAGGCCTTTTTTATACTGAATACAATCGTCTAATAGTAGCCTAACTAAAGTTAAGAGGAGGGCACCGGTACGGAAAGGGTTAATGAAGATCGTGGATGATCAACTTGTGTGATAGTCTGATGGTAGCTGTAGAGTAAGCTTAGTTTGTGTTGTCATATTTGATGATCAACTTGTGTGATAGTCTGATGGTAGCTGTAGAGTAAGCTTAGTTTGTGTTGTCATATTTGATGATCAACTTGTGTGATAGTCTGATGGTAGCTGTAGAGTAAGCTTAGTTTGTGTTGTCATATTTGATGATCAACTTGTGTGATAGTCTGATGGTAGCTGTAGAGTAAGCTTAGTTTGTGTTGTCATATTTGAGTAAGCTTAGTTTGTGTTGTCATATTTAGGGAAACGCGGCTTGACGTGAACGTAAAATGTAATGAATATTGATTTCAACGAGAGAGAGAGAGAGAGAGAGAGAGAGAGAGAGAGGGAAGGGGGTGGAGAGAAGATGAGCGATAGGGGGGAGTTGGAGGAAGGAAGAGGGGAAGTGAAGAATGTGGGAGAGCAGAGATAGATAAAAAGTGCCATAGATAAATTAATAGATAAATAAGTAGATATATTTGTGGAGGGAACACTAGATTAAAACTTTACATTATTACTTTATTATGATATTAGACTTAACTATTTCTGTATTTCCTCGTGAGATAGACAAATGACCTCTATATTTTGTACTGAGTTAGTGGGAGGGAGGGAGGAAGGGGAGAGGGAAGGAAAATTTGAGAAGAAAAAAGAGAGAGTGTGTGGAGAGTGAGTAAATTAACGAATTTATACATTAATTTATTAATGTATGTAATGTATGTTGGTGTGTCGCTGAAGGGGGAGGGAATTGAGTGGAGGCTGCCTATGCTGCTGTTTGCGGATGATACAGTTCTGATGAGTGATGGTGAATGGGAGTTGCAGGGTCTGGTAAGTGAGTTTGGAGCAGTGTGCGAAAAGCGGAATTTGAAGGTGAATGCGTGGGGGGGGGGGGGGGAGCGGGGTTGTGGTCTTCGAGGGGGGTGAGGTCACGGAGTGTGGGGTGAAGCTGAACGGTCAGGCTATGGAGATCGTCAGCTCTTTTAAGTGTCTGGGCAGTGTGTTGAGTAAAGATGGGACTATGGATGAGGAAGTGCGGGAGAGGGTGCAAAAGGGGAGGGGGTTGTAGGAACGCTAAAAGCAGTAACAAGAAGTAGGGTGGTCAGTATGGAAGTGAAGGAGTCCTTGCATGACAGTATGGTGGTCCCGACACTGACTTGCGGAAGCGAAGCATGGACGTTGGTTGAGAGACTCAGACCAAGAGTGAGAGCAGTGGAAATGAATTACTTAAGGAGTGCGTGCGGAGTTACATGGAGGGATAGACAGACTAATGAGGAAGTAAGAAGGAGGTGTGGTGTGGAGGTAGATGTGCTGGAAAGTGTGAAAAGGAACAACTTGAGATGGTTCGGCCATATGGAACGTATGGAAAGCGAGTGAATGACTAGGAGGGTGTACGAGAGCGAGGTGGAGGGACAGAGAGGGAGAGGTAGACCGAATGAGAGCTGGAGGGATGGAGTGAGGAAGTGCATGAGCGAAGGCGGTGCTGGTTGGGCGGAGGGGCATCGACTGACTGGGGGCGGTTCGTTCGTGGCCACCCTTTCGGGGATCACGGCGTCAGGCAATAGATAGATAGATAGATAGATGTATTTATGCTTAGTGTTAGCATTCTTTCCCTCACTTCCCCTCCAACTCAACACTCTCTCTCCCTAATGTATGAATGTATGACTTGTTTATCATTCAACAATATATCTCAATTCACATCACTCACTCTTTATGAATGTATGACTTGTTTATCATTCAACAATATATCTCAATTCACATCACTCACTCTTTTTTTTCCCAATATAATAACGTATGTTCATATTTTAGTATTTTCTTCTGCCCCAACGTATGAATTTATGTTTATGGTCATCATTCTATTTGTGTATGTATATTAGTTTATTGTTTATCACGCTATCACTCACTCCCCACCAACTCACCTATCTCTCTCTCTCTCTCTCTCTCTCTCTCTCTCTCTCTCTCTCTCTCTCTCTCTCTCTCTCAAGAGCAAAGATATCATTCCTAAGGAACCTTATCGAATGATATGACAGCCTAAATACAATTCATGATTTTACCAAAAGTCTTGATATAGTGTACTTGGCCTTTCAAAAGGCCTTCGACAAGGTCCTTCATAGCAAATTATTACAGACGGTCGAGAGCCTAGAAATACAATTATTAATGGAGTGGAATCAGATTGGACTCCAGTGACTAGTGGAGTCCCCCAAGGTTCAGTACTGGATCCAATATTGTTCACAATATAGATTAATGATGTAGACAACGGCATCAATAATACAATTTCCAAATTCGCCGATGACACTAGGATAGGAAATGCAATAATCTCGGAATTAGCCTGCAATTAGATCTAAACAAAATATCGGAGTGGTCAGCAAATTGTCAGATGCCCTTTAATGTAAACAAATGCCAGATACTACAAATACACTCCCAAACCAATAAATACCAATACCACATGCATGGAGAAAAGATAAAGAGCGTATCACAGATAAAAGACCTAAGAGTGCTTATTAACGATAATCTAAAATCTACAAGCCAAAGCACCGCAACAGCTAACAAAGCAAATAGAGCACTAGGATTAATAACAAGACATTTTCATTGTCATAGTAAAGACATAATTATACCATTATATAGAAGTACTGTGAGGCCGCATCTGGAGTACGCTGTTCAGTGTTGGTCTTCCTACTAAATAAAATACATAGACAAATTCGAATCCGTTCAGCGTAGAGCCACAAAGTTGATCCCTTCCCTTAGATATAAACATTACAATGAGAGATTAAATGAATTCGATCTGTTTTCGCTTAAGAAACGGAGAATAAGGGGACAGCTGATAAGAGTATTTCAAGATACTAAAAGGATTTAGCAATGTAAATGCTAATAACTTTTTTAAGATAGCCAAAGAAGGTTCCACAAGAGGAAACAAAGTAAAACTAACAGGCAGGAAAACGAACCTAGACACAACTAAAAATGTCTCCACCCACAGTATTATTGGTGCGTGGAAAAAGCTTCTGACTCAATATACACATTCAAAAAAGGGTGGACTCCTATCACAGAGAAGTTGGTCTTGAGTAGAAAATTATCACTGACAAGGGAACCTGGCAGAAATAACACTGTTTTCAGTTGAAGAGAGCGGAAAATACTAAACAATATAAATACAATAACAAAATAAGTGAAGGTGTGCATGTCAATTCCTTTCTATTTCTAACTTTACTATAAATTCCTTCAGGCGATTTCCAAGCCCTGTAAGGTTATTCACTTCTAACTGTTTTCATATACGCCAAAATACTGGAGGGAGCAAAAGGTGGGGAGAGACCCTTCATCTATGCTAAATGTTCCTTCCACTTTCGCTTAGGGTTGCTACTTCTACTAGGATTAGTCCTGGCCACCTCGCAGGGATCGTAAGATCTGTGTGACCAGTGTATCCATGTAAATCAATGTAAATATATATTTCTCTCTGTTTCCCCTAATGTATGAATGCATGTTAATCTTTATCATTCTATCACTCAATTTCCACCAACTCAACAGTCTCTTTTCCCCAGTGTATGTACAGTATGTTTACTTTTATCATTCCATCTTTGTGTTTATATTTGTGTATCATTCTATCTCTCAATCCCACCACTCACCACAATCTCTTCTCCCTTATGTATATACTGTGTGTGTGTACGTTTTAGTTTATCACTATATATCTCTCTCTTTTCCTCAATGAATTAATGTATCTTTATATTTGATCATCCTATCTCTCAATTCCAACTCACCCCTCTCTTTCTTATTCCTCAAGCTATCATCCTATTACTCCCACAACTAATTTATCTCTCTCTCTCTCCACCCACAGCAGCTGATGGTGGTGGTGGTGGTGGTGGTGGTGGTGTTGTTGGAGGAATGTTTCAGCTCCCCACACCCCCCCGGCCCAGGTTCCTCCACCAACACCTGCCCACCAACGTTACGGTACAGTTGGGTTCCACAGCTCATCTCCACTGTCGTATCGCCGGCCTTCGGGACCAGTCGGTAAGTGTCTTAAGGGGGGATGGGTCGCTTTGCTGGTCCCCCTTCTCTCTCATGTTTAGCCCCATTAGTTTTCAGATTTGAAGACGTTCGGCCCATTAGTTTGGCGATGTTAAGACCTCTCGGCCCATTTCTTTGTCAACTTAAAATTTTCTCGTGCCATTTAGGGCTCGATTTCTTTCCTGGCGAGCGATAGCGAGTCTGCAATTTAGGAGAAACCACCGTGTTTCTACCGAAATAAGCATAAATGTTATCTGGCAAGGGGGTCTTGGTGCACAGTTGGGCTCCTCAAGGCATTTTCACTGTCGCATCGTCAGCATTTGGGACCAGTCGGAAAATTATTTGAAAAGCTTGTTAACCCTTTCAAGATCTGATTACGCATTTTCTGGCTATTGTTAGACGATTTTATTCAGGTTAGGATGGGTATGTGGAAGTCAGAGGGTTAATTGAAAAGCTTGTTAACCCTCTTAACCCTCTCCGTCATCTATGACGCGATCGCGTCATATGGCGGTACCGCCCAAGAGTATCATATGACGCGATCGCGTCATATGAACTTAGTGAAATAGCTCAATAATAAGTTTATGACGCGAAATTGCAGTGTTGCCACTTTCCAAGATAGGACTTCCCACGTTTTTACAATTTTTTTTCCCACAAATTCCCATAAAAAAAATTCAGTGTCCCACAACTTTTCCCACAAAATTATTTATACATAATGTTTTTATATATACTTACTAAAGCATATGTGGAAGCTTCAGGCATGCATTAATCTTCCAGGGTTACTGGTTCGTCCTCCTCGTCCTCCACATCATCATCATCAGTACCGGTATCCTTGGCGTTGTAATTCCTTAGCATATCAACAGTTGGCTCAAAATTCACGCATGTTTGTGACTGACGTTTTAGTCCATATCTTATTACCAAAAGTGCTTCTACACTTGAGGAGGCGTTCAGCCAGTAGAAGTGAGTACATCTCACCAGCTTACAATGTAAATTAAGTCTTGCTAAAAATGTTAAATTCATTTAAGTAGAGTACAGTATATACGTACAGTAGTTGCATGGTCTCTTTGATTATCTAGCATAATTCAAGTCATACCTTTAAATCTTCTGTCATTCTCCCAGACAGGGCGATATCTCTGGCAATATGTTGATTTCTTTTCACTCATTGTGGCACTGTTATTCTTTTGAAGGTCAATTACTCACTAAATTCATTAGTCACTAAGCTCCTGCCAGAGACTTTTTCACAGGTTTTGACTGGTGACATCTGGCACCGTAGATCAGAATCCCCATATGTATAATGGAGCTAGACTGGCGAAGGATGGTAACTCTCCCTAGCTCCACAACCGTACGGTATGAGCCAGCCACCAGCTTGCTTTCGCGATTTAATCATGTTACCTATGGTTTGCGCACACACTCACACACACACACACATACATCAAGATATTGTTGGCAGACAAATAAAAAGGCTTAATTTGCCAAGTAACGTTAATACAATTATATTCACAGGAGCTATATGGCGTTATTTTAAAGATCGAATATTTTCTCTGAACATTCCCACAAAAAAATTCCACAAATGTCTTCCCCCCATGACGCCTCCCACGTAGCCTCATTTCTCCCACAGATTTGTGGGAAAATCCCATGAAGTGGCAACACTGCGAAATTGCGTCATATGGAGTTCAGTAAGTTAGGTAAGTTAGATCAGAATCTGTCATTTGGTGGCAACCCCAAATTCCTCCGACTTCTACTGGTCCCTCAGTGTAAGAGAGAGTGTTGTGGGGGAAACACCAGGCGCTCTGCCAACCCGTAAGTAAGTTGATTTAAGGTGTCGGAGGGGGTTAAGATCCGATTACGCGTTCCCTGTCTATTTTCTGGCTATTGTTAGATGATATAATTCAGATAAGGAAGGGTATATGGAAGTCAAAGGGTTATTTGAAAAGCTCATTAACCCTCTGAAGATCCGATGACGTGTTTATTGTCTATTTTCTGGCTACTATTAGACGATTTTATTCAGATTAGGAAGAGTATGTGGTAGTCAGGGGGTTAACTGAGAGAGTCTTTACCCTTTTAGTTCCCGCCGCTCATCTCCACTGCCGCACCGCCGGCTTTAAGGAGTAGTACTCGATTTTTATGGACCCCCTTCTCCCTCATGTTTATCATATTAGTGTTGAGGATTTAAGATGTTCGTTACATTAGTTTGGCAATTTTGAGACCTTTCGCCTCATTTTTTTGTCAATACTAAGACCTTTCATGCCCTTTAGGAGTCGATTTTTTCCTTACGAGCGATAGCGAGCCTCTAATATTAGAAGGAACCGGCCTTTGGCCGGGAAATTTTTCTACCGAAAAATGTACACATTTATATTGAAAGGCGGTCTAAGGGGTGTTTGTCTAAGGTTGATTGAGGTCTAGTGAGGAAACTCAAAAATAAATAAGTAAATAAATATATAGACCAAAAACCAAGCACTACCCTCTTAAAGACCAGTCGGTAAGTGTTTACAAAATAACATAAATAATAAAAATAATACAAATAATAACAATAACACTATTATTAGAATAGGACATTATAGGTTACCAAATAATTAACTCTATCTGGTGCAGGGAGGGTCCTTTTCGAACCACCCGGTTTCATTCCATTAGTTTGGAGATTATAAAACACTTCACCCCTTTCAGGTGTCCATATTTGTCTAGGCGAGCGATAGCGAGCATACAATTATGAAGACAAATATATACCGAAACATGTACATATTTATCTTGAAGGGGTCTGGGTCGCTGTTGTTTTGTTCAAGACGCGAAACAAAAATATAACTTAAATTGTCCTCAAGGCCCTATCTTACAATAACAGTTCCACAAAAGGTCCCACAGAGGAGGGGGAAGGAGGGAGGGCGTGAGAAATGGTGGGGTCACAAAAAATACTAATTAAATGTTTGAGATTAATGCAACCTAGAGAGAGAGTGAGAGAGAGAGAGAAAGATATATACATATATATATATATCTATATATATCTATATATATATATATATATATATATATATATATATATATATATATATACATTATATATATATATATATATATATATATATCTATATATATATATATATATATATATATATATATATATATATACATAGATAGATATAGATATACCGGTATATATACTGTATATATATACATATATATATATAAACTGTATATATACATATATAAAATATATATGTATATATATATATATATATATATATATATATATATATATATAGAGAGAGAGAGAGAGAGAGACAGAGACAGAGAGACAGAGATTTACAAGGCGTTACAATAAGTAGTTAGTATTTATTTAAGAGACCTTGCGGTCCATTTCGAGGAGATACTCTACTGAAGAACTGCTACAACTTCGGAGGGAAGTTTGTTCCAGGTAGAACAGATCTTATATGTTAAAAGGTTTCCACAAAAACTAGTGCTGAACCTTTTTAATTCTAATTTCCAGCCATGATTGTGTGTTCTATTCATATTGAGGCTAAACATTTTGCAATAATCCACATTATCAAACCAATTAAGAATTTTAAAAACTTCAATGAACTGACCTCGTAGTCTGTTTGTCTCCAACGGAAATAGATCAAGAACTCTCAACCGGTCCTCATTGAACAATCGTCTAAGCGATGGAATACGCTTTGTAGCTCTAGCTTGTACTCTTTCTAGTCGCTCTATATCTTTCCTGAATACTGGAGACCAGAGTTTACCAGTGTGACGCTTCTGCATAGTAGCCACGTGCGGGCGTGCGCGCGCGTCGGCTGCCCAGCCGCTTAGAAACCGGCTTGCGGCAGCCGGCCGGCAGGCTTTTCCTTAGTATATATCCTACGACAACGTAACTAATGTCTGAGATATTCTTATGTTGTTTTACAGCTTGTAGCTGCCCTTATTCTTAACCAACGCATCTTAGTATATATTATTCTCGATAGTTGATTGTTTCATTATAATATATAAGATGTAAGTCTAGTGAGAGTGGGAGGAGACGAGTGGGAGAGAGAGACCGGCTGGGGGACGTTGCTTCGCGCGGAGAGTCTAGCTTGGGACGAGCCTGAAGCGTTGCCATATGCATCCGATTGCAACGTTAGGCTTAGTTTCGACTCACGCACGGGGTAGACCATTTTGACCCGGCAACTGTGTTGAGTGTTGCCAAGCCAGGGATGTATTTTGTATGCCTAGGGTGGGGTCCAGACAGATTCAAGACTCAGAGCTCACCTCACTGTCGTACCCTTCGGACCCCCTTGATATCTATCCCTCTCAACCCCACTTAGAAACTTTCTCTCTTACTTTGTATACCTTCTTTCCACTACTTCACCAATCTATTTAATTATCCCATCCCCTTGATAGACCTTATATCTATTATTGTATTAACGACGAGCTCTCAGATAATTAGATAGGATTTTGGGCCTTATGCAGAGACGTAATTGTTAATGAAACCTAGGAAGCTTTTTTTGTTGTCCCATATTTGGTGGTTTCATGCTTGCTAGTGTATTCTTGTGTCAGGTTAGCAGGGGCTAGACCGGAGGGGAGGCTTTTTGCGATCCTTTAAGTAAAGTCTGCTGGTGCGAGTCCTGTGGACCCGCACGACTTTACTAGGATACCCGTGGGAGTCTGGGGGCATTTTCTTGTCTGTGTCCCTGTGTGTCTAGTGTTGTGTTGTGTGAGGGCCCTTGCCTAGTCCACTCAGCACTGTGCTAGCACGTCTTGCTTTTGTTTTAGGGTCGCCAGGAGAGAGTCAGATACTTTGGATCTGAGTCTCTCAAGAGAGCACCCTTTCAATTAGAGTAATTTGGCGCACAGACTTGGGAACGTCCCTAGGCTAGAGCAGGTGGCTCAGCCCGGGTATCCGAAGCCTATATCCTTCCAGCTAGACCTCTGCCACCTGGCAGATTAACAGCTAGGGGTTTATTATTTCTGTATGCTTGTTTTTGTGCCACAGTTTACCGTTTTTGTGAGCATTGTGAGTCAGGGTGTGGCTTAGAGACTCTGTCCGAGCAGGCTTGCCTGACTAAGAGTGAGAAGCACACCTGTATGTGGTTATGTTGCGAGTTGCTGCCTTTATTTAATTATACCTATGCCATTATACACTGTATGGCCTATCACTAGTATTTATTCCTGCTTATGAGTTAAGAGTTCTCTAAATCCGTAACGTATTTTCTTTGCTAAGCATCAGATCCTACAGTAGCCGCATGCAGTTTAGAAACCCGCATCTTGTCTACCTGTACGATGTTTTGAGGACTGTTTGCTTTCACCTTCTTTCACGCAGGGGTGATTAGTTGTATTAATTAACGTAACGTTAAATGTACTTTCTTCAAGTTTGTTATTAAATTGTTTCTGCAATTTAATTCCGTTATCTATCTTTTCCTTGAAGCTTTAAGTCAACTTAATTGTGTGATCTTTTATATAGCCTGCTTGACTATCAGCAGTCTATAGTGTGAGCACCCTGTAACCGAGTCATAGGATACCTTGTTGTCCAGGTAGGACTCTTGACGGTTTAGGGTGGTTTGTTGCCTGGGTTTATAAATAAGGGTTGGATCTAGCGTTTTCCGTTGTTGCTTGTTGCCACATACCTAGTCCAATAGAAAGAGCCCAGTGTTTATATATCCCAGGACGTAACACCAGCATACACCAGGAGAGGCTGTATCAGAGTAAGTAAAGTGTGAGGACTATTTGCTTACTTCGATACTTATATTGCCTCTTAATATAGCCCAATAATTTATGAGCTTTCTTCTCTTCTTCAATACACTGCTTGGAAAACTTTAGGTCACTGCTAATCAGAACACCCAACTTCTTTTCCAAGTCAGTCACTTCCAGAGGCATTCCCAATAGTGAATAGGGGTTTGCTTGGCCGATATTAATCACCTTGCACTTTTCCAAGATTAGAGGCATCTGCCATGTCTCCGACCATTCACCCAGTCTGTTGAGGTCCATTTTTTTTTTTTAAGAGACAATGAACGGAGGAAGGAAAAACACAGATAAAAGAAAAAGGTCCATGTGCCTAAAGGCATCCTCCATTCATACAATGTTTGTAACAACTGGATTTAAACATTTGTAGATTGTAAGTTTGTGGAAAGCAATTCGAGGGAAGTGAATTCCAAAGAGTAGTAGCTCTGGGGATAAATGAATTTTGATAAGCAGAAGTTCTGCATTGTGGAGGAGAAAGTGTAAATTCATGGGCGCTCTCAGCTGCCCTAGTTCTACGGGGAAAGATGTGGAGAGGCGGCACAATTGAAGCAAGTTCCTCGGAACAATTGCTGTGAAAATATCTGTAGAATAATGCAAGGGATGCAACGTTTCTTCGTATGGATAATGTAGGAAGGTCCTGTGTGATTGCAGGGTTATTGATTAATCTAATAGCTTTATTTTGAATTTTGTCCAACTGCCTCAATGCAACCACTCCACTTCCACCCCACAGAGGTGAACAGTAATCCATCTGAGAACGCACATGACTTTTATATATTACGGCCAACTGCTCGTCAGTGAAGAATTCTCGAACTCTGTACAGGAGTCCCAGTTTTTTAGAGGCATTCTTAGCAATGCTTCTAACATAATGTGTCCAGTTCAAGTTAGTAGTTAATGTTACACCGAGAATTTCAATACTAGGGGAAGTGGGAATATTTACATCATTAAAAAATATATGGGAGTCAGTGAGATTCTGTCGGTTAGAAAATTGAATGTACTTTGTTTTCTGCAAAACTTGGATATCACACTCAACTGACCAATATCTATGTCATTGACATACTGTATATGATAAGCAGAAGTGGGCCAAGGACAGATCCCTGTGGAACTCCAGAAGTGACTGCAGTCCACTCGGAAGAAACACCATTGATTACCATTCATTGTTGCCTACCTGTTAGCAACTTTCTATCCAATTTGTGACCTCTGTGTTGATACATAGCACACTCACTTTTGACATTAGCCTGCTATGAGGCACTTTGTCAAAAGCTTTTTGAAAATCTAAGTAATGGATGTCTATGACTCTACTTTTGTCATACACACTCAGCACTTCATGGAAATATTACGTCAAATTGGTATGACATGATCAGTGTCGCCTGAATCCATGTTGGGAATCTGTAATTACAGTATAATGTGAATTTCTAGGTAGCCAACTATTTTGTCTACTAGTGTCCCTTCTAAAAGCTTTACTATGATGGAAATCAAGCTAATCGGCCGATAATTCATGGGACACTTGTGATCCCCTTTCTTAAAGATTGGGGTCACATTGGCCAGTTTCCAGTCTTCAGGGACCTCTTCATGTTCTAGTGATTTATTGAAGATGTCTGCCATGAAAGGTGCGATATCATCTCCCACTTCTTGTACAACTCGGGGAAGAAAGCTATCTGGGCCGGAGGTCTTGAACCTATTTAACTTATCTATTCTTTTTGCTACCTCCTCTGGGGTACATCAAATTCTGCTAAGAACTTCACCCTCATGCACTAGTTCTGAACTTGGCATGTCACTGGTATTTTCCCTTGTGAATAGTGAGGCAAAATAGTAATTTAGGGATTTAGCTATATCAGTGTCAGAAGTTTGAAGTTTGCCTGTTTGGTCCTCTAGACGTCCAATGCTACTTTTGAATGGCTTCCTGCTAGTCACATAACTGAAGAACTCTTTAGGACTCTCTTTGCAGAGGGCTGCAACCCCTGACTTCTTTTGGCCTTTCTGTATGCAACCTTTCTCTTTCTAATTGCTGAAACTAAGTCACTTGTTAACCATTTTGGTTGGGTTGACCCAGATTTAGCGAGTTTAATAGGAATGAATGCAGCTTGTAGATCCATAAACTGCTGTTTGAATGAGCACCAAATTGCATTAACATTCTCACCCTCAAGCCTGATCTTGGATAAGCTTCCCCGAACGGAATTCTAGCTTTGCACTCTGAGGAGTGGTGGGTCTGCTGCAAAAGGCAACTGAGGTTTAGAGTCTAGAGGGAGTTCCGAGGCATCTCTCAGTCTACTGGGGAACTCTGTCATTTGTTGAGAGGCATTCTTGCTCTCAGAGGGACGAAATCCTTCTTTTGTGGGACCTCTTTTTGGAAGTTTGAGATCAACTGCTGGTGAGGGTTTGCACTTTTCCTGCCGGGGGATAGTTTCTAAATTTTTGCTTGCCCTCAGCAAGCTGTAAAATGGTGATTTAGAAAACCACTGACCTGGGCTATTATTGCCATCCCCTTAATCTTGGACCAGATTTTGTCAACTTCCTTTGTGATCTGGGAAGTCCTTGCACCAGAGAGGCTTTTCACCTTTCTCACATCTTGGTGAAACTTAACAAAGTGTGACTCTTGGACTTTGACCTGAGAATTCCCAATCAAAATAGTTTGTCTCGTTACTAACGAAACAAACCTGCTTGACATGTTAAGTTTGGTCCCTTTGTTGTTTGAATGATGCATAGTAGGCTTACCATTTCGCTGCCCACTCTACACTTGACAATCATTTTTTCCTCTGTTCTGTGAGGACTTAGGGAAGTCATACTGACTTTTGGAATGGTCTAGAAGACTGAATCTATTTGAGGTGTTAACCTTATATTCATGTCTGTGTTTTTTTTCTTCTTGTGTTTGACCTCTCTCCAAGCACATCGAGGGTCACTAGCACTAGCTGTAGCAGGAATCACAGCCTCTTCTGAAGCTGTTGCTTCAATTGTTGCCTCCTTGACTGGCACTATATTCGTATTTTGCTTACTTGCACCTGCATGACTTGTGATGGTGTTTGAAGTAACAGCTGCCACTCTCTCAATAGCTTCACTTCTGAGGCTAGGTCTATTACTCTTTTCAACTCTTCTATTTATATTCCTCCTTCAGAGACTTCGTTCTTTAGAATTGAATTTTCTGGTGAGTCTTTAATTGCAATTGCTCCACTAGTTGCTTAGCTCTCTTTACTCTGAGAGGTCCCGTTATATACTTGAAACACTTGTACCAGAGATGATTATTCCCACCACACAATTTACAGGGAAAACTGGTACTATTGCTGTGTCATGAAGGCAGCTGTAGCCATGGGCATTTCTCTGATAGGGGTATCTTGACCCACCATGTTATACAATTCCGCCTGGAAACACCACATGAAAGTCTTATAATCCAGGACCAGATCACCCATCTCTCTCCTGTTTCCTTAATTGGTGATGGCAATTTGTTCAATAGTGTAACCAAGCAAAATTCTTCTAGACTACCCTTTGACTCGACATAGATCTTATTACACTCTCCATGTTGGCATAAAACACATTTAGTTCTACAACTTGGCAATTAGATGTAACAAGGTCATTAAAATGCATAGTGTGTGCCACCTTCACTCTTTTGGGATGCCCAGGTTTCTTGGAGTAATTCACCTTCAACGGTGAAGCCTTCGATAAATTTGTAAGCATCTCCCTGTAGCTGACCCTTTAACTCTTTAAAAGCGGGCAGGTTTGTTGACAAAACCTAGCTGCTGGGTGTGTGTATTTACCGACAACGAGCTTCATTCCATGCTCTTTTTCATGCATAAACAAGAGTTAGAGCGAAATACAAATATACTGTATATCCGTGAAAGGGCGATAATAGAGCTTTCCAATGACACCTGAATCATCCTTGTACGACCACGGATTATCTTGTACCGATCGCGTAACTGGAGGTGAAAATATCCTAAAATAAGGTAATTTCCGCAGTTTTCTCCCTGTCTCGCGACGTACGGCGGTAGAGATGAGGCATACTACGTGTCAGAGACGGCCCCGCGGTGGTGCCGAGCGGTTGAAGGCCAGCTATCGTCCTCCCAATGCGCGGACTCTCTCTCAGAGCTCATAATGTCCTCAAAATGGAACCCGTCATATGATGGGCACCGCAAGGGTGGCCAATATTCTCTCGATCGTCATATGATGTTCACCGTCGGTTAGGTGTTAAGTACATCAGTTTTTAATCGCACTTAAGTCAGCCGTCTCGTGAACCACACATCTAAACATATCCCAAAATCCCAGTCCATAATGTGGGGTCACCAGCAAAGGTGAGCAGAGTCAGGTGAAGCAATTTAATCCCCGTTCCCTTCTTAGAATCGGATCGAGAATGCCCCTCTGTTTTACCTAGTTTCTCTTTTAAACTGGCGATTACACAAAAGATGTCCTCTAAGTAGATGGTATCCTCTTGGTTCCCTTTGATATATTCGGCGTCAGAGGTATGTAGCGGCAACAATTCATTTTGGTTGGCTTCGAACTTCGTCACCTGTGTCTGCACGCTATGCAATCTTGCCTTGATGTCTACCCCAGTTGCTGTCTAAGCCATCTAAGTCTTTTGATAGGACAGTTGATGAAATTTTAATACCCGCCCTACGGCGTTTGCCTTGGGCTTGGGCTTCCATTTTGCCACTATTAATCATTTGCAAATGAAGGTTGCGAAGTACAAAATAACTGAAACAAGTAAGGAAATCTCCCACCGATCAAATTCGGTCCGCACTAAACACGAGCGACGGTATACATAAAAAAACGGTAAAACTAGAAAAACATGGTTATAACATCAGGGGATAACACTCATGCCAAAATAATTTTAATTAATGTATCATGTGTGGTTAGGCCAACATATGATATTCACAAACAATGAAATTTGGTAGGCTAGACAATTTTATTTTAAGAAGTTAGGCTAACTTTATAGAAAATTAGATTTAGAGAGTTGGGCTAACTTTATAGAGAAATTCGATTATAGAGGGGTTAGGCTAACTTCTTACAGATAAATTTAAATTTACGAGGCTTGTAAGGTTTTTGTTTTGTAGTCTTTGCTTTTATTTTATTTTCTATTCCTGGACTTTGCTGTTACCCCCTCCTTATTTATTATTTAATGTTCATTCGATCATTGGGTATTTTTCTTCCTAAATTAATAATGATTGGTCCAATTTATTACTCTGGTAGTGTAATGGCCGTGCATGCAAAGAAATACATGTGAATGAATGCAAAGTGTCAAAATGACAAGGGAGAAATAAAAACACAATATACCGTTTGGTATTACTCAACTATATTAAAACACTAAAGGAAAATTTACTTTACACTGTGATACACAAATCAGTACAATTATTACTTTAGTCAACCACGGAATATATCAGTATTATTGGCACCATGAACTACTTCATATCACCACATCAAAGTTAACTAAAAACCCATCAACAGGTGACCCCAAGGCCTCTACCCTAGTAAACACACACTCGGTCACTAGGTTCATACGGCGTACAACAGCTCACAATGGGGTGAAGGTTAGCTCAAGACTCAATAACACCAACAGCATCCTGTCTCAGTATAGCCACTAGGTCATGCCCACTTGGGTGGACACAGACAGGACTCTCTGCGGCTGGTACTTCTCCCGGGACTTCGCTCCTGACCTGGGACCTGGTGTTAACACTACCATTAATAAAACTGACAAAATGATGTATCTTAGTTCATATTACCATTACAATAGTGGTCAAATGTATCAATTCAGAGATATTAAATGAGTATGTAAATTATTGAGTTACAAATACAATTTAATTAGTTGACCCTCAAAAATATATAAAGAAAATTGTCCCAAGTAGAAAACGGGATGTATACACCCGACTCGCAAAGGAATGTTGGCTTACATTAACCCGTACAGCCCCAGCGACGCGCCTGACGCGTCGGCGATGTATGTAACGCACAGCCCCAGAGACGCGCCTGGCGCGTCACCCTAATTGCGCCGACCGTAACCTCAGGTGTAGCCACTCAAGAGGGCTCAGATTTGTATGGGAACTGTGTACGTATCCCACGCAACCGTGACGATGGTTGAAAACTCTCAAAGTCCACGTGCGTGCGCGCGAGCGCGCAATAACCTGTTTTCTTGGGATAATTGCCTTCAATTTTTTACTCTTGTAAAATCCGTTTTCGTGGGCTCTGTAGGACCATTTTTTAAGCTTTTTGAGCGGTTTTTCGTGGTTTTTCCTTCATTCCTAACCCATTCGCTATTGTTTCTGAAATAAAACCATTTTTTGAAAACCGGCCGGGTTCTGGTGCGCAAACATTACAAAACTAGCCGGGGCTCCACGGGTTAAGTTACATACTGAACTCGACATACGGTATATCATTGCTGTGATAATACTACACTAACATAATTCAATTAACATAATTATCTTATACATAATAAGGTTGACAGGAAAAATAGTATGGAATTCGAAATCTAAATTATCAATTATCAGATCGAGTGAATAATTTCACCTTCGATCATATGACAAAGGATGTCGTATAATTTCATAATTACATATACTAAACTGGACTTAAAAATGGTCTCAAAACTTATCTTAAGTACTTCACAAATCATTTCAACTCACCTTCTCCAGACAGTTTTATCTATACACACAACACAAAAGGAAAGTTTAAACAGAATATCTTCCCTCTCTGCTGCCCGAGGCAAGCGTCTAGAAGGGAGTGAAGGCACCTAGAGTAGGTAGGACCTGTAGCTGTAGGACTCTGGGGTCAACGTACTTTGTCAACAATAACCTTACCTTGATTAAATGGGCTTTTCAATTTACTAACGATTCAAATAAGACTTTCAAAGGATAATTGAATTACCTTTATACAATCTAAACAAAATTGCATGTACAAATACTCACTATTAGTACGATATCAAAGGTAGGACTATAGTTTTTAAGGTGGAGCTAGACCTCATAGATTTCGACCTGCCAAGCCCTCTCGAGGTGGGCCCCTCCTCACCTCCACCTCCTCACGCGGTTCCACTAACCACTCCTCGGTGCCAACGAAGGGTTTGACTTTTTCAGCTGCTCTTTGTACTTCCGAGCCATCAAACACATGCTTCAAACGATAAGCCCCCCCTTCGCGGATCACTTCCTGTACCACATATGGTCCGACCCACTTCACATTCAGTTTTTGGCTCGTGCCAGGTATGGGATGTTCATTTCTCACCCAAACCAAATCTCGCTTGGCGAGTTTCTGATTCTTTATATTTCTGCTAGCCACCTCACGGTAGCTAAGACTCATGTTCTTGGTCGACTCTTTAACCCTGGTGCACCATCGAGGTTGCATTTGTGCAACCAACGCATGCACAAACACGATTATTTTCGCGCCACTTAGCCCTGGCGGGCAATATCTTGGTTCTCGGACTGCGCCAGGGCAGTCTGAGGCATGCCTCATTGGTGAGTAGACCTACGCCGCTCCAGCTCCAGCTCAGCAAGTTTTCCGGTTGCATTGGTGCAACCGCGATAGGAAGAAATTACCTTTTGTGTTTATGCAATACTTGCATATTTAGGCAGATTGTGAGCCATATATAGTAACTAGGTCTATGATATTTCGACCGTATATGCATGTAAGCCTAATCTAACAGGATCGGCCATATTGGTTTGGGTAGGGTAGGCCTATGCTGGACTAGAGGCTCTGAAACCTGATATGAAATATTTCCAATTTTGCAAAACTTTCACATTTGATGCTGGTATTTGAATATATTGTGGCTATATATATTTTGTTAATTAAATATGATAGAATAACTTACTTTTGCCTTAAACCTGAGAGTATACTAAGGAATGATAGATTAATGTTGTGTAGGAAGGATAATGAAAAATACCAAATGGTTATGGAGATATGGATTTTTAAAGTGGCAGTAGCAAATGTGCAACAGCGATAGATGAATATCTCACTTTTGGAGCGATAGTGTTCCAGGGTGTTAATTATGTCTTTGGCCACGGCGATTGCCTCAGTATGTTTTTCATTCGCAATCATAGGCAGATTTACACCAATCTGTCTCGGAGCGTGCTTATTGAAGAAGGCAAAGTAAGGTTGCCCCCCCAACCGTGGTGTGCACTGCCGAGTTTAACACGCGCTGCGTTTCAGTGAGGTATTTCGGCCACCGCATAGGGTGTCCCTTGCGCAGATTACCCAGGATGCTTTTCATGGTACTGTGCATTCTTGCACTGACACTGTTCCCTCGCGGGTGATATGGTGTGGTATACCCGATATTAATACTATATGAGGTGCACAAGGCCTTGAACTCGTGGGAAGTGAACTCTCCCCCACTGTTCGCAATGATCAGGGTAGGTACCACATAATCATTCAAATAGTCACTAAACCTCTCGCACACCTCTCGGCTTAACTTACTCCTTAACTTATAGAACTTCACAAAGCGACTGAAATGGTCCACAACTGTCAGCACATAGCGGTAACCACCAGTTCCATCATGCAATTCAGTGAGATCCAATAAAATCCTCTCAAGGGGATTATCTACCGTTGGCAGCTCCTGCCATGGTTGTTGGAGCCCTGAGTTCCTCTATGCTGCTGACAAGTCATGCACCTGGTAGCGTAGCGACTCACATCTGACCGAAGGTTGGGCCAATAGAAAAGGCTTTCCGCTTTATTTATAGTTTTCTTCTTACCAAGATGTCCAGACTCTCAGTCATGGGCAAGTATCAAGGCAGCTTGCTTCAGGTCCTGAGGAACTACTAACAAATAATGCAGCGCCTGGTCCGTCTTGGTGACAAGAAAGTATAGAATGCCACCTTCAACCACAAATTGATTGAGGGTCGCGCGGGGGTAGCGATGCTTTGGTATGTCGCCACCCTCCAGAAAGGCTATGAGATCACTCCATCGCTTCTCGTTACACTGAGCAGCCCGCATTTCGTCTTGCGTTTTTCCCAACCATTTTGCTTCAGGCTCCCAATGCACCAATCTTACAGGTCTACTTAACATATCGGCCACCACATGCTTGGCCCCTGGCTTATAGATAACATTGTAACGATATTCACGCATCTCCAATATCCACCGACCCATCTGCTTACTTTTAACTCTCTTCTTAAAAACTGAAACTAGCAGTTGGTGGTCGGTGACAATGGTGAAGCGAACCCCCCATAGATAGTGGTGGTAATGTCTGCTAGCTAAGAGAACAGCAAGGGCTTCCCGGTCAGTGGTTGAGTATCGAGGCTCTACTTTCTGGAGTTTCTTTGAAAAATACCCTACTGGTTTCAGAGTCTTGTCATCCTGGGGCTGCATCAAAGCTGCCCCAACATGAGAGTCGCTCGCATCAGTGTGGAGAAAGAAGGGTTTAGACATGTTGGCTTTAACTAAAATAGGGGCACTGACTAGCAAGTCCTTTAGCTCTTGAAAAGCTTCCAGTTGAACGTAGCATACTTTTGGATGAGATCAGAGATTGGGGCCGCAATTTTGGAGAACCGGGGAATGTGTTTGCGATAGAAACCAGCCATCCCAAGTAAGCGTTTGACTTCTCTTACACTTTTAGGAGCTTTCATGGTCATTACCGCTTCCACATTTCCTGGGTCAGGTCTACACCCATCTTCTGAGAGGATATGCCCCAAAAACTTCACTTCCCTCTGAGCAATTTGACACTTAGAAAGATTCAATTTAATCCCCATCTGGATGAAGTGCTGAAATAGGGTGGACAACCTCTCCACCAGCTGGTTGTAGGTAGTTGCCACCACTATACCATCATCCAGGTAGTTGTGAACCCAACCTTTCCTAGCTAGTGGCGCTAACACGGCCCCCATCTGTCGGCTAAACATTGCCGGGCTACAACTCAGGCCAAAGGGCAGGCGTTTAAACCTAAAGAGGGAGATCCCATCACTAAATGTAGTTACATCCCTGCTTTTCTCATCCAGGACGATCTGGTAGTATGCATCCTTCATGTCAAGGATTGCATAGTATTGATACCCAGCAGACTTTTCCACCAACTCATCTAATCGGGGCAAGGGTTGAATGTCAGCCTGTAACTTCGCATTCACATTTCGGTAGTCCAAGCACATCCGTTTGGAACCTTTAGGTTTAGAGACTAAGACTATAGGTGACAACCACGCAGCCGTACAGGGCTCAATTATATCTTTCTTCCGCATGTTACCCAACATCTGTGCAATAATGGCTTCGGCCTTCTCCGGGCACCTGTACAAAGGGCTGCGAGTAGGGGAGGGATCTGTGATTTTGATGTGTGCCGGAGGGGTTTGATGGTGCCAATCTCGTTATCGTCAAGAATAAACAAGTCATGATTTTTCAAGAGCACCTCGTTGAGACTACTTCTCTGTTGGGCATCCAAATGATCCCATCATGAACAGTTACTGATTAGTGACTGTAGTCTCTCTTCCCGGATGCCTGCCTGAGCGGCTTTGTCAGAGTCCGGTACCATAGTGTTACTGAATTTAGTGGTTTTGACAGGCAAGGGGACAGGGTGGATCTGTGTTTCATCCACACAACTATAGGTTGCTAATAAGGTACTGGATATCAGGCGAACGTAGCCTTTGCTGGGATTCTGAAAGGGTAGATGGATATCCTAATTAAGACCCCCCCCCCCCCCCCTTACAGTGGTGTATACAGCGGTGGGATAATTCTGGGAAGGTTGGGTTCAATTAGTGACAACGTTAATTGTTTTTCCTGGGATTATCCGTATCCTTTACTCCGAGTGCCGTACATTTTCTTATCTGTCACGCTACCACATTTCAGAAAAGCAAAGCAAAGACTACGAAAACCCCCCCTTGCAGTGGTGGCAGTGGTGGGATTTGGAGTTAGGGTGTCCTCAGTGAGTACAACAACCTTATAATAACTACTGGATACAATTATAGAGCTGGAAGTGAGTGAAAAGTAACAAGTCTTGGTGAATTGATTGCCAAAATCAAGCACAGCCTTTTTGCTACCTTACAGGCTAGGCTAACCAAATTTGTGAGTATGATAGGGTGTTATGCTAACCTACAAATTGTATTCGACAAATGCACAATCCATCAGGGCTTTATCATCGGCACCGAAGAACAAACAAAGCCGAATCCGAATCCACAATCTCCCCAGTGTATCTTCCTCGCCTACACCTCCCCTTGCTGTGCCATGCTTATAAAATGCATGCGGCATGTTAGTGGGGATACTATATAATGCGTGGCAACCACGCAGCCGCCCGAGTGACAACACCACAATAACCGGTGCTACACAACCCAATAAACTGAGAGGACCTAATATTATTAACGGACGAAGGACCAATCATTAAGTGGTTAGTCTTCTTCGAGATGAACTAAGTGGACTGTAAACATAATAATAACCAATTAATAGAAAACTTTACCGGGATACTGGTATGTGATCGATGGGTTGGTGAAATATAGTGGTGCACAAGGTTAACAATATGGTGATGTAGTTGGGTGATAACAGCAGGTACGAAAATAGTTTGATGGTTAGGGATGAATATGGATGACTGAAGGGGGCTTCTTGACTTACGACGTAATGAGGATGGTGATAGATGATCAGTGAATTGATGGAATTATATGATGAGGTTAGTATGAGCGTGGTAATGAAAGTAATGAGAGAGAAAGAGTCGGTGTGTGGGGTCTGGAGAACGAGAGCCGTCTCCCTTCTCTTTTCGCGGGAAGCCCACTATTTTCACGCATGCGCGGACAGGTCGGGAAATATTTACCCCTTTTATAATTACCTAAGTTCATAGGAATAATATACTACCCAATATCTAATACAGAACATAATTAATATTGTTCCCAATATATACTAAATCATATTTTTATGATTCTGAAACCAAACAAACATATTACTTAAGATTATACTAAAGCCTAGACTGTCCATGCTCATGGACATATTCCCGCCACCGAGTTTGTACATTATTTACAACAGCCTGAAGGCTATTTTATCCCACCATGATTGGGAGGATGCTTGAGCCGCCTGTCAACGAGGACATCTACTTGGTATGTTGACAGGTTGACTGTTTGTGGTTGCCAATATGGGAACGTCTCTGGGGAACGTCACTGAGGGGTCACGCTTGCAATAAATTTCCCCTGTAAGAGGGCATAAACAGACAGTCGGCCGTGTGAATATAACCAACTTGGTGCGGATTTTATCCACTCTGACACTCTCCGCCACATCCAGGTGTAAATTTTGTAATACGGCCCAACTTCCAGAAAGCGTATGGACCCTCGTCATGGATAGTAATAACATTAGCGATACTTGGCCACCTACTGTTGATTCGTCGAACTTTACTCATATTTGCTTCCCTGAGCGTCACCAGATACTCATTAGACCAGCGTCTCCAGATATCCTGCGACAATTTACGGTTATACCGGTGCCTGACAGAGATAACATCTTTGTTGACGCAGTCCGAGTTCCCAATCTCATCCTCCACCTCATTTTCCTTAGGAAGATCTCACAACCTATGTCCTCATACCAATATTGAGGGTGTCATTGGGGTATGATCTTGTAGGTCACCCGACTCATAAGAAAGAGGATGGTCATTAATTGTTGCCTTGATTTCCAGCTGTAGAGTTGTCAACTACTTTATAGAAATGAGAGCACGTCCTAACACCTTCTTCAATCCTAACTTAACAATGCCATTGGCTCTCTCCCAAATAGCGCCGAACCATGGCACTCTGGCAAGAATAAACTGCCATTCACACTGCATATTGCCAAGGTGATACTGAACCTTATGGTGATTGCAGATATCGGATAGGTACCAAGAGGCCCCAACAGACGTGGATGCATTGTTAATTATGATGATCCGGGGAAACACTTGCTGACTGCAAAATCTCCTGAAGGCGTGGAGGAAACTATCACATGTGAGATTGGTGACTACGTCGATGTGTATCGACCTAGTGACAGCACAGGTAAATAAGATCATGTAAGCCTTCATAACTGGCGAGTCCTTAACCCTCTCCGACATATGACGCAATGTTGAGCCTATTAGGGATACTTTAAAGCCTTTATTACCATCAGGGGTATTTACAAACCTTTAGTTTAGTTACTTCAACCTCTGCAGTTGTCTTTGAGTTAGCTGTGGGCAGAAAACTAATTTTGGAGAGGTAATTATAAGACTTTTTCAGATAAATATAATTTTAGGAGGCTAGGCTAACCAAATTTGTGAGTACGATAGGGTGTTATGCTAACCTACAAATTGTATTCGACAAATGCGCGATCCACCAGGGCTTTATCATCGGGACCGAAGAACAAACGAGCCGAATCCACAATCTCCCCAGGGTACCTAGCCCTCTCTGGTACAAAATCTTCCTCACCTACTCCTCCCCCTGCTGCACCATGCTTATAAAATGCATGGGGCATGTTAGTGGGGATACTAGATAATGTGTGTCTCCCTCGCAGCCGCCTGAGTGACAACACAACAATAACACAACAACCGGTTTACGTTTACGTTGATGGACCAGCAGAGAGCTGCTCTCGGGTGGCATGTTATGCGGTGGTTGTGCAACAAGACTAGTGGCTGGGGGCAGGAGAAGGATCAGGATCAGGATTAGGGCTGGAATGATTGGTGATCCTAATTCTAAAAGAATCAAGAGTGGGGCTATTAACTACATGAAATAGGAGGTGGTTCCAGTCCTGGATGCTGCGGGGAAAAAAATATTGTCTAAATATGTCCGTGCTTGCCTGATACGTGTGGTATTTTAAGTTGTGGCTGCGTCTCGTAAATCGTATATTTGTAGGATGTAACCTATATAAGTTGCTAGTGATTTTATATAACATTATTCTGTTGTCTGTGCATTTGTCTTCTTGTTGCAAGTGGGTCTAGTCTAATGTCTTGTTTGAGCAAAGTGACAGATGTAGTGTGTCTGTAATCATATCTGATCCATCTTGCAGCTTTTTTTGTATGGCCTCTAGTTTATTTATGTTTTGTGAGTTTGTGGATATCAGATGGTGTCGCAGTATTCTAAGTGTGGCCGAACAAGTGTTTTAAATGCTAGATTTGTTTTGTTTGCGTTACACTTAGTGAGATTCCTGCGCAGGAAGCCTAGGGCCTTATTAGCCTTTGCTCTGATGCTGCTAATGTGAGTGATCCACCTTATGTCAGCTAAGAGGTGGACCCCCAAATATTTGTGGGAGGGAACAGTATCTAAAAAAGTGCTATGGAGTTTGTAGGAGAATGGAATGGTTTTGTTCGAACGGGTGAAACGGATATGGTGACATTTGTCATGCCTAAATGTGATCTGCTACTTGGCTTCCCACTCTTCAAGCGCAGTTAAGTCGTCTTGTAGTCGAAGGCAATCATCCCTATTAGTAATTGGTCTATAAACTAAGCTGTCATCTGCGAAAAGTCTAGTAGTTGAAGTAAGCAATAGTGGGAGGTGATTTAAGTAAGAAAGGAAATGTAGGGGACCCAGGACAGTGCCTTGTGGGACCCCAGAAGTTACAAACGCAGTGGAAGAATGAGAACCCTCAGGAACAACACGTTGATCCCGATTGGTCAAGAAAGTTTTAATCCAGTGAAGAAGTGATCCTTGGATGCAATAATAATCTAACTTAGCTTTACCATCAAAATAGTTTGATGGTTAGGGATGAATATGGATGACTGAAGGGACTGAAGGAGGCTTCTTAACTTACAATATGATGAGGATGGTGATAGATGATCAGTGAATTGATTGAAATATGCGATGAGGTTAGTAGGAGCGTGGTTGTGGAATGTAATGAGAGAGAAAGAATCAGTCTTATGTCTGTGCGGTCTGGAGAGAGCCCTTTCACGGGAAGCCCTCTATTTTCACGCATGCGCGGACAGGTCGGTCGGGAAATAATTACCCCTTTTATAATTTACCTAAGTTCATAGGAATAATATACTACCTAATATCTAATACAGAACAGAATTCAATATTCTTTTCATATACTAAATCATATTATTATGATTCTGAATCCTACAAACTTATTACTTAAGATTATACTTAAACCTAGACTGTCCATGCTCATGGAGTAAAGAATGGACAGAGAGAAATTTACATAGATATGCATAAATACACAGACCACACAGACCTTACGATCCCAGCGAGGTGGTCAGGACTAAATTCTAGTAGAGATAGCTAACCCGTAAGGAAGGGAAAGTGGAAGGAAAGGATACCAAAGAAGAAGGCTCTCTTTCCACCCTCCGTCCATCCGGCAATTGCCATACATGAAGACAGTTGGAAGTGAATAACCTTGCATATCTTGGAAACCGCTTGAAAGAATTTAAAGAAAGTTAGAGATGGAAAGAACATTTCTCGCAAACCTTTGCCTGTAGTGATTTATACAACATATAAATATATGTTTTTTCTTTCTCCATTAGCTCTCTTTAACTGGAAGCAGTGTTCGTTACTACCACATCGTTCTATCATTGGGTATTACCTATTCCATCCCAATTTATCTGTGGTATGAATTTAGACTTTTATTAAATGCATCTATCGAGACACTATCTATTACTTTACTTGGGAGATTTTGTCACTCGTTAATTATACTGTGGGTGAAGACATGTTTTGTTGTATCCAGGTTTACTTTCTTCCCTATTAATTTTAACTTGGTTCCTCTTGTAGAACTCTCTTTGGCTATCTTAAATAGTTTATCGGGGTTTATGTTACTGAATTCTTTTAGAACACTCAATCACTTGTCCTCTTATCCTACGTTTCTTAAGTGAAAATAGATCGAGTTCTCTTAGTCTCTCATTATATGGTTTATTCTTAGAAAATGGATGAATTTAGTTGCTCTTTGCTGCACAGATTCCAGCTTAACAATGTTCCTTTATGAGGTAGGGAGACCAGAACTGCACAGCATACTCTAGATGCGGTCTAACTATACATTTATAAAATAACTATGTCTCTGCTGTGATAATGAAAATGTCTTCTGATGAAGCCTAATGCTCTGTTTGCTTTGTTAGCTGCTGCCGTGCATTGGTTTGAAGATTTTAGGTTTTCGTTTATAAGCACTCCTAGGTCTTTTACCTGTGTTATGCTATTAACTTTCTCCCCGTTCATGTAATATTAATATTTTTTTTTGGAGCCTATTTGCAATATCTGAAATTTGTTTAACATTAAAGGGCAATTTCCAATTCTCCGACCATTCTGTGATTATATTTAAATATGTTTGCAGACTGATCCTATCGCTTTCAAAAATTATTGCATTCCTTTTCTTGGTGTCATCCGCGAATTTAAAAACTATTTTATTGATACCATTGTCAATGTCATTGATATATATTATGAACAAAATCAGACCCAAAACTGAGCCCTGAGGGAGTACACCAGTCGCTGGAGTCCATGATGATGCCACACCATTAATAACTACTCTCTGGTTTTTTTCACTTAGCCAGTTTGTAATCCATTCGTAAGCATTTCCCTGGACTTTCTGTAGCAATATTAAATGTGGGACCTTGTTGAAGGTTTTCTGGAAGTCTAACTACACTATGTTGAGATTTTTAGTGATGTAATTTATATTGAAAAAGCTATCATAAAATTATATTAAGTTCGTTAGGCATGATCTCTTTGCCCTGAATCTCTGTTGACTATCGGTGATGATTTTTGTTTTCGGTGGAACATCCCATTTCATAGCTAATGATCAATTCCAATATTTTTCCAATTTCGGAAGTTAAGCTAATGGGCCTGTAATTATTGGGTAGTTTTTTGTCAGTTGTCACCCCTTTTAAATATTGGTGTAATATTCGCTGTCTTCCAGTCGGTTGGTAAATATCCATGTTGGAGTGACATATTAAATATTAGGGTCAGTGCTTCAGCAACTTCGTTTTTTACCAATTGTATCATTTTAGGGACGAAACGGTCTGGGCAGGCGCATTTGTTTACTTTCAGGGAATCAATCTTTCTCACATGTGATTTAGTGATTTTGAATTCTCTAAACACAACTCTGCATGTTCGATTGTTACCTTGTGACACACCCAGGTTGCTAGCAGTGTTAACAACAGAGCTGAAATGTTCGTTAAGAGTAGAGGCTATATCTCTGCTATCAGATTCAAGGTCACCTTGATTATTACCTATCGGCCCTTTACCACTTTTAATTTGCTTGGTACTCTTTGTATACCTTCTGGCAGCCGAAGAAGTTTGGCAGTTATTATGCATTATTTTGTTTGTTTTCTTTTGTTTTCAATTATCGGATTGTATTTTTAAATTTGGATACAATTTCGTTTGCACTGATTTTCCCCATATTGTAAGTGTCATTACTACCTACATTCACAATTAGGCAGGTGTCATGGTGAATGGGGGACAGTCTGCTGTCATTAGTTATGTGGTCTAATTTGGCACCTGGAATAATTTTAACTGATCTCTTTCCCGGTGCCAGAGTCGCCAATGAGGCCCCTTGACCTCTCATGAAGGAGTCACTGATAATTTGGGTTTGGGTCTCGTTCCTGCTTACTACTGCAATGGTTCCTTATTTTGCATTTGGGAGGGTCTGTGTGATCGTCATTTTAGGGTGGGTACTCATATTTACTGTTGTTGCTTCTATATTGCTGTCAAACACATCTAATCTGTTGGCAAGAGGGATTTTGTTGTTGTTGGCCAGGGGGATTTTGTTGTTGTTGGCAAGAGGGATTTTGTTGTTGTTGGCAAGAGGGATTTTGTTGTTGTTGGCCAGGGGGATTTTGTTGTTGTTGGCAAGAGGGATTTTGTTGTTGTTGGCCAGGGGGATTTTGTTGTTGTTGGCCAGGGGGATTTTGTTGTTGTTGGCCAGGGGGATTTTGTTCCTAGTCTTTTTTTACTTGTGACTACAGTCTTAGAAAGGTGGTTGTGTGTCTGGGAAGGGGTTATTCCTGGGGTTATATATTTGTTCGTTCAGTAGGCAATTTTCTAGCTTTAGTTCTTTCACTTCATTGCTATACACTTCTAGGGTGAGCTCTATCAACTGGAATTTCTCGCCTGTTATGGACTTGAGACACTTTTCATCGGGAAAACCGTGACGATATTATCCATTCAGCATACCAACTTTGGCCACAGCAGACTGTTTTGAATCTCTTCGGTGCCATTATGAGAGAAATTGCACTTGAGAACTAAACATAATATGGACTAGAGGTGAATACAGAATTATAGAGGTTTGACATAGCCGTGAGTATTGTAGTATTAGGCAGCAGAAATAGGGGTCTGGAAGTTGACCAAAGCTGGAGGAGCTGGTCAGATATGAACCTTCAACCGCTAAGGTCAATGAGAGAGAGAGAGAGAGAGAGCATATGAGATAGAGAGAGAGAGAGATTAATGAGGCCCGGGCCCGTAAATTGGCTTGCTACTGAGAAAAATACCATAATTTTTGTTGCAATATCACCCGGAAAGTGAAATGATAAATGGGAGAGAGAGAGTGATATATATATATATATATTGTTACGAATTATCTTCAGAACTCATACAAAGTCTAAATAGGCCTCGAACACAACAACGCGAATCTGACTACTTCAGAAGACAGGTAGGGTTAATATCCCAATTCAGGTAAATCTACACTGCTATCACATGGAAGGAATATTGATACACTGTCAATGGATTCACATCATATTATAATTAACTCCTGTCACTGTACTTCTGCCTATTGTGAAGTAAATTATATAGGCACTCCTCAAGACGAAATGAGTTAGGCTAAACATACTTCTCAAAAATATCAGAAGTAAACTTGATTAACTATCAAAGAAACACGTTGATAAATTACTCCCATAAAGTATCAAGACTCCTCACTTAAAACAGGCAATAATAAATACAGTGAATTTGATTAAGAATTAAAGAAATATTTTGACTCAAATGACTCATCAAATATCGGGTGCTTAACCCTTGTCTAGCGGGGTGTTTTGGGCTCATTTGGGCATCCTGCATGATAAATCAAGCATCTGCATGAAACAAAAATTATTTAGCAAAAAAATAGGCGATAAAAGCTTCAAAATGAGAACAGAACGAGCTACGTAGCACTCGTGGTTCTCTTGCAGAAATGCCACGAACATGGGAGTTTAGCATATATCGGTATATTTTTCCCAGCTATGCTCACTACTGGCTACACTGCCGGCCTCTCGAGAACACAGGGGACATGAGTTAATGGGCGGCGGTAAGCCCTGGGAGTCGGCTGTCTGGCCCGCTGTGCTCCCGGCCATTTGCACTCGATTTTAACCCTTTAAAAGCCTTAATAATGCTCCTAACTTGCTGCAAATTGGTGCACGACTTAAGTCGAGCGCCGCCAATAAGGGTTTAATTAAGCCAATAAAATATAAATGTCCCACTGGGACATAGTCAAAACAATATGGGAAATATAAATGTCCCACTGGGATATCATCAAAACAATATGGGATATCTGTATGACAATGTCAGCCCAGGTGGTTCTTAATGTGCAAAAAGTAGGCTACCGAAAATCATAAATCATGCATTCTTTAACCCTTAACCAACGGCGCACCACATATGTCGAGTTGAATAAATATGGACTATGTGGCGGTGCACCACATATGTCGAGTGCCATTTTCAGCACGTAATGTTGCTCTGAGAGAGAGCTGAGCGGTGGGACGAGCGTAGTAACCTTATGACCGCTCCCCACCACTGCGGTGGGTGTACTGAGCTGTATTCTACCCTCCTCCTCCCTCTCTCACTCGCTACACAGGGAATTTTGTATGGAAATTACCTTATTTTAGGTTTTTTGCACTCGTGTTGCATGATCGTTGCAAGAGAACCAGTGGTCGTACAAGGATGGTTCGGGTATCATTGGAAAGCTCTGTTTACGCCCTTTCAGGGATAGATATTTGTTTTACGCTCTGAGTCTTGTTTATGCATGAAAATGAGCACGGAAACAACCCTATTTAGGGTAAATACCCCCCGCTGGGCGGCACAGTGTAAAATACCCTACCACCCGCTATTTGTGTGTTAAGTAAGCTATTTTACTGGAATGTTAAATCTGTAGGGTTGGCATTTATCACACAAATATCCTGTATGCAGATCCTAACTAATGCGCACATATTAAAATATATAACCCAGTTCATCAGAGATACAATATAAAATTATATCTTTGATCAAAAGGTCAATCAACACACATAAATATAAATCAATACAAGAGATCACTGCAAAAATGTATATATTGAGAATAGCAAGGCTCCTTATCAACACACAAATACTCACACACACAATCGTGTCTGTAGTTCAAGATGCCAGGAGCAGCCCTCTGCCATCAGCTGTCACCACTCGTCTCTGTCTGAGGGACCGCGTACATATGCACACACACGCCTGCAACACCAGCCCTCGTCCTCAACCTGTCACACCTAGCCCTCGTCTTCCCGTTCTCCCCTTGAGGGACCGGCGAGGCAGTATATATACGGCAGGGCCTTATGCTCACTGAGGGGCACTCCTCACATTCAAAATGTCCAAAATGACAAAACACAGTTATTGGTCCCATATATACATTAGAGGGTGAATAACCCAATCACAAGACCCTCACTGATAGATAGACACCGCCCACACAATCTATTTCACAAGGCATCCTCGGACAATGCGAGGTATTCATATAAGCACAGAAAATATCACTTATCAAGTCTTGCAAACCCTCGACTTGATTATAAAGTTCTAACATCATATAATCTCATTTGCCCATCATAAAGTTTCTTAAATACATCATGCCACTTGTAAAATTACACTGATTGTAATCCTGGACACATAAATAGTCTAGGGGCTGATATAAATAAGATGATGCAACATTATGTAAGTTCTTGTCATATCTAGAACCGTTAGTTGGGTCCTCTATAGGGAGACATCCACACTCCTTGTCTTTTACAGTAGTAGTGTCTCTATATAAATCTAACTGTTTTTCAACATTTAAAAGCACATAGATGATATACTGCGCATACAAGTGATGTCCTGATGTCCTGGCGGTGGCCAAGGGCCGGTATACCTTCCAATATATATATATATATATATATATATATATATATATATATATATATATATATATATATATATATGTAGTAAAACTCGCTAGTAAAATTGAAACAATGGAACACCAAGCTTTCGTCTATTCTCTCAAGACATCTTCAGGGTAATATAATTACCCTGAAGATGTCTTGAGAGAATAGACGAAAGCTTGGTGTTCCATTGTTTCAATTTTCCTATCGAGTTTTACTACATAATTTGGCACACGTATTTGTGATTTAACCTCCATATATATATATACAGTACACACACACACACACAAGAAGGATATCTCACAAATTTATGTGAGCTACTAAAGGTTTTAATACTCTCAGATGGACTCGAACCACCGACAGTCCGGACGAGTGTCCATGGTTTAACTAACTCTACCACGGCGTGATAATGAAAAGATAATCTTTTCCTATTTATATTAAGAAGGAAAAATCCTACCACCAGCATTACCATTACCATCACCAATGCTAATTATTATCACAAACTCCATATTGACCAATATCACTACCACGGTACCATCAGCACCACTGGTACTATTGTTACTAATACCACCACCATCACTACCACAGACCACACCCCAGTGGGTGCACTACCACCACCACCACCATCACCATTATCACTACTATTATCACTACTACACCCTGTTCCAAATAGGTAGACCACAAACACTATTATTAACACTACCACCACCAAAAACTCACCAACACCCAACCACTATCACCATCACCATCACCACCACCACCACACCACACTACCCCTCACCTCCACCCTCCCATGCCACATTCTTCCCACCCTCCCAACTTTTGGAAGGCCACACAAAGAATTGTGGTAATTAATTGTGGACTGAAGAATAACAGAAAATTGAATCAAGACGGATGTGTGGAGAGAGAGAGATATAGAGAGAGGGAGTGTGTGTGTGTGTGTGACTGAGAGAGACATAGACTTGAGAGCATAAATAATTGAATTAAAGACTTCAGTTAAAGATGAGAGAGAGAGAGACAGAGAGTGTGAAGTGACGGGGTTCGACCAGAATAAGCCAAAACCCCTCAAGTACCAGTTCCCACATTAAGAAGAGAAACGAAAACTACAATGCCGCATTGCAACCATATATGAGGCAGAGCGCACAAAGGCAAGTCTCCCCACCTCCAGCAGAGAAGTAAACAACACCACGATACACACACACACACACACACGAGACAAATCGAGCCGCTCCCCAGTCACCCCGGCATCTACACACCTGGGCAACACGCGCCTCTCCCCGTACATCGAGACATCTCCCTACCCGAGCCAGACTTGGACTACAGCGAGGAGATGATTATGGAAATGCACCACCAACCTCCTCAGTTCCTTCATTTCCAACCAGATCATCATATACACGAATACAACAGCTAAGAGGGCAAACAAGCACAATTTTCGTATTCCCCCTTATTATAAATTCCTTCCATATCATATCCAAATTACCTGTCTACAGCCAAAGGAGAAATTCATTTATCATCCAAACATCAAGGCATCTTCATACCTCAAACTAATATTAATAAATAAAGAATGTGTTCACCATTATCACGATAAATATACGATAGAGTCTGGCATAAATCTTTAATTTCTAAACTACCCTCCTTCGGTTTCTATCCCTCCATCTGTGCCTTTGTCTCTAATTTCCTTTCCGGCCGTTCCATAGCCGCGGTTGTGGACGGCCATTGTTCACTTCCTCACCCTATAAACTCCGGTGTTCCTCAGGGCTCTGTCCTATCTCCTATTCTCTTTCTAATTTATATAAATGATCTCCTTAACTGTACCTTAATTCCCATCCATTCATACGCAGACGACTCAACCTTACACTACTCCATTAGTTTTTCAGAACGCCCCAGCCAGCAATCCCTCAACGACAAACGTAATGAAGCCATAGAACTCTTAAATTCTGATCTAAATACTATTTCCAATTGGGGCAGAGAAAACCTTGTTAACTTTAATGCTTCCAAAACCCAATTTCTCCATCTATCTACCCGTCAGGATCTCCCGCGGACTATCCCTTATTCTTCAACAATACAAAAATCAACCCTTCATCTTCTCTCAATATTCTTGGTGTCTCTTTTTCTTCTGCTCTCATTTGGAAGGACCATATTACCAGTCTTGCTAAGGCAGCCTCCCAGAAGCTGGGTGTGCTCAACCGCCTTAGGGGGTTCTTTTCCCCTGCACAGCCTCTTGCTCTGTACAGGGGCATAGTGCACCCTTGTATTGAGTATTGTTCACATGTGTGGGGAGGTTCCTCTCACACCGCTCTCCTAGACAAAGTTGAAAGGAAGGCCTTTCGTATCGAAATTAACTCCCGTCCACTCACCAACTCTCTGCAATCTCTCTCTCTCCGCCGCAATGTTGCATCTCTCTCGCTATTCTATCGCTACTATAATAATCAGTGTTCCTCAGAGCTATCCCAGTGCATACCACCTCCTTTACGTAGGGCACGTGGTACCCGTCTTGCAACTCAATCCCACCCCTACTCTGTGCAACTCTCCAACCCAAGAGTGAAACGTTACTCTCAAACTTTCTTCTACTCAACAGCTGAGCTCTGGAACTCTCTCCCAGAATCAGTCTTTCCCTCTTCCTATGACTTAAATTGCTTCAAACTCGGTGTGTCCAGGCATTTTGGCTCGAACGTCCCTTGATTTTGGCCCTGTCACTCTTTCAACTATGGGGGGGGGCACTTGCTATAGGCAGTTATGCCTTTTGCCTCCCTCAATCACATAGAAAAAAAAAAACAAAAAAAAATGTAACATCATTTTAGGAACCTTATTAACCTTAGCATAAATAAAAAACTGTACCACGCATGCCTCTTATATTCCGAAACGCCACACCTGTACACCTAAATTAAAACGGAATATCACCTACCCGAGCCAAGAATTAGTTAGGCAAAATCTAAATCACTTTCGAGTACCTCTCCTTTCTGGGCGAACATGCTTAACCCTTGTTTAGCGGCGGCGGACTTAAGTCCGCCTCTAAGAATCTGGACTATGTGGCGGCGGCGGACTTTAGTCTGTGTGCAATTTTGGCGCAATACTGGCTCTGAGAGAGAGACGAGCGGTGGGACGAGCGTAGGTTACCTCATGACCGCTCGCCACGACCGTCGTGGGCCCACTGACATGTACTCCACACTACTCCACCCTCCCTCACTAGCTACACACGTAATTATGTAACGAAATGACCGTATTTTAGCGATTTTGCCCTTCGGTTGCACAATCGTTGCAAAACAACCAGCCATCGTAGAAGGATGGTTCAGGTGTCATGGGAAAGCTCAATTTACGCCCTTTCAGGGATACATAATTGTATTACGCTCTGGCTCTTGTTTATGCATGAAATAAAGCACGGAAACAACCCCATTTATGGTTAAAAAAAAAAACGCTGGGCGGCACAGTGAAATATACTCCACCACCCTCTCTTTGAGTGTTAACAGCTGATATTAGATTCAGAGATATACTTCCGTAGGGGTTATGCCAATCATCCTCTTAAAAAGTATAAATAAAGACAGTGTGAAGTGATCCCGAAGAAGTGCAGTGTGAGCGAGCTAGAGAGTGTGTCCTCTAGTATAAGTGTGTGAAGAAGACGTTCCCTGGTGTCAGCAGGATTGGACAACTTACGCAGTCACCACGTGACTACTTCTCTACTCAAATCATTTAAGTGCCTCTTGTTTTGATAAAGTGTTTATGATGATTATTAGCGAAGGGTTAAACAAGATATGTTAGAGTTCATAATAATGTAATTTAGAGATTATTAATTCTTTTTTTCTCCTAGCTACCGTTGCTCGTTTTTAGAGAACAAACCATACCCTATACGTGGAATTGATATGTATATATAATTCTTGGAAGATAGTTTCCTATATTCCGGATAAGAACTATACATATATTCGTTCGGGATTATGTACACGCACATTATACGTAAATTCCAGTGAATGCTCACTCAGATCTTTTTATATGTATTATTATTACCTGGGTACGTGATTGCACGTATAAGTCTTTCACAGAGAGTGTTTACGTGTCAGTCTCTTAGTTAGACTATTCTAAATATTACACTTCCTGATTTTAAACTCAGGTTGAGCATTGTTTGAGTTAATGATTTAAACTCCAATCGTTTCACGTCGCATTAACTTCTCACGCGACGAGAATCTCAGTCACGCATACTGACTATTATATTTATTTGCCTTATCATTGAATTAATATTCATTATTGTGACTCTGTGAGTTATTTAAGATTTATCGCTTGTATTTGTTGAATTAATGTAAAAGTTATTCACCTATCATTTAATATCCTAAATTCCATATAATCTTATCACTGCGCGTATGCCTCTGCAGTAACCTCTATTTACCTCTCTTGGCAAGCTACCTTTCGGTTGCCAGTTTACAATCAGGATATTATTTATTGTGTTGAAACCAACATCTCTGTGTTTACTTATATTGTGATTAATGTATTAACATTGTGTGTATTTACATGTACTATTTTATGATCTTACTTTATCCATTCCTGAAGTTATATTGATCAGGATTATTTATATCTTTATTATTTTTTATGTATGATTGCTCTGAGCTCATCACTATATACTGTATATGAGACTCGAAACCCATTATATGATTGTATCCTAGCTAATTAAGTAATAAAACGTGTGTACCTCAATTGTGTATTCTGTAAAATTGATTATTATTGATATGAGATTTGTAATATTGAAGTGAGTTATGTACCAGTTGAGTATTTACAGTTCTGAACTTTCCTAAGGTGGAAATATCGAACTACTAAAAAGCGCGTTAAATAATAACGTCGCATAGCAGAGATAAAGAGAGAGAGAGAGAGAGAGAGTACAAAGGAGTACAAATTAATGAAGTCAAGCAACAACAGATCTAGCAACCCCTCGAGGTTTGTTGCCCTCTAAATCACTGCTGTTCAAGGTGTTCTACAGTGGTTCAAAGTGGGTAAGGGACAATTGGAAAGGGAAGCACTGCCTTAAGACCAATGTGCTTGGCAGGGTTAGGTGATGTTAGTAGGGAACAGTTCGGGTTAATAACATAACACAATGTATCTGAGAAAAAGGTAATTCATTTACAAATGCAATCAGTCAGAAATGCCCCCATCCGACTGTCCCCTGACAACGACTCCACAAAATGTTATGGACCACTACCTTCTACTCTTTCTATTCACTTCTGCAACATTCATGGCCTCTCCTCTAACTTCCACTCCGTGGAACACTACCTCTCCTCTGCCAACCCTGATATTCTCTTTCTCACCGAGACCCAGTTGTCTGGGACTACTGACAGAAAACACTTCTCTGTATCCTCCTACTATCTCTATCCTCAGTTTCAAGCAAAATGTGAGTGCTGCGTCTATGTACGCAACAATCTTGCTATCTCTTGTGTTCTTAACTTAGATTCTTCTGAATTCTCAAATTTCTGGCTAAAGCTTTCTTGTCACTTTCAAACTAAATATTTCTGCGCTGTTTATCTCTCCCCTAATTCTACTGACTATCCAAAATTCTTTGACTATCTAACTTCTAAAGTGGAACACATTCTATCCATCTCTCCTTTCGCAGAAATCTCCATCTTAGGAGATTTCAACATTCACTACTGCCAATGGCTCTCCTCTGTTTTCACTGACCAACCTGGTGAACAAACCTTCATCTTTTCTATCCTAAACGACCTAGAGCAGTTAGTCCAGAAACCCACCCTTATCCCGGATCTCTTCGGAGATCGGCACAATATTCTTGACTTATTTCTTACCTCTAACCCTCGCTTATACTATAAGTCATTTCTCTCCTTTGGGCTCCTCCGACCGTAAACTAATATCTGTCACCTGTCGTATCTCTTCGGTACGGCCAACCGATCCTCCCAACCGGCATCGGTTGTGGTTCTTTGGCGCTGCCGACTGGGAGGTTCTTCAGCAGTACTTCTTTGACTTCCCATGGAATTCCCATGGGGACCCTCGAAGAGTGTTGAACGCATTACCGAGGTAATCCTCTCGGCATGGAAGCATACATTCAATTTTCTTTCTCTCAGTCTAATGCAAACAAATCTTGGTTTACTCACGCTTGTTCTACTGCTGTCCGCAACAAGGAGGAAGCATTCAAACGGTACTGACGCCTTAACACTCAAGAATCTCATTCTTCCTATATTTCTGCCCGGAATCAAGCCAAATCTGTTCTCCGACTTGCCAAGCACCCCTTCATCAATTATAAATGCGCTGAACTATCCAACTCTAGCTCTTCCCAAGCTTTCTGGCATCTCGCCAAAAACCTCTCCAATTATTTTTCTAGCTCGTCTTTGTGACGCCTCCCGGCGCTGGCAGAATGGTTGCGTGGGGCATTGCAGCTCGCTAGCGCTCGCCAGGATGGGGGGATAGGCTACAGTTGTCCTAGAATGATCTGCTTTATTTCATTAGGGTCGTGTTGCCACAGACAGTCTAGAAATGGTCTTTGTTTTGGTCTGTGACCGCGCCTTATATTTTATATTCACTATAATATAAATGTTGCTTGTGTGGGAAGCGAGCGACAGAGGGTGAGGGAGTACACCTGGCAGCGGGGGGGGAGCTATGCCGCGGCTCGCTTGGGCGCTGACGGCGTTGGCGGCCGGGTGGTCAACTAGTCCCTGCCCATCGCGGCCGCATGTTCTTTACCAGCTCAGAGCTTGCCTGACACGCGTATCGTCTACATCCTTTGCAATTCTGTCCCCCATACTCGCCACTTTGCATACTATTTCTCTCTCTCGACTTCTCCTTTCTCATTCTCTAATCTTTATTAAACTCAACATCCCTTCTGGTTTCAGCATAGACGTTCACCGTCGGCCAGTCGTATTGTACGCGAAGCTCTCAGATATTTCCATGTATTAGGCTTTAATGAGGTTTGGAGAGACGGACTTTTCCGTGTGTGTCCTCTCTCGGGAAGGTTGTAGACCGGTATATGTCTCCCTGGCAAGGTGTTGAGTGATTCTGCTGGGTTATTTAAAGCTAGACTGGGGGTAAGGTTACTGTGTCGTTGTCTCCGATGTGTGCAGTGTTAGCTAAGCCCTGCACGACATCGACAGGTACTGTGGGAGCCTAAGTTGTCTTCGGGTGGGTTTACCTTGCGAGCACAGCGCTGTGGTGTGAGAGGGCCATAGCCTATCCCTCACAACATAGTGCTGCCTCTTTGTGTTGACTTCTGAGGGATCGCCAGGATAGAACTAGGTACTAGAGACCTAGATTTATCAAGAGAGCATCCCCGTCATATAACGTAATCTTCATTATACCACCTTCGGACAACGTTAGGCTACGAGCCGCATGCTCGCCCATTGTTGCCATGCCTTGATACCCCAGCTAGACTTTATTAACTAAGCAGACACTGGTTAGAGCTAAGCTCCATTATTATATGTATGCAGCATTATTATTCACTGCACTTTTGAGCCGAGGTTGTTGTTGAGTTGCACAACCCGAGTAGGCTGTTGCGTTGAGTCACGAAGCATTTCTTTAGTTGTCGAGCATTATTACCTTTGCGCAGTCTTTATTATTCGCCTGCCTATTATTACTATATGTCCTAGCATTTATTGTGACCCGTATTCTGCATTATAATTGTTCAAGATTCTTTACGAACATCTTCCCAGCATCAGACTTATTTCAGAAGTTTCCAGTTGATGTTGCAGGACTAGCATTGCACTTTCTTTAATACAGGAGTGCCAGTTATTTGAGTATCTACCGTAACGTTAATTAATCACGTTAACTATCTTTTCTTTGTGTAACCTAATCGAGTAATCTTTTACTGTTTGAGAATAGGCTGTTTCATCGAGCGTCAGCCTAGTGTGTGTGCACCAGTTACCGAGTCATAGGATACCTCGTTGTCCAGGCACGACTCAGGGCGGTAATGGTGTTTTGTTTTCCAGTGTTTAAGGCAGGGGTTGGATCTAGTGTTACCGTTGTTGCATTTTGCCATTATCTAGTCCAATGTTGAAGAGCCCTGTGTCTTTGAGAACCTGGATCGTAACATCTTTCCCTCCCTTTTTCCACTCTGATGGAACAACCATCACTTCTTCCTCTGACAAAGCTGAACTCTTCACTCAAACATTTGCTAGAAACCCCATCTTGGAGGATTCTGGTGCTATTCCTCCTTCTCTCCTATTTATGCCTAATATCCTAATCTCTTCTAAAGATGTACTTTCTACCCTCTCCGGGCTTGATACTAAGAAGGTGTACGGTCCGGGTCGGATGGTGTTCTCCTCCTGTTGTACTAAAAAACTGTGCTTCCGTGCTGACTGCCTGCCTTGGCAAACTCTTTCGTCTCTCTGTATCTCCTCTAACGTCTTCCCTTCTTGCTGGAAGTTTACTCTCATTCAACCTGTCCCAAAGAAGGGTGACCGCTCTCAACCCTCTAATTATTGTCCAATTGCTCTCATCTCTTGTATCTCTAAAGTTTTTAAAACTATTCTTGCTTCCAAATTTCTTAAGTATTTCTCTTCTCATAATCTACTCTCAGATCGCCAGTATGGGTTCCTTAAGCATCGCTCTACTGGTGATCTTCTTTCATATCTTACTAACTCTTGGTCATCCTCCTTTCGGGACTTCGGTGAGACATTTTCTATTGCACTAGACAAATCAAAGGCCTTCGATAGAGTCTGGCACGAATCTTTAATTTCTAAACTACCCTCCTTCAGTTTCTATCCTGCCATCTGTTCGTTTTGTCTCTAATTTCCTTTCCAGCCGTTCCATAGCTGCGGTTGTGGACAGCCATCGGTCACTTCCTCATTCTATCAACTATGGTGTTCCTCAGGGCTCTGTGCTATCTCCTATTCTCTTTCTAATTTTCAAAAATGATCTTCTCAACTGTACCTCCAGTTCCATCTATTCATACGCAGACAACTTTACCTTACACTACTCAATTAGTTTTCCTGAACACCCCAGCCAACAATCCCTCAAAGACAAATGTAATGAAGCCATAGAACACTTTCTGCTGATTCAACTACTATTTCCAATTAGGGCAGAGAAAACTTGTTGCCTTTAATGCTTCCAAAACCCAATTTCTCCATTTTACTACCCGTCCGGAACCCCAATAGGACTTTCCCTTATACTTCAACAATACAAAAACCAATCCTTCATCATCTCTCAATATTCGTGGTGTCTCTTTTTCTTCTTCTTTCCCAGAAACTGGGTGTACTCAACTGCCTCAAGGGGTTCTTTACCCCTGCACAGATTCTTGCTCTGATCAAGGGCACAGTGCGTCCTTGTATTGACTAGTGTTCACATGTGTTGGGAGGATCCTTTCACACCGCACTCCTAGACGAAGTAGAAAAGAAGGCTTTTCGTATCATTAACTCCCGTCCACTCACTAACTCTCTGCAATCTCTCTCTCTCCGCTGCCATGTTGCATCTCTCTCGCTATTCTATCCCTACTACAATAATCAGTGTTCCTCAGAGCTCTCCCAGTGTATACCACCTCCTCTACATAGGGCATGTATTACCCGTCTCACAACACAATCCCACCCCTACTCTGTGTAACTCTCCAACCCAAGAGTGAAACGTTACTCTCAGTCTTTCTTCTATTCAAAAGCTGAGCTATGGAACTCTCTCCCAGAATCAGTCTTTCCCTCTTACTATGAAGTAAATTGCTTCAAACTCCTTTTGTCCAGGCATTTTGGCTCGAACGTCCCTTGATTTTGGCCCTTTCACTCTTTCAACTATGGGGGAGGCACTCAATACAGACAGTTCTGCCATTTGCCTCCCTCAGTCACATAAAAAAAAAGAAAAAGAAAAAGGTAGGTATAATTTTGGTATCTCTACGTTGAACTCGTTCTAGCTGGTTTATATCTTTTTGGTAAAAAGGGCACCAGGATTGAACGCTGTATTTCAGAAGTGGGCGGACTAAGGAATTGTAAAGAGATAGGATAACTTCTTTTGATTTATGCTCAAATGACCTGCTTATAAAGCCAATTATTTTGTTTTCCTTCTTAACAACTTCTGAACATTGTTGACTCGGTTTTAGGTTACTCGATATTGTTACCCCCAGATTGGTTTCTCTGTTTACACTCTTAAGCTGAGTACCATTCGTCGAATAGTTTGCTTTCTCATTTCGGTATCCGATATGTAGCCTAGTACTTTACATTCATCCACATTGAAACTCATTTGCCAAATTTGGGCCCAACATGACAACTTATCTAGATTGTGTTGCATATCGTCAACTTGTTCTTTTGAGAGTACGCTATTTGAAATGTTTGTATCGTCAGCAGACTTGTACAGGTGACACCCTCATCTATGTTGTTGATATAAATTAGAAAGAGAATTGGTCCTAGTACTGATCCCTGGGGTACCCTGCTACTTACATTAGTCCATTTAGATGCCTTACTGTTTATGACTACTCTTTGCTTTCTGTCGCTGAGCCAATTTTCTATGCATTTCAACACATCGTTTTGTACTCCATGCGCTTTTAATTTTGGCAGTAAACGTTTGTGGGAAACTTTGTCAAAGGCATTTTGAAAATCAAGGTATATAATATCTACAGCAAGAATAATCTAATAAGGATAGAGCTCTTAAAGGAGGTCCCAATTGATCCCTAGTCTTGGCCAAGCACCCCTGAAGATGGCTCTGCCATCTGTGGTACATCGTCTGCACACTTACAAATGTCACTGGGAGCTGCCAGATGGCATGGCGGCAGATACAAACATGGCACCAAAACAACACGGTCACAGCTGTGATGTTTGTGGAAAATTCAAGCGAAAGCAAAAGCATTTCATATAACACTTCTTTCCCAAAAGTAAGGTGAAGTGCTTAATCATAAGTAGGGTGTATCTACGAGTATACAGTATATAGTATACTCACATACGAGTAGGCCTATATATAATCATGTCTGACTAAATCAAGATTCCAGAGACATCATCTTGGTAAATAGCTGACTCATAAATGCTGGCATTTGTGTAATTACAGATGTGTGTTATGGTTAAAGAACCTTGACATCAATCTGAAGACGAAAACACCTGATCAGCTGAACAAGTCCCGTGTTGCGTGAAGCAGCCACTTTTAAGATGACCAGTATAGCTGGCTTGGCCGTCTGACGTCTGATGCTCCACAATTTACAGATGTTTTAAATAATGTAAATAAATATCTTAATCTAATCACGTTGTATTATATGCCATTCATATGATCGATTATCTTTAATGTAAGACATACCCTCAATTTTATGTTCTTAGTTTTTGTGGAGTGTGAGGTTGGAATTACTTGCTTATAGAATATTATTCATGAATACACAGAAAAGCAATAAACGGTAGTGGAGAAATTCCCCTAGCATTGTATTGTGCTGCAGTGGTCGACCTGAATAGTAGGCCTAAACACTAACATCGAGAGAAAATATATTTATAAACACGTACAACATGAGGCAAAAGATGTGTTCCACACTTTTGGTAATGTTGTTGCTGAAGGTATGTGTATTTATTAGTGTATGACGTGTATGGGTAGAGCTGCAGAAACATATATTACTCAAGAGACAGTCACTGGGATGATTGCTGTGGTTGTCTCGCATATTCCTTCGTGAGAGTCTGAGAGATAATTGCGTACCGGTATGTCTTTATTTACTCCTCACCAATTAAGCAGTGCAAGTAATATGAGGACCTGTATGAGTCACAGTGTGTGTGTGTTTGATTATTTACTTTTCAGTAAACGTACGAACACTATGGGGAACATATATGGACGACATCCATACAGGTACTGATACAAATTTAAATGTAAGGAACAGAACCAATACAAGATATAGACGTTGAGTAACCTACACATATAACAAATATATTATATTAGATAAAGTATTTTATACAGAAAAAGGTGAAGTTGCTGCACAAATACAAGATTGTGTACATGGAATGTAGCACAATATATTTAGTTGTAGTAGCATATGGACTACAAGGTAGGACAATAATGATAATGACAGAATGGGGATCACAATTAGAACATCATGAGTGACAACAGTAGCCTACTATTTAGACATAGCCTATAAGAGCTATTAAGGAATGTGAAAAAATATGAGATATTGAGTACTGCAAGCGGTAGCCTATATATTTGTAATAAGATGGAAAGATTATTGGTCCCCAAATAGCAGAGCTCCCCTGACCGCACCCTCCCCTTATTGACAACAAACTCCTGCTTAGGTTATAAAAACAATAAATTCACAGAATAATTATTATATACTAATTTTTTCAGAATAGTTACAGTAGGCAGACTGTACATTGGCATCATACTAAACATAATTGTAGAATCATAGTGGTGGAAACAATGGTGAAAAACAAGGAAATATTAACAATGTGAAGAACTAACCTCTACATCAGTACTGTACCAGTATTGCCTATAAACAGTGACCTAACATTATCATCATACAGGGACACAGGGTTATATAATATTAGCAGTAAATAAACTTTGCATTAGCCGCTACCACCACCACACCAGGCTAGGCCTATAACATAATAATCATATGAATGGCAAAACAAATAGAAACAATGGAAAAAGAAAACAGTAGTAATGATAATACAAATAGCAGTAGTAATAATAATAACACTGGGATAATGATCACCTCTTAATCAGACTTATCAGAAATTCAGAACTGTACCAGTAGGCTATAGCCTATAACCAAGGACTTACCATATAACCATAAACCATTGCATGATTACTGTCATTATGTATACAGGGTTACCATATCATATTCGCTGTAGATAAATATTATTTGTCCCAAAACCACCACACCAGTCACTCACTGAGTCCCAAGAAGGTTGCAAGAATAAAAACCCGACAGCTCACACACTCCCCTCTCATTACATTCACCCCCTGCAACTTTGAGCGTGCCCCCACGCACACAATCCCCACATCCAACGCATCTAGAGAAAGGCTTCCTTTCTCGCTTTGCTATCCGTTCCGAGCGTTTGAACTCCGGACCCACTATTCCGCTGACACCATCCCCAAGTTCCCATCCTGATGATGTAGACGGCAAACCAGGTGAACTGTCCTCTGTTGAACCTACCGGTGCAAACTCTGCTGCTTCAACGTTCAATCCATCATCATCAGCTCTATCTTGAAATGCTTCCGGAGGCTGCAGCACCAACGATAGATCTTCTTGCTCGACCCCTTCCTCTCCCTGGGCAACCAAACCAAACCTCTCCAACACCTCACCCATGTCTGGCATCTCAACCTCACTAGCGTCCTCCTTCTCGGATACCTCGTTCAATGCCTCTTCTGTCTCTGGCACTCCCCCTTCCTGTGCCTCCTCCCCAGACCATGGACGCAGATTCCTCCGATGCAGAACCTTGAAACACCCAGCTGCATCTTCTGGACTCACCCTATAAACTCCACTGAATGCATCCAAAACCTCAGTTATTACCCATGGATCTTTAACATACTTGGGTTGGATCTTATTCCGTCCTGATGCTGGGTGGTTCCGTAACAGTACCCTCTGGCCCACCTCCAACGTCACTGATCGACCCTGACTCTGCCGTTTTTTCCTATTCCCTATCCGGTAATGTTCCAAGTTTTTTCTTGCTGCCTCCCATGCGACCTGTTGGGTGCTCTTAAGTTTCTCCACCCACTTACAATGAGTTTGGGTAGCCACCTCACCGCCCAAGCTAAACTGATCCAATGGAAGATGAGGCTCCACACCAAACAACAAGTAATGAGGACTAAATCCTGTCACAGGGTGAGGGGTACTGTTGTAGATGGCCGTCAAACTGGACAAATACCGGGGCCATTTCTCTCTCTGCTCCCTACCCAGTGTTGCCAGCAGCCCATGAAGTGTTATGTTGAATTTCTCACATGTACCGTTACCCTCCAGGTTATATGGAGTAGTCCTAGACTTGGTGATGTGGTAATAATCACACAAATCACTCACTAGCTTCCCCTCAAAGTTCCGGCCCTGGTCACTGTGCAACTTCTCAGGAACGCCAAACCGATGACAAACCTCTTCCACCAATATTTTAGCCACCCACGAGGCCTTTTGATTCTCTGGTGGAAAGGCCAGAGCAAACTTACTGAACACGTCGGTCAAGATCAACACAATTTCCTTGCCATCCCGAGCTGGATCCAACACCGTGAAATCTATGGCCACCACCTCCCAGGGACGATTCGCCTCCACTGTTCCCAACCGCGTCTTAGCTCGTACTCCTTCCTCCTTGCCCACTGCACAAACCTTACACCTACTCACATGCTGTTTGACATCCTCATACAACCCTGGCCAGAACCAATGAGCCCGCAACAAACTAGCCGTCCGAGCCACTCCCGGATGACCCCACTATTCATGTGCCATCTGCAACACCTCTAGTCTCTTATTCACTGGGAGAGCTGGTATCCATTTCCGATAATCATGGCTCTGCCCCCTCCAGTAGATGACACCATTCCTCATAATCAAAGTTTTCCTAACTCTCCACCACTTCTTGAATTCTTCCTGTCTTAACTGGATTCGCAACTATGCATCATCTATACGCCCTATCATCTGCATTCACAGCTTACCCAGTACTGCACAACTTTTCTGCTCGTCACACATCTGCTTCACATTAAGTTTCCCCCACACTGTAGTAGCAGCCACTTTGACACCTAGACTACTGGATTTTTTTCCTTCCCACATTTCACGCACCTCATCACCATCTTCCGACTCCACCCTGTGTGGTCTACGTGACAGCCCATCTGCATTGCCATTTTCCCGTCCCGGCCGATACTTAACCCAGTGAGACCCAGCATCGCACGTGATGCGTCGGCAGTGTTTGATCACCAACTCCCAGCGACGCATCACGTGAATCCGACATATAAAAAACACTTACGTGGCTTGTAAGGTAGGAAATGGCGGGAGAATAGGAGGGGGAGGTACCGTAGTGTGTGTGGGAGCCAGGCCAGTAGGTGTGAGCGGGCCGAGACAGCCGCGCGGCTGGTGGTAGTGGGCTTAGTGGGGATACTTTACACCCTTAGTTCACCGCCACTTTGAACCTTCATTACTCCGGTCGTATGGGAGCTAGAGGCTTGAGATTTATGTGAGACACTCCTTAGGATGTATGCCGTACAATGCCATACTCAGTTTTCACCCTAGTGCTCCCGGGCGGGTGGTCATGCGGGGGAGACGAACTTTCGACCCCCCCCCCCCACCCCCCACCCCCAAATGACCGAGGTGAGTTTTTTTTTTGTTTTCTTCATTTCTCACCATTCTCTTCCATTTTGGCTCAACAATTTTTGTTGAGGCTCCCCCCCCCCCCCCCAACAAAATATCCGAGGTGATTTTTTTTTTTTTTTTTCATTTCTCATCCTTGTCTTCCATTTTAGCAAACCAAAAAAAGAAGTGAAAATGGCTTGGGACTTGGGTGAACAAAATATTATAACTAGCCGGGGCTCAACGGGTTAATGATGAAGTCAAACCGGCTTATGTCAGCCAACCACTTACTTTCCACTGCCTCTAATTTTGCTGTCTGAAGATGAGCTAATGGATTGTTGTCCACCCACACTGTGAACTGGTTCCCCACCAAATAATGCTTGAATTGCTCTGTTACGGCCCATTTCAATGTGAGCAGCTCAAGCTTCCGAGAGCTGTAATTATTCATGTTTCTTTCCGACTTCTTCAATCCACGACTGGAATACGCTACTGGATGGAGAACTCTTTCATACCTCTGAGACAGTACCGCTCCTAACCCATTAAAACTGGCATCAAGCTCCAACTCGAATGGCCTTTCAAAATCTGCACTTCTCAATACACGAGCCTCAGTCATCACTGTCTTTAATTGTTCAATTGCATGGACCTCCTCCTTTCCCCAGTATTTTATAACATCAGCCTTTGATTGCCCACCCATTAGCGCATGCAAAGGGGCTACAATAGAAGCAAACCCCTTTATAAACCTTCTATAAAAAGAGCAAAAAGCAACAATAGCTTGCACGTCTTTCACTGTCTGCGGAACAGGCCACTCCCGTACAGCCTTGATCTTGTCTGGATCAGTGCGAATCCCTTCTTTCGACACTACATATCCTAGATAATGGACGTGGGGCTTCAGCAGATGACACTTAGATGGCTTCAATTTCAGCCCATATTTTTGTAGCAACCCCAACATATGCTCCACTCTCTCTAAGTGTTCCTCTAAACTCTGTGAAAAAAACACTAACAGATCATCTAGGTATGCCAGTAGAGTAACAAACACCTAGTCACTGAAAACATACTTCATAAAGCGCTGAAAAGTAGCCGGACTATGAGTCAACCCCATAAGACAACGGACATACTGGTAGTGGCCGAAAGGTGTGACGAATGCTGTTTTTTGCCGACCCTCCTTCCACACCCTGATCTGGTGATATCCTGCCGCCAGATCAAATGAAGAGAAACACTGTGCTCCTGCCAGTGCATCCAAGGTATCATGAATCCTAGGTAAAGGGAATGCATCTTTTACAGTGATTGCATTTCATTTTCTGTAATCCACACACAGGCGCAGTGTTCCATCTTTCTTCCACACCACTACAATAGGTGCAGCATAGGGACTCGCACTCTCCTCTATTACCCCCTGCTCAAGTAACCCCTTCACATGAGTTTTTACCTCCGTCATGACAGTGGGAGATAAATGCCGGTACGGTAGCTTAACCCGTCAAGTGCAGGGAGACTCTTATGAGTTTTACCGGTCAGCTGCGGCAAGACTCTTATGATCCTAGGCCTAAAAAAAAAAAATATTTAAACCACCCCAGTAGCAATTGATTTTTTTTTTTTTTTTTTTTTTTTGCCCCTTGGCCATGCCAAATATCACTCCTCCACATCCCCTCCTTCCCCCATTTACCCACCCCCCTTCAATTATCACCTATTTTCCCTGTTATTCCCTTATTCTTAGGTATATTTTCGTGTTAACAATAGCGAGTTGCTAGCAGGGTGTGGTCATATGTGTTACCAAGCGTGAGAAAGAGAAAGAGATAAGGAGAGAGACGTCAGTGTCGCTCCAGGCATCGTGATGGGTGGATGTTGGCCAGGTTGGCTCACACTTGATGAATGTAACTCTCTCTCTCATTTCGCAATTTTGACCAGCCAAACACTGTTTCCACTTGTTTTATTGTTGTAACAGGTTAATATCTTCATATTAAACTTAAAATAGGCAGATATGGATAAGTATTAATGATATTTATGGTAAGATAAGGATTTTAGTTAATGGAAACCGTGAAATAGGTCCGCACAGGGCTATGGTGTAATTTCCCCCCCCTGCGCACTTCTTAGGTTAATGGGCACCTCGTTCATAAGATGAATCTCATGCTCTACCCCTGTGGCGCATCCTAACTCATGTTCGTTCTCCGCAAATACTCCTCGATAACGGTAGAGCAGCTGATCAAGCTCTCCAAGCCATTTGGGGTCAAGACTCTCCTCCTCCACTTGAATCCCTAGTTGTTCTCGGTGCTTCCGTACCACCTCCGGAGACACCTGCTCTGCCACTGAATGACTACGCACTCCACAGCAACGGACCTCCCGTCCATATCCAACTTTAGCAATTTTCCACTGGGGTCGCAAGATGATATCTACCCTTCCCAAGTTAGCTACCAAATGAATCCCTTACCTCGCTCGGCTCGAACATAACCTGGAAATATACATAACCCATCTGGTACCCAACATCCATCTCCTTCTTCCAACGGTTCCAACAACACACTGTCAGCTTCTATCTCCTGCATCCCTGGTATAAAAACCTCTACAACCCTCTTTGTACCTGCTGGAACAGTTAACTCTTGCTTCGGTTGTGTCACCGCAAACCCCAAAGGACCCTTGAGCGCCCGCAACCTGGCCTCTACAGCTCGAACACAGAGACCCCACCGTCCTTGCAGTTCGTCTATTAACTCAGGCCCAAATACCCATCGCCAACCTTGTACCAACTCTCCCAAAATGTTCATTCCCAACAACAGAGGGACATCCGTACCCTGCAACACCCCATCACTCCCCTTATTTTGCTTCACAAACAATCCACAGTCCCGGATCAATTGATTCTCCACTAAAATATCCACCATCACATAACCTAAGCAGGGGATCTCATTCCCATTGGCATCTGTTATTTGAATACTCATGCCATGCAAGGCTATCCGCTGGGGCAACAGTATTTCCCGATACCAAGCTTCGGTGATCATGCTGACCTCCGCACCCGAGTCAGCCAATGCCTCCACATGCACCCCATGCACTAATACACTAAGTATAGGGCTACAAACAAACAATTTCACCCTCCCTCCCACTGATGTACTATTAGCTAAATGAGCCCCAAGTGTAAATGAAACCTCTTCATCAATTTTCTTTGGATCATTTCCTTCTCCTGAGGACTGACCCCATCGTTCAGGAGCTTCCGTTTCCTGCCCGCTGAAAATTCTTTGGCTTAAACTGTGAGCATTGGTACCCCAAGTGACCTACCTGCCCGCAGATTGAACATAGGGGAGAAGAGGCAGAGCTTTTCACCCTCCGGATCACTCTCTCATCATTCACCTTCCTCTTCCACTCATATTCCTCCCTCCGTGCTCGCTCTTTACTCCTCACTCTGCCATCCACCTCTTGTACCAGCCTACTCCAAGACAAGCATCTCTCTTGTTGCCACCTTCTCTCCATTTTCACTCCAATATGTCTATCTCTCAAATTATGACAAAACCGCTCACACAACATGAGCACACGCTCCTGCTCACCTTTAGGTCTAACCCTCTGCATTCGCTTTTCCAACCCCTTTAAAGCATCAGCAAACTCCCACACACTCTCATCTGGCTGTTGCACTCTATTCCTAAACCTGTCTTCTAATTTAAGGTAGGTCAATTTCTGGCCAAATGCCTCCTCTAAACATTCAAACAGCTTATCTACTGTATTCACTCTACTATTCCTCACCCTGGCCATTGCGGGTTGCTCCATAAATCTACACAAGTACATCACAGCTTCCTTACCCTCTAACCCCAAATTAGCCACACATTCACAGGCATTTTTCACCCATTTTTCCAAGCAGTCTATAATAATAATAATAATAATAATAATAATAGTTCTTAAAGCTAACGCATGCTAAGCTAGCTAAGGATAGCTCAATAAGGCCGATTAGGCGTATTTCCATTGGGGTCCTGTACTACTACCCCATCCCTTTGCTCATGAGGGATGGTAACGACTCAGTGCTTGTGAAAAATCTTTAATGCGCCGAGCGTGGGCGCAAACCCGGGCCTTCTGGGTGGAAGTCCGAGATGCTAGTCACTACACCAGCGAGCCGCTGCCTTCTTATCTCTACCTGAATAGTTTGCAATAACTGGAGCTGGACAAGTGTGAAGTAATGTTTGGCCCCCTCCACCAGAGTGTGTGGATGTTAATTTATCACTTAACTCTAGAACAGTGTTTGAGAGCTGCATAGCCAGTCCACTTAATTCTTTAACATCTGTCATCGCACCCAACTCCAAATCCACTGAGATGACAGAATGAGAATCCTCCTCCTCTATCCCCAAATTATACATAAAGCTTGCCATCATGCTACACTGGGCCCAAGCAGGAGTCTGGTAAGAATACACAGTCTAAACCCTGAAGTAAACTCTTAACTACGCTCTGGTACCATTTGTAATAAGATGGAAAGATTATTGGTCCCCAAATAGCAGAGCTCCCCTGAATGCACCCTCCCCTTATTGACAACAAACTCCTGCTTAGGTTATAAAAACAATAAATTCACAGAATAATTATTATATACTAATTGATCAGAATAGTTACAGTAGGCAGACTGTACATTGGCATCATACCTAAAAATAATTGTAGAATCATAGTGGTGGAAACAATGGTGAAAAATAAGGAAATATTAACAATGTGAAGAACTAACCTCTACATCAGTACTGTACCAGTATTGCCTATAAACAGTGATCTAACATTATCATCATACAGGGACACAGGGTTATATAATATTAGCAGTGTGGTAAACAATCAATGGAAGTTAAATATCTATAAGCTATAATCCAAACAAAATCAATCTAAATCGAATTACTCCATATCTAAATTGAATTGGATCTGAAACAAGCTAATTTATATCCAAAGGTCTCACATAATAAATTATATATATAGGGTAAGGTTATAAGGGTTAATATTATTCCAGGAATTAACTCACCAATAGTTCCACGTGGCAATGAGGCAAATGAGAATGTTTACCCAATATGGCGGACGACGGGGAAACAAATACCGGCCCAAAAGCTCGGCCAAGGAAAGCGAACAAATGATTATATGGGAAGGGACATGAATACTATGCTTATCTGTCAGTCAGTCATGGCGTCGATGAGAACGTCGTGATGGTGTAGATGGATGTATTGCTGTCAGTGTATTGTGATTAGAGGCACAAAAGATCGATCAACTGAAGGCGGAAATTAGATGTTAACTGGTCGGTGTTCATGGAGGCTCTGAGCTGTCTTCCTCAGAGGCACACCTTGCTGCCTTGGCAAACGCCCGGCGCCCAAATTATCGTACCATATCTATGTTGCTCAGTATGATAAATTAAATCAATATATACGATAAATTCATATATACTACATAAGACCGTGTCAATATTACTTTAACAGCATATGAGGCCTTATAAAATCTTAATTTATTTACAACATGTAATCACTATGTAATCCCACTCTCATGGGTGTGTGTGCTGGAGTGAGTGAAGGAACAGCGAGAGAAGGTGCATGTTTGCATGGAAGGATGTGTAAGAGAGTATTCAAGGATTGTGTGGGTGAGAATGAAAGTAGGAATACAAACGTGGGTGATTGTATGCGTGTATGCCCCGACAGAGGATATACTTGAAAGAAAGAAAGAGGAGTTCTGGATGAATGTGGAGGCGTGCCTGGAGAAGTTTGACAAGAACGAAAGAATATTTCTGATTGGGGATATGAATGGTAAGGTGGGTGATAGGAAAGTTGAGGGAGTGGTGGGAGGGTGGGGGGTACCATCAGAGGTGAATGGGAATGGTAGTGCACTTGTGGACGTATGTGTGGGGAGGAGGCTGTGGATAGCCAACACCTTCTTCCGACACAGAATGATCCACAGGTACACGTGGAAACGGATGTTGACGATGAAGGATAAGACAGTGGTGGAACGAAAGTCATTGATTGATTATGTATGTGTGGATGAACGAATGAAGAAATCTGTGATGGATGCTAGGGTGTATAGGGGTATTGGAGGGGGTCTGTCTGATCATTATGTAGTGGTAGCTAAGGTTTGCAGGAGGAGGAAATCAATGAGCAAGGTGTTTAAGGATGAAATCTGTGCAGCATGTGAGGAGGTGTGTGGAGTGAGGAGAAGAGGGAGGGAGTGAAAGGTACAGCATGGTGGACAGAAGAGGTAAGAATAGCTGTGGAAGAAAAGAAGAAAGCATATAGAGAGTGGTTGGGTAGTAGAGGGAATGAAGATTCCGAGAGACAGAAACGAGCGAGGTACGTGGAGAGTAAGAGGGTGGTGAAGAGAGTAGTGAAGGAAAGTAAGAGAAGAGTAGATGAGGAATTTGGAAGGAATCTGAGTGTAAAATGGAGGGAGAGTAAGAAACTGTTCTGGAAAGAAGTCAAGAAAGTTAGGGAAGGTAGCAAGGGAAACAGTAAGGGTGTGAAAGATAAGAATGGGAGAATGCTAGCCGAGAAGCAAGAGAGAGTCGAAAGATGGAGGGAGTACTTCAGTGAGTTGCTAAATGAAAGGAATGAAGAGCCAGCAAACATAGCTGGATATGGTATGGGAGGGAGAAGAAGAGAAGTAGTGGAGGAGGAGGTGGGGATCAGGAGGTCAGAAGTGTGGGAAGCCATGAAAAGAGTGAAGTTGGGGAAAGCACCAGGAACAGATGGAGTGTGTGGGGAAATGTTGAGGTATGGTGGTGAGATAGTGATAGAATGGGTATGGAAAATGTGCAAACTAGCATGGGAGAAGGGGAGTGCACCCGATGACTGGAAGACTGGCATAATAGTCCCCCTATATAAGGGCAAAGGGGAAAGAGGAGTGTGTGGTAACCACCGAGGAATATGTCTTCTAAGCGTAGTAGGGAAGGTATACAGTAGGGTAGTGATTGAGAGAGTGAGAGTGAGAACGGAGAAATGGATAGGCGACGAGCAGGGAGGTTTTAGGAAGGGAAGAGGATGTGTAGATCAAGGGGTGTGTGATGTCCTGGTTGTTTACTGTATATATGGATGGAGTTATGAAAGAAATCCTATCAAGAGCAGTGGATGTGGTGTATCGCTGAAAAGGGAGGGAATTGAGTGGAAGCTACCTATAAGTTGCAGGGTCTGGTAAATGAGTTTGGAACAGTGTGCGAAAAACGGAATTTGAAGGTAAATACGGGGAAGAGCAAGGTTATGGTCTTCGAAAGGGGTGAAGTCACAGAGTGTGAGGTGAAGCTGAACGGTCAGGCTATGGAGATCGTCAACTCTTTTAAGTATCTGGGCAGTGTGTTGAGTAAAGATGGGACTATGGATGAAGAGGTGCGGGAGAGGGTACAACAGGGGAAGAGGGTTGTAGGAACGCTAAAAGCAGTAACAAGAAATAGGGTGGTCAGTATGGAAGTGAAGAAGTCCTTGCATGACAGTGTGGTAATCCCGACACTGACTTACGGAAGCGAAGCATGGACGTTGGTTGAGAGACTCAGACCAAGAGTGAGAGCAGTGGAAATGAATTACTTAAGGAGTGCGTGCGGAGTTACATGGAGGGATAGACAGACTAATGAGGAAGTAAGAAGGAGGTGTGGTGTGGAGGTAGATGTGCTGGAAAGTGTGAAAAGGAACAACTTGAGATGGTTCGGCCATATGGAACGTATGGAAAGCGAGAGAATGACTAAGAGGGTGTACGAGAGCGAGGTGGAGGGACGGAGGGGGAGAGGTAGACCGAATATGAGGTGGAAGGATGGAGTGAGGAAGTACATGAACGAAGGCGGTGCTGGTTGGGGGGAGGGGCGTCGACTGACTGGGGACAGAGGTGCATGGGGGCGGTTCGTTCGTGGCCACCCCTTCGGGGATCACGGCGTCAGGCAATAGATAGATAGATAGAATCACTATGTAATTGTCCTACGCCGTGCAGCGGGAACGACCGTGACATCACAGAGACGTACGGGATCACAAAAGAGTCATACCCTATCGTATTACACGATACACACCCCCCACAAAATATACCTGAACCCCACCTTAAACTAAAGTTGCCCAGAGGCTATCCTCTGACGCCACATATCAACGGCGCCAGCAGCAGCGTGTCTGGGACGCGTCCCGGTACGAGATTGATCACCATCAGTAAGAGGTGAGTCGTTGCCTTGAGAATCCTCGGACCCAGCAATAATAGGTGGAGCATCAGATTGCAATGCGGAATCGAGCTCCAAAGCGTACAATCGTGCGATAGGACGAACAGTAGTTCCAGTGGCTGTCTTCAATAGCGCCACCCGCTCTACAGAGCCTTCCCCCTTGTATACCTCCAACATGCGGCCCAATTTCCAGGATAAACGAGGACTATCTTCTTTAAATAAATAAAAATAAAACTACTTCACCTACAGTAGGTGCCGTCGGTCTACCAGAGGGTGTGACACTCGTTTCCCTCAATGCTAGCAGATATTCATTAATCCACCGTTTTCTAAAAGCTTCGATTACCCTCGATATATACTGGTATCTCTTAGACACCACTGCCTCAGAGTGCAACGAGGGATAATCTAACTCTACTATGGATTGGAAATCAGATGGAAATGCAGTCAATGGTTTACCATATATTATAGCAAGTGAGCTGGTGTTAATGGTAGTGGTTCTTGCAGGTCGGTGTACACATATGTAAGCGGACGATCATTCATGACTGCCTCTATCTCTGTGAGGACTGTCGTAAACTTACTCTTCTTTTATAGAGCACGTCCTACTACCGCTCTGAGTCCTGACTTTACTGTGCCGACACACCGTTCCCACATTCCACCAAACCAAGGTGCCTTAACTGGAATGAACCTCCATTGGCACTTCTTCTCTCCCAAAAAAGTGATGATTGTAGGATCACTGCTCATATCCTTTAGATATTTTGATGCCTGGACATAAGTAGGAGCATTATCGCTAAGAATGAGTTGAGGGAATGAACGACGGGCACAAAACCGTCTAAACGCCAGCATAAATTCTTCGCTAGACATATTATCACATATTTCTAGGTGTACCGCTCGAGACGTTGCACAGGTAAACAATAATATATAAACCTCATGCTCTCTCGTCTTCAATGCACCCGTGTAATCTAATCCTACAGCTTGGAAAGGTTCTAAGTGCTTTACACGGCATTCAGGTAGAGGTGGAGCTGGTCCAGTTGCATATGGTTTACCCTTTAGTCTCTGGCATATTACACACTTTCTTACTACGCGTCGAGCTACTTGTCAAACTCTGGGTATCCACCATGTGAGACGCAAATTCGATATAATGTGACATACCCCGTAGTGTTGTACTTCCTTATGTGAACGTATGATCAATATATCAGTAACGTGATGTCTTGTTGGCATAAGTATAGGACGGTTTGTGCCGTCCGTTACACCCGACCACTTCAGGCGACCCTCACACCTGATGAGGTCATTATCTAGGTGCAACCTTAGTGTACGCACAACATTAGGCATTATTGTCTTATTCGAGCTTTGCAAAGATTCTAATTCATTGGAAAAGGTTTCTGCTTGAACCCACTTGATCAAAGTTATTTCAGCTGCTATATATTCACGAGCATCAATGTTGTGACCCCTGTTGCAGAGTTGGTCCGTTACTTTAAGCTTGATATTGGATATATATCTCAACACCCAAGCTACAACTCTGACTAATTTATTATAGTGAGCAAATCTTGCCCACTCTAATATTGGACTCGGTGGCTCATTTGGTTGGGCTGTAACTGCCACTGTTTCCAGTGGCAGAAGTCCCTCACCAACAGCATGCCAAATCGTCCATTCCTTTTCATGGAGCAGCCACTTTGGACCATGCCACCACAATTCGGACTTCACTAACTGGCTAGCCGTTATACCCCTAGTTATGAGATCACTAGGGTTGTCTTTTGTATTTACATAATGATATGCAACGTCTGGCAATAGGGCTCTAATCTCATCTACCCTATTCCTCATATAAACTGGCAGAGACTTCTTGCTATGTATCCAGTTGAGTGCGACCTGACTATCGCACCATACGTGAACGATTTCAATATTTAACTCGCTCTCGTATGCTGCGCGTACATGTTGCACCAGACGTGCTAATAGCAGCATGGCAGTCAATTCCATTTTAAGGATAGTTACCATTTTGACCGGGGCTACTTTAGCCCGGGCTGTAACTAAATGAGCCCCAAATGAAGTAACGACATATAGGGCTACCCTGTATGCCATGGCGCTAGCATCGCAAAACGTGTGTAACGTAACGTCACCGAATGCAGCCACTTTACGAGGTAAAGGTTTAGTACATAGGATGTCATACTCATTCAACAACAATGTCCCTTGGTCATTCAGGTCCTCGGGCAAACTGTCATCCCATCCTATTTTACGTCTCCAAACTTCCTGCATTAGAATCCTAGCTCTTATGGTAACGGGTAATGCTAGACCCAAAGGATCAAAAAATTGCGCAACTTTGCTCAACAGACTTCTTTTTGTGTGCGCTCCCGTCTGCTGAGCAAAAGACCTTGTTTGAAAAGTTAGTATGTCTTGTTTAGGTTGCCAGATCATCCCCAAATTTCTGGACTTTTCCTGGTTATGAGATGCTGTACCGTCCACCTGTATCAAACTCTGAAGATCTTCACTATTAGTAACCCACTCGCGGAGAAATAAATGTGCTTCTGTAAACAATCTACGTGCTTGCCAGTAGGTATGTAACAAATCATCCTGACTATCGCTAGAACCCTGCAAATTGTCGATATACAACCCGCGAGATAGTTTACTTGTGTCCTCAAGAGTATCTGTTAGATGTTTTTTTATTGTGGCATTCAACAAAAACTGTGAACATGTTGCACCAAAGAGTACAACCCGAAAACGGTAGATTACGACCAGACTTTCAGAGTCGCTAATGTCTTCGAACCAAAGAAAGCGGGTAACATCTCTATCTTCCTCTTTTAGTTTGACCATCAAGAATGCTTTCTCGATGTCACTAGTAAATGCATACTGCCCCAGCCTAAACCGCATTAGATGTTAGGACAGATCCGACACCATGGACGGACCTGTCAGCAGGCAGTCATTTAGACTGGGTTGTTGACCTTGGTGGGCAGAGCAGTCATACACCACCCGTATTGGTGTGGTGGCGCTGTCTTTTCTTACCCCATGATGGGCCAGATAGTGAACCCTACCCTTCTTAATCGGTTCCTTTACATCGACTCTCTCAATAAAGCCCCTATCTTCATAACTCCGAAATACATCGTCATATGCCTGGCGCGTGCTCGGTTCATTAGTTAACACTCTATGGAACTTATGCCAAAAAACTCATATGACGCGATCGCGTCATATGAACTTATCTTAATAGCTCTATAATAAGTTATATGACGCTCAAGCGTCATATTGAGCTCAGTAAGTTAGGTAAGTTAGATGAAAATCTGTCGATTGGTGGCAACCCCAAGTTTCTCTGACTTCTAACGGTCCTGCAGTGATATATTGACCGTTGTGGGGATAATACCGTGTCGTCCGCCTCCTCGTCAGTAAGTTAATATAATCTGTCTGGGGGGGTTAATTTACGCTGTAATGCGTGCAAGCGACCTAATGCCAAACCATAGTTGGTAGGCAGGCTCATCTCACTATTCTTCCAGGGTAAACTAACATTGTATTGTTTGTCTGAGGCACAGTAGTTCACAGACTCTTCAAACTTCTTCAGCGCAATTTCCGAGTCATAATCGGTCTCCATAGGATTAATGCCTATGTGATCCAATCTGCACAGTCTTTCCAGGTCGAACTCAGCAGTAATTTTTGGGTCACTAGGTTGGGAATCCTCCCTTCCCAACTCCTCTTCCGCGGTTACATTCACTCTTAATATCAAGACCAGGGCATTTGACTGTGTAGTATGCACCTTTCTGCTCATGCAATAGCCAAATTTAGTGGGGATTAAAATTACACCACACATCTTTTTAAATCCAGGGTATACTACATCATAATAATGATCCACACCTTGTAGAACATGCACCTCACTCTGATCTCCCATGGGATCTGACAAGTTAACCCCTTTGCTACGTAATGCGTGTTCCACCTTCTTCACTCCTACAGATACATATTCTGGTAGGGTGTCTACTACGATACATGTCATAAAGCACCTGTTTTTACGGTAGAAATATGAAATCTCCGCTATCTCGTAGACTTGTTTGTCAGTAACCCCTGTGAAGCCCTGCAATCGAAGAGTCTCAGCCCATACGATTCGGTGCTTAACCCGTCAAATGCGAGAAGACTCTTAAGAGTTTCCCCGGGCGACTGCGGGAAGACTCTTAACCCTTTCGCTGCGGGTGACGTTCTGGAATGTTTTGGCAAGTTACAGCAATTTCCAGGCTTTAAAAGCCTGTAAAAAAACGTAAAAATTGAGTGTCAGTGGGCGGGAGCGTGAGGGGCCCACCTCCGACCCTCAGAGCACCGAGCGGCTCACTGAGCTAGGCTGTGTCTCGCGAGGGTCTCTCTCTGTCTCTCTCACAAACAAGAACAAACCATACGAAGAGCGTCTTAGAGAATTAAATCTATTTCCTTTAACCCAGCGCAGATTAAGAGGCGACTTAATTCAAGTGTTCAAAATCATCAAAGGCATCGACAATATGAACTGTAGTAAGTACTTCACTATCGACCAATCTAATTACACGCGGGGAAATGGTTGCAAAATTATTGGTAAATCTTTTAACTCGCACGAATCTAAGAATTTCTTCTTCAATCGAGTTGTCAACTTGTGGAATGGGCTTCCCCGAGACGTTATAGACTGCAGCACCGTTGATTCATTTAAATTCCGCCTAGACAAATATCTCGCATCAAACCCGCGACTGACTGCGTTTGTAAATGAATAACTTTATCCTCCCCTCAGTTACTAACCCATATGTCCCCTACTAACTTCCTAGTCCTGCCACGTTAGTGGCAGGGCAGTAGTTCCCTTTCCAATGTTCCCTTACCCACTCTAAACCACTGTTTGGACACTTGATCCTCAGTGTTTTGGAGGACAAGCAACCGAGAAGGGTCACTAGATCTGTTGTTGCTTGATTTCCTTTGTACTCCTTTGTACTCCTTTGTACTTTGTACTCACCAGTGTAGCCAAGCGAGCGAGTGTTACATAATAGCGGGGTTCCCGCGTTTCACTGGGATCACTACGGGTTAACCAGACCACGTACAGGGTCCGTTCTGGTGTCATTTTGAAGCTATTTTCGCCTAGTTTTCGGCAGAATACACTTCATTTAATGCAGATGCTTGATTTATCATTCAAGAGTGCCTGAATATGCCCTAAATAGCCCAAACATAGCCGCAGCCAAAGGGTTAAGATCCTGGGCCTAAACAAATCCATTTAAAACACCCCAAAAAAACTTGAACCCTTTTTTTTTTTTTTTTTTTTTTTGCCCCTGGGCCATGCCAAATATCACTCCTCCACATCCCCTCCTTCCCAACTTCCCCCCCTCCTTCAATTATTACCTATTTTTCCTGTTATTCCCTGATTCTGTGGTCTATTTTCGTGCTAACATTAGCGAGTTGCTAGCAGGGCGTTGTCATCACTGTTACCAAGCGAGTGCAAGAGAGAGAGATAGAGTATCGATCGACAATCTCTCTCCAGACGTGGGGAGGAGTGGAGGGGAGGGAGGTTGCCTCAGCCATAAGTTATGTAACTCCCGGCCTGTATCGCCGATTTTTACCTTCCAAACGTTGTTTCCACTTGTTTTATTGCTGTAACAGGTTAATACCTTTATAATCAACATAAAATAGGCACATATGGATAAGTATTAATGCTATTTATGGTAAAATAACGATGTTAGTGATGGGCACAGCTCAAATACGTGCGCACAGGCGTTTGGTGTCTCACCCCATGCGCACGTCTTAGGTTAAGTCCCATTAATACGGACCTTTTTATTAAGGAACGTTGAGACCCTTGATCTAGAAATATCCGACACACCTTGTTACTGTCAGTACCTTCCATGGGAATCTATATTGTGGGCAATATAGTGGTGTCTTGCGTGCTACCTAGTGTCAAAGTTGTAGTACCCTCTGATTTGACATCTTTGACTTTATCTGCTGTAGGACACAACTTGTCAAAGTGATGTCCTTTGCAGTGGCGACAGGGCCTTAACCCTTCTTTAGCGGAGGCGGACTTAAGTCCGCCTCTAAAAATCTGGACTATGTGTCGGGGGCGGACTTTAGTCTGTGTGCAATTTTGGCGCAATATTGGCTCTGAGAGAGAGCCGAGCGGTGGGAGGAGCATAGGTTACCTCATGACCGCTCACCACCGTTGCGGCGGGCCTACTGACATGTACTCCACACTACTCCACCCTCTCTCCCTTGCTACACACGTAATTATGTAGCGAAATGACCGTATTTTAGTGATTTTGCCCTTCACTTGCACGATCGTTGCAAGACAACCAGCCATCGTAGAAGGATGGTTCGGGTGTCATTGGAAAGCTCAATTATCGCCCTTTCACGGATAGATAATTGTATTACGCTCTGGCTCTTGTTTATGCATGAAAAAGAGCACGGAAACAAGGCCATTTATGGTATAAACCCCCCGCTGGGCGGTACGGTCAAATATACTCCACCACCCGCTCTTAAGGTGTTAAGTATGCAGCAGTACATTGTCCTTGCTTACCATGTTCCTTTCTTAGACAACCTACACATAGCTTCAACATCTTTGCCTGTGCTAGTTATGTCTTATTTGTTGGGTATTTTACACAGAAACTCCATTTATGTTTGTTATTACATAGCCTACATAGAATCTGAGCAGGTTTCTTATATGTACCCTCTTTCTTTCCTTTAGTCCCCACTGTCATGCTTACAGTTCCCCTCATCTCCACATTCCCACTCCCTCCCGACACATACATTCTCCCATTGTTCAACTGTAGATTACTAATTTCTTTACTGAACTGAGTTTTGAACTCCCCCAGATCAAACGATCTAACCTTGTCAAGTATTGCCATAGGAATCATCTGACGTAAGATAATGACTATCATTTCCTGTGTGGTGAGCCCTAGGGTGTCTAGCGATCGAGTATGGCACTCAATTTCTGCCCTAAAATTTGCTAACACCTCAACCTTATACTATGGTTCTGCGAGCTTTAACAAGGCAACGACATGGGCCATCTTCAACTGCTCTTGATCCCTGTATGTGGACTTTAATAATTGTACTGCCTCAAGATAACTATCACCTACTACCGCAAAACCCTCTATCAAATGTAAGGCCTCTCCTTCCATTTGTCCTTTCAGGTAGTGAAACTTACGTACATTATCCAAAGAGGATTCATGTACTGTAGACCGAAATACGTCCCAAAATGCTAACCACTCAGTCAATTTGCCGCCAAATGTAGGAAGATTGAGCTTTGGAAGGTGCACAGTGTGTTTTGGGTCAACCCTTCTATGGGCCTCATTCTCGCCTCCCTTCTTACTTGCGACAGCACGCTGTAATAGGTGCTTTGCTTAAAGACAGGTCCATCAGAGGGCGCGATTATCACACTCTGCAATTATCTCTTCCTCCTCTGCCATGCCTGCCACAATCACCTCACTTAGAGCAACAATACGACTGTGGGTAGCCTGGACATTGTCTATTAGTCTAACCTAGCCTCTTATTCCTCGAGGTCAGCAGTAGTGATGAAAGTGTTGACATCTATAATTAGCCTATTTAATACTCCCCGAAGTCCCGCCCTCTGATTTTTAGGGGCGTTGCTCAGCACCCCACTAGACAGTGTTTCTTCTTGTTTACTCATTTTGCATGTAAGCCTGTAGGCTATTTACCTAAAATGTTACAAATACAACGGCAAAATAGTAGTCTAGTTAAGAGACGCCGACCGGCGGACTTCTATGTTATGGAGAAAACATAGTAGACAAAATAGCAATACCTACTAAAGGGTCATATTGAACAAGAACAAATGTTAGGTCAGGTCATGAGTCACAGGAAGTCTGAAATGAAAGAGAAAATTATTGGGGGAAGATGATGGGTGGGATGCAGGACTTAGGCAGGTGAAACAATATCACCCTGCATTCCGGCTCTAACCATCGGTTGGCTAGTCCTACCAGTTTATCATAGAATTGTTCCTGCATCCTCTTGCATGTCCCCTTGCTCATTGCCATAACAAATCCCTTACTGGTAGCTAATTCCCGGGTCTGGGCACCAATGTGGTAAACTATCAATGGAAGTTAAATATCTATAAGCTATAATCCAAAACAAAATCAATCTAAATCGAATTACTCCATATCTAAATTGAATTGGATCTGAAACAAGCTAATTTATATCCAAAAGTCTCCCATAATAAATTATATATAGGGTAAGGTTATAAGGGTTAATATTATTCCAGGAATTAACTCACCAATAGTTCTACGTGGCAATGAGGCAAAGGAGAATGTTTACCCAATATGGCGGACGACGGGGAAACAAATACCGGCCCTAAAGCTCGGCTAAGGAAAGGGAACAAATGATTATATGTGAAGGGACATGAATACTATGCTTATTTGTCAGTCAGTCATGTCAGTCATGGCGTCGATGAGAGCGTCGTGATGGATGTATTGCTGTCAGTGTATTGTGATTAGAGGCACAAAAGCTTGATCAACTGAAGGCGGAAATTAGATGTTAACTGGTCGGTGTTCGTGGAGGCTCTGACCTGTCTTCCTCAGAGGCACACCTTGCTGCCTTGGCAAACGCCCGGCGCCCAAATTATCGTACCGTATCTATGTTACTCAGTACGATAAATTAAATCAATATATACGATAAATTCATATATACTACATAAGACCATAAGACCGTGTCAATATTACTTGAACAGCATATTAGGCCTTTTATAATCTTAACTTATTTACAACATGTAATCATTATGTAATCGTCCTACGCCGTGCAGCGGGAACGACCGTGACGTCACAGAGACGTACGGGATCACAAAAGAGTCATACCCTATCGTATTACACGATAAGCAGTAAATAAACTTTGCTTTAGCCGCTACCACCACCACACCAGGCTAGGCCTATAACAAAATAATCATATGAATGGCAAATCAAATAGAAACAATAGAAGAAGAAAAAAAACAGTAGTAATGATAATAAAAATAGAAGTAGTAAAAATTATAACACTGGGAAAAAGATCATCTCTTAATCAGACTTATCAGAAATTCAGAACTGTACCAGCCTATAACCAAGGACTTACCATATAACCATAAACCATTACATGATTACTGTCATTACTGTCAATGGGAGCTGGACCCATTTCACCTGCACAACACTTGCCTCCATGAAATACTACACAAACACCTGGACATGTTCCTCATGCCCCTACCTCCCCCAGTCAAATCCCTCCCATAAAGTCCGTCCACCTCTCCTCACCAACCCACATAACCTTACCATACCATCCACTCCCTCCCCCTCTCCTAAAACCTGTCCACCTATCCTCCCCAACCCTCATAAGCTGCCCATAACATCCACTCCCACTCCTAAATCCCGTCCACCTCTCCTCTCCAACCCACCCAGCCCATCCACACCCCAACCTAATCCATTCCTACACTCATCTCCTGAACCCCAATCCCCACCCCAACCCCCACCATCACCCCTTCCCCCACCCCCACCCAGTGGCGTCACCAGGGGGGGGGGGGGGGGGGGGCTTGGGGGGGCTTAGCCCCCCAAATCAAGGACTCAGCCCCAAAAAAAATGCAAACCCCAAAACTGCCAAAAGTAATTAAAATAAATAAATAAAAATTAAATAATAAATAATGCATAACCAGTTCCCCACATTCACCAGCCCTGCATCCAACCCCCCCCCCCCCCCCAATCTACTTTTTATTAATTGATCCATATAGGTTAAATACGAATTGTTTATGTAATGTGAATATTTATTCACAATTTACATAAACCTATGGCTATGACTCAAATCATAATTGTAATATTAGTAAGTTCCCCTATATTTTCACCAAGCTTGGTTTTCTTTGAAGCTTGAGCCGTTATATTTATTGAAATTATTGGAAATATAAATGCAATATGTATTGTTTTTATGAGACTTATTATATATTTACAATATAATATATTATTTATATTAAATTGTGAAATAAAAGACACATATCCACATACCATTAGGCCATGTCACTATATGAAACTGAAAGGATATCAGTTTTATAGAATAACAATTGTTTGTAATCTTGTATTTTATCAATAGGCTTATCTAAAGTAATTGCTTTATGATTTGGCCACCCCTTCGGGGATCACGGCGTCAGGCAATAGATAGATAGATAGATTTATGATTTGGAGTTAATAAATTATACTTTTTTGTTTTAAGTGAACTGTTTTGTTTTCCTATCACAGTAATGGAAGAAAAATCTTGCCAATTAAATCTATATAAGTGTACAATAATAAAAGTTCTTCAAATTATCCAATTTAATATGCTAAGAAATCGTTACAAACTATAGTATATTCATTATAAGTAGGCGAAACATCTAGACCACTTACCTCTATACCTAAGGAAAGACTGGAGTAATCAAGCTAATATTTCTACCTTTGGGAAGGGTCAGCCAGGCAATAAGTATGGACATTTACAACCCATTTGCTCTAGCCATTTAGCGAATTACAAAGGTTAGGCCACAATTTCTGGCCTACCTATAATGAATGGACTATAGTATGATAGTATATGAAGAAAAAACTATTCTCTGCACATAGGCTTTATACACTACAATTACCATTGGCCTTGTAACTTACTGACTGATGCCTGGTATCAGGCTCATCAATATTTATGTGTCATATGTTTCTTACTTATACACATTTTTAGGCCTCAAAAAGGCCCCAGAAACTTCTCAAATTTCAAAATTTTACGGACCCCCCCGCTGCTCAGGCTCGCTTCGCTCGCCACCCACCCACCTATCTCTATGCCAGGGCTACAGTCCCCCAAAATTTTTACCCCTGGTGACGCCACTGCGCCCCACCCCATCCTCGTGCAGCAGCACCCAACATACACCGCACACACAACATTAACATCCTTCAACTAAACATAGATGGCATCAACACAAAGAAACACAAACTCACACACTTCATCAAACAACACAACATACACATTGCCATCTTACAAGAAACAAAACTCTGTACAACACAAAAAAAACCTACATTTCACAATTTCACCACCATACGACAAGACCGGGCCGTCGGCATTGGCGGTGGACTCATCACCCTGGTACACAAAGATATAACATATATAGACACCAGTGCACATACAAAATCCCTCCTCCCCCCAAACGATAGCACAACAGAAATTCAATCAATTAAAATACGCACTGGCAATAGCTCCAACATTACCATTATAAACACATACATCCCTCCCCAAACATCCCCTACAGTACCAAACGATTACAGACCACAAATACAACACATCACAAACACCCCACACATCATCCTGGGTGGTGATATCAATGCAAAAACGTCGGCCTGGTTTGTCGACAACTCCGACACAGACAGAGGGCTGGTCTTACAACACCAAACAGACAACCTATATATCCTTAATAACATTCATCAGCATACCCACTCCCCACCAAGCCCTCTACACCCCATCATCTCCTGATATCACCTTTTGCTCCCCCGAACTCGCCTCCACAACATCCTGGAAGGTGGTCAGAACCTTAAGCTCAGACCACCTCCCTATCATTATCACCACCAAAACAAGACTCACCCCAGCTAGCCACAGACACACTTACACTAACTATAAAAGAGCTAACTGGGAAGCTTTCACAAATGAGACAGAACAACACTTTGAAACCTTAAACAGTACACCCATCACTAACATCAACAATGCTGTACACACATTCAACACGACTATCCAAAACGCCGACAAGAAACAAATTCCAAGAGGTAACATAAAAAAACACAACCCCAACTTCTCACCAGAAATTCAAAAACCTCATCATACAACGCGACACACTGAAACACTCCCCAGCACCCCACACACAAGACATCAATCAACAAATTCAAGCACTCAACATCCAGATTAACAACAAAATACCAGAACAACAAACACTAAATTGGAATAACTTCCTACAAACACTCGATCACAAAACAAACCCCAATAAACTCTACAAAACACTAAACAGCATCACACTTTCCAACAGCAACACAACACAATCACATGCTGCAATCACAACAACAGACTCTACTCCTTCACGTAAACAACAAGCAAACACTCTCATCAATCACTTCTCCCATGTCAGTCACCTAAAACCCCACAAAGACGACCGGCGTGTCATCCGACGCAAAAGACAATTCCCCAACAGACCCTGACTATACACCCTTCACCAACAACCAGACAAAGCATATCATCAACAATCTCAAGCTCTCACCCGCCTGTGGCCTAGACAACATAAGCAACATTCACCTCAGACACCTGGGACCACAAGGCATACAAGCACTCACTAACATATCAAACTACAGCTACTCACACAACACAATACCAGACATCTGGAAGCATGGTATCATCATAACATTCCCCAAACCTAACAAAGACCCCACGCTACCCTCCTCACACCGCCCTATCACACTCCTTTGCACCCCCTCAAAAGTCATAGAGCGCCTTGTACTACAACTGATGACACCTGACTTACCCCTTTCTCCAACACAACACGGCTTCAGGCCATTGCACTCCACAAACACTCTTCTTACAGACCTTACACAAAGAGCTTTTGACGGCATCAACTCAGCTAGACCACCACACAGATCAGTACTTGCCACATTTGACATTAGTAAAGCCTTCGATGCCATCCCCCGCCACAACCTAACAAACAAAATCTACAACACAAAAAGATGGCTGGCCAACTTCTTAGCAGGCAGATGTGCACAAGTATCTTTTGCCGGTCAGTCATCTAGCATTAGAAATTTCCCAAACGGAGTCCCGCAAGGATCCGTCCTATCGCCCGCACTCTTCAATCTGTACATGCATGATATAAATAAACCAAATTCACCCAAATAACCATAGCCTCCTACGCAGACGACATAACACTCACAAGCATGCACCAAAACCCAGACACAGCAACAAGACTCCTTCAAGACTATCTCGACACATTACATGAATGGTGCACTACAAACAGACTCAATTTAGCCCCAGCTAAATCCACTGCAACCCTCCTCACAAGCTGGACAGGAGAGCACGATTATGTCCCGGGACTCAACATAAACAACACACCTCTAACACACACACACACAACCAAAATCCTAGGAGTAACATACGACACCCAAATGACATTCAAACAGCACACCACAAACACGAAAAAGAAACTGACACCCAGACTTAACGCCCTCAGATCACTTGCCCACACGAAATTTGGACACAACAAAGAAACCACCACCACAGTCTACAAACAATACATAAGATCAGTTATGGAATACACAAGCCCGGCCTGGGCTTCTAACCTAGCTGAAACACATCATAAGACCTTACAGACTATTCAAAATAAAGCCCTTAAAATCATCACAGGATGCACAGCTACTACACCCACAGATCACCTGCATCAAGAAACCAAAGTCCTAAAAGTCAAGGATCATCTAGACATGAGAGGCACTCAATTCCTGGCAGCGGCCTCCACGAATCAACACCACCCACTGCACTGCATGGCAACACACCCACGGACACCAAGAAATATCAAAACAACACCCAGCGCACGCTATCACACACAAATACTGTCTTCTCTCCCTCCCTGCCCACCCCAAACCATCTTCCGGAAGCACATCCATACCCATATCACTCGCCGTTCTATCCACTCACTCATAGACAACACGCAGCTGCAAGCACGACCTCCCGAAATCCATCCTTCTGAATCCTCCCTTCCTCGCGAGGACAGAGTCCACCTGGCCAGGCTGAGATGCGGACACCATTCAGCTCTTCTGAGCTATCAGAAGAGACTGGATGACTCCGTCGTCGACACCTGCCCGGGTTGTAACACAGCACCCCATACCATAAAACACATCATAGAAGACTGCATTTCACACAACCACTTACGCCAACAACACAATTTACACAATTTGAGAGCTCTGTCGGAGAGCCCGACCGTGGCAATGGCCTTCCTTAACACCTTACGAGCGGCCTAGGCGGTATATAATATGTAGCCACCAGCGGGGTGTTTTTAGCCAAAATAGGGCTGTTTACGTGATCATTTTCATGCCTAAATAAGACCCAGAGCGTAAAACAAGTATCTATCCCTGAAAGGGCATAAATAGAGCTTTCCAATGACACCATAATGATCCTTTTATGGTGGCTAGTTTTCTTGCAAGAACCGCGCAACGCGAGTGCAAAAAGCATGTAATTCGGCACTTTCCCATACAATTCCGTATATAGCGAGTGAGAGAGGGAGGGAGGAGGTGGGATTCATGTCAGTAGGTTCGCCGCGGTGGTCTGGAGCAGTCATACGCTCGCTACTCTCCTGCCACCACTTGTCTCTCTCTCTCAGCAACATTACGTGCTGAAATTGCCACACGACCTATGTCGAGCGCCGCCAGATAGTCCAGATTTATTATACTCGACTTATGTTGCGCCCCGACAGTTATGGGTTAAGGACTCCGGGCTGTTCGGCCAGGCAGCTTAGGGAACAACAACAACAACAACAACTGTCATTATTTATACGGGGTTACCATATCATATTCGCTGTAGATAAATATTTGTTGTCCCAAAACACCACACCAGTCACTCACTGAGACCCAAGAAGGTTGCAAGAATAAAAACCAGACAGCTCACAGTAAGCCTAGCCTATAATACCGCACCAACTGACCCCCTCTGTCCAGTCCCACCAGAATACAACCTCTTCCAGCCGGTTGTCAACTTGCTATACCCGTTGACTGCTCGTTGGACCTTGGTTCTTCTACACCTCTCCACAGTTCAGGCCAACCTCCACATCCAGCTAGGTGCCATCCAGCTCTGATGATGCCCTGGCAGCTAGGCTAGCACCCTTGACACTGCTGCAAATACTTCCCTCCACCCACAACCAGACTCCTGTCAACAAAACATACCACCACCCAATGTCAATGATTCATTCCTTACCTTGCTATAACCTCTGATACGAAACCAATCCAAAAAACTCAACAACTGCTGTAAATACACACCTGCTTCCGAAATGATGGAACAAGTTAGGCAGTGTCACCGAATTCCCGCCAGAATTGTCTAACGCTCCTCCCTGCTCGATCCAATAAACCCCACCAGACCGCAAGTAGATGGAGTAGAACACACTCTCCTCTCATTACATATATTAGAAACTATATAGTTTTAGCTCGAATATAACTGTTTTCTAAAGAACAGTACATTCTCTATTGAGGGGTATAAACTGTATAGTTACTATTCGAAATTAACCGTTCTCTATTGATGGGTGCTTGACGTTAGATGGGGTAAGTATCAGGGGCCTACAACCAAAAGCAGAGAGTCGAGGCGACTCTCTGCTTTTGGTTGTAGGCCCCTGATACTTACCCCATCCAACGTCAAGCACCCATCAATAGAGAACGGTTAATTTCGAATAGTAACTATACAGTTTATACCCCTCAATACTCTCCTATACTCTCTATACTTTCTATACTCTCCTTGATCTACAGCTTTACTCTCATCATAGAGCTTGAGGATATCGTGGAAGAAGTCTAAGAGGTTTGTTAAGCAGTAACGTTTGTTATGAAAGCCAAGTTGAGTATCTTTAAGTATGTTATTTTCCTCTAAGTGATTTACGAGTCTGTCTCTTATGAGTGTTTCTAGCATTGTACATACAATTGAGGTTAAGCTAATTGGGCGATAGTTACATGGTAGTGATTTTTTATTTTGTTTTTTTAATATCGGTGTTACGTTGGCTAGCTTCCAGACTGCAAGGATTTATTGAATAGCAATGTCAGTGGTTTAGAGAGCTCATCCTTAGCTTCCTTTAGAACTCTAGGTGAGATTGTATCAGGTCCAGGCAATTTATTTACCTTGAGTTTATCTAAACATTTCAATACTTCTCTCTATGTAATGGTGATATTGTTTTGAACATCAGAATTATCAATCTGAATTGGCGATGCTGTAGGGATATCACTGAGGTCATCTGTTGCAAACACTGATGTAAAGAAGGTATTGAGGGCAATACTCATTTGTACTTCGTTTTTGGTGTATTCTCCATTTTCATCGACTAACGGTCAAATAGTTGAAGTAACTACTTCCTTCTTTCTGATATAACTATAGAATTCTTTCAGGTTTGTTTTACTTTGATTTACAACATGTAACTCCAGGGTCTTTTTAGTTTGCTTAATTAACTGTTTGGCTTTGCGTCGTGGGTCGACAAATTTCACCCGTTCTTTGTCTTTTTGTGAGGATTTTAATCTATCATTAGCAATCTTTTTAGCAAGCAAACAGTCTGAAATATCTTTATTCCACCATTTGGGCTTATTATTATGGCCTGTACGCCGTATTTTCGATGGTATGCAGTCTTGCACTGCTTTTAGGTAAGTGGTTGCGAATAATTCCCAAGATGTATTTATGTTGATAATTAGAAAGCTCCAATCTGTTTCTTTAAACATTGCTCTAAGTTTACGAAAGTTTGCTTGCTTGAAACTAGGGACTTTCTCGATGCTGATATTTGGTTCGTTACTAGTAAACTTTAAACTGAAAATGATCGTACGATGGTCGCTGTTACTGAAATCATCACCGACATTCAAATTCTCTATCAATTCTTCTTTTGTTGAAAGTACAAGGTCAAGGACGTTATTTGTACGGGTTAGAGATCTAACAAATTGATATAGCAAACTCTCATGCAAGTTTGCATACAGGTCTTGTCCAGAGTGTGAAGTAATTCTATCTCCCCACTTGGTTACAGGTAAATTGATGTCACCAAAAATTACAGTATCTTGCAAGTTACTTACGTCTGCAATTTGCTCATAATTTTCTTGATCAGTTTGCACCGATTGAGCTGGAGGTCTGTATATTAATTCAATTATTATTTTGTTTACCTTTATTATTCTTTATTAGCACAAAGGATGAGTCGCCGTTCACAATTTGAGGTGTTGACAAGAGGATCGGGTTAAGACTTTCTTTGATAAAAGTAAAATGCCACTTCCATTTTTATTTATTCGTCTTTTCTCAAACATTACATAACCGGGAAGTGAATATTCTGCTAAAAAGTCTCTGTCTTCTGTATTGAGCCAAGATTATGTTATGCCAATAACATTGTAATTTTCTGTAAACGATAGTTCCTCTAAATCTAAAAATGTATTGCGTATGCTACTAGCGTTTGCATAGAAACCCTTTAAAGCCGTGGTTTTAGAATTCACGGAACGCTCATAATAAAAAAATTGGTTCTGGTCGGATCTACATTTACATTCATGGCTGTCCTCGGTCCTCGCTGTCCTCGGTCCTCATCCCTGGCGTTTTTTTATTTGGGTCTTGTTGAAGAAGCTTTATCCAAATTTGTGGTTCTTGACGGATTAGCATTTAAGTCCTTCGCAGGTCGCCGTCCTCGCTGTCTTCGATCCTCCTCCCTGGTTGTCCTGTGTTGAGTCGATTTCTTCTCTGAAAATCCTTCACCACATCATTGAGAAGACGTCCAAAACTTGCTGCTCACACCTAGTTCAGATGAACTCCATCATAAGAAACAAACTCTTAAATCACTTAGAGGAAAACAACATACTTAAAGATACTCAACATGGTTTTCATAATAAATGCTCTTGCTTAACAAACCTCTTAGACCTCTTCCACGATATCCTCAACCTATATGATGAGAGTAAAGTTGTTGTTGTTGTTGTTGTCGTTCCCTAAGCTGCCTGGCCGAACAGCCCGGAGTCCCTAAGGAAGGCTATGGCCACGGTCGGGCTTTCCCACAGAGCTCTCAAGGAGTGTAGATTGTGTTGTTGGCATAAGTGAATGTGTGAAATGCAGTCTTCTATGATGTGTTTAATGGTATGGGGTGCTGTGTTACATCCTGGGCAGGTGTCGACGACAGAGTCATCGAGCGCATCTCAGCCTGGCCAGGTGGACACTGTCCACGCGAGGAAGGAAGGATTCAGAAGGATGGATTTTGGGAGGTCGTGACTGCAGTTGTGTGTTGTCTATGAGTGATTGGATGGAGCGGCAAGAGATATTAGTAAAGCTGTAGATATTATATACATTGATTTTCAAAAGGCCTTTGACAAAGTTCCCCACAAAAGTTTATTGATAAACTAAAAGCGCATGGAATACAAGATGGTGTGTTGAAATGGATAGAAAATTGCCTCAGTGACAGAAAGCAAAGAATAGTCATAAACGGTAAAGCATCCAAATGGATCAATGTAAGTAGCGGGGTACGTACCCAAGGATCGCTAATGGGGCCTGTTATCTTCCTAGTTTACATTAACGACATAGATGAGGGTCTCACTTGTATAATCTCGAAGTTTGTTGACGATACAACAATTGCAAATAGCATACTCTCAAATGAACATGTTGAAGATATACAAAATAATCTATATAAGTTGTCACATTGGGCTCAAATTTGGCAAATGTGTTTCAATGTGGATCAATGTAAAGTACTCCATATCGGAAATCGAAATGAGAAAGCAAACTATTCAATGATTGGCACCCAGCTTAAGATTGTAGACAGGGAAACTGATTAGGGAGTAACAATATCGAGTAACCTAAAACCGAGTCAACAATATTCAGAAGTTGTTAAGAAGCCAAACAAAATAGTTGGCTTTATATCACTTAAGCATAAATCCAAAGATGTAATCCCAACTCTTTGCAATTCCTTAGTCCGCCATCTCCTGGAATATTGCGTTCAATCCTTATGCCCTTACTACCAAAAAGATATAGACAAGCTAGAACGAGTTCAATGTAGAGTTACCAAAATTATACCTTGTCTAAAGAACAAATCATACAAGGAGTGTCCTGGAGAATCAAATATATTTCCTTTAACCCAGCGCAGATTAGGAGGTGACTTAATTCAAGTGTTCATAATCATCAAAAGGCATCGACAATATGAACTGAAATAAATATATTGCTATCGACCAATCAAATTACACGCGGGGGATCGGTTGCAAAATTATTAGTAAATCTTTTAACTCACACGTGTCTAAGAATTTCTTCTTCAATCGAGTTGTCAACTTGTGAAATGGGTTTCCCCGAGATGTCATAGACTGCAGCACCGTTGATTCCTTTAAACTTCGTCTAGACAAACATCTTGTCTTAACCCGTTGAGCCCCGGCTAGTTATAATATTTTGTTCACCCCAGTCCCAAGCCATTTTCACTTCTTCGTTTTGTTTGCTAAAATGGAAGACAAGGATGAGAAATGAAAAAAAACAAAAAAAAAAAATCACCTCGGATAATTTTTTTTGGGGGCCCCGGGGCGGTGGGGTGTTGGGGGGGGGGGAGCCTCAAAAAAATGTGTTGAGCCAAAATGGAAGAGAATGGTGAGAAATGAAGAAAAAAATAAAAACAAAACTCACCTCGGTCATTTGGGGGGCGGGGGGGGGGGGGGGTCAAAAGTTCGTCTCCCCTGCATGACCACCCGCCCGGGAGCACTAGGGTAAAAACTGAGTATGGCATTGTACGGCATACATCCTAAGGAGTGTCTCACATAAATCTCAAGCCTCTAGCTCCCATACGACCGGAGTAATGAAGGTTCAAAGTGGCGGTTAACTAAGGGTGTAAAGTATCCCCACTAAGCCCACCACCACCGGCCGCGCGGCTGTCTTGGCCCGCTCACACCTACTGGCCCGGCTCCCACACACACTACGGTACCTCCCCCTCCTATTCTCCCGCCATTTCCTACCTTACGAGCCACGTAAATGATTTTAATATGCCGGACGCTCGTGATGCGTCGCTGGGAGTTGGTGATAACAAACTGCCGACGCATCACGTGCAACGCTGGGTCTCAATGGGTTAAATCCACGACTAACTGCATTTGTTAACCCGCTAAGCGCGACCTATATGTAGTGGACAACCTACCGCCACGCGACGATATTAGGCTTCATTCCCGCCTAAAATCATCATTTTACGATAAATATCGTTATTACTTATTCACATGCGCCTATTTAATGTTTAATATGAAGATAGTAACATGTAACAGCAATAAAACAAGTGGGAATAGTGTTTTGGGGGTAAAAATTGCGAATTATTGCCGACCGTTCAGTCATGAAATGTCAGGCGGACGCAACGTATATCCTCCCTCTCCCAAGCCGAAAGGCAGACTGAGCTCTCTCGCAGGTCTCTCTCACAATACGCAGTAGCTAGGCCTAGCACCACACCTTAGAACCGGATTTGAGATGCTGGCACGGTTAATAAACCGATAAACAAGGGAATTAGAGGAAAAATAGGTGATAATTGAAGGAGGGGGTTTTGACAAATGTATGTAAATACATCCCGAAGACTATTAGGTACACATAGTACTCCAAACAATCCCTCCCCAATCTTGTTTGCAAATATCCAAGGCCTAAAAAATAGAACCACGAGCAAAGTACCATTTATTAGGGGCCTGCTAGAAGAAGGAAACGCTATATTTGCGGCTCTCACAGAAACTCACATTAATGATCAGGAAGATAGTGAGGTATGGTTTCCTGGTTACAACCTACATAGGGCGGACAGAACGCATAGATCACATGGAGGTGTAGCCTTGTACATACATGACTCACCGATATGTACTGAATTCCTAAATAACAGTAATGAAGTGGTGGAAATACTTGGAGCTAAAATAGAATCCCTAAATTTAGCAGTTATTGTTACATACAGGCCTCCAGACTCATCCCGAGAAGAATTCAAAACCCAGCTCAACAAAATAAAATCAGAAGTGGAAACCCTGGGGAACCCAACACCAAATATTATATGGCTAGGAGACTTTAACCTACCAAACATTAAATGGAGACAACTAGAAAACCAGTTAGTGGCAAATAACACCGGAGAAGCAAATACTAATACGAGAGAGCTTTTTGAACTTTGTGATTTTTTTAGTCTTACCCAACATATTGCTGAACCCACACGGGAAAACAATATCTTAGACCTGGTCTTCACTAACAACGACTCTCGAGTACACAGCATTAACATATCGGACACAACATACTCAGATCATAAATTAATTGAGATCAAAACAACCTTAGAAAGTGTACAGACAACCTCAGAATCGAGAACAAAAACCGGCCCCTTCAGTAAATTTAACTTCAATAACAAAAACATTAGATGGGAAGAGGTAAATCAAGAAATGGAGGAAAGAGACTGGGAAGATTTAATGGATAACCTGACACCAGCAGAATGTCTAGTCTTAATAACAGAAACCATGACCCAAATCTGTAGCCACCATATACCTGCAAGACAAACAAAACGAAGAAGCAAACAAGATCGGGAAAGGAGGAGGCTGTACAGAAGAAGAAAATTACTCATACAAAGATGCACACATCAAAATCTACAGGATAGGCAAAAGGTCGAAATAGATAGAGAAATTGTGGAAATTGAACAAAGGCTAAGAATATCATATGAACTACAACATATGGAAGAGGAGAGGAAAGCTATTGCAGGTATAAAGGAAAATTCCAAATACTTCTTTTCATACGCCAAACAAAAGGCTAAAACAACATCAAACATCGGCCCACTGAGCAAAGGGGACGGCTCTTTCACAGGGGACAAAAAGGAAATGAGCGAACTCTTAAGCAGGCAGTATGAAATGGCAGTACAAAATATCCCAATCAGGGGTTATACAGACTGGGATAAGTGATCACTTCGTCACATATTGCACACAGAAAACCACAAAAATTACCCTAGAGAATCACAAGATTATCAAAACAAGGTCACTCAGAAACTACAATAAGGAAACATTTCTGGACATTTTATGGAATACAGACTGGTCTCCAGTGTTTGGAAGTACAAACGTTAATGACGCATGGGTTGGCTTCAGAACCATCATCACAAACATCCTAGACGAAATAGCTCCTCTGAAAGACATACGAATTAACACCTTACGAGCGGCCTATGCGGTTTATTTATGTGTACCGCACAGCGGGGTGTTTTTAGCCAAAATAGGGCTGTTTACGTGATCATTTTCATGCCTAAATAAGACCCAGATCGTAAAACAAGTACCTATCCCTGAAAGGGCATAAACAGAGCTTTCGAATGACACCATAACGATCCTTGTATGATGGATAGTTTTCTTGCAATAACCGTGCAACGCGAGTGCAAAAAGCAGGTAATTCGGTACTTTCAGTACATAATTGAGTATGTAGCGAGTGAGAGAGGGAGGAGGGAGCTGAGATTTGTGTCAGTAGGTTCGCCGCGGTGGTCTGGAGCAGTCATACGCTCGCTAGTCTCCTGCCACCACTTGTCTCTCTCTCTCAGCCACATTACGTGCTGAAATTGCCACTCGACCTATGTCGAGCGCCGCCACATAGTCCAGCTTTATTTAACTCGACTTATGTTGCTCGCCGCTAAATAAGGGTTAAAGCAAGATCAGACCCATGGATCAACAATGACATACTACACCATCTGGAACACAGAGACAATCTGTTAAAAAGGCTAGCGAAACATAGACAGGATCAAGGTCTGAAACATGAGTTCAACAGGGCCAGGAATAAACTAAGTAGGAAAATGAAATCAGCGAAAAATAATTATTTTCACAATAAGGCAGAGGAATATCAGAATAACCCAAAGAAACTATGGAGGCACCTAAAAACAACAGGCTACAGCAACAAGACAAGGGATTCGTCTAACACTAATATTGCTCTCACCATTAATGATCAGGTTTGCCACGATAAACGACAAATTTCAACCTACTTCAACTCCTTCACTTCCATAGCAAACACACTTGCACAGAACCTACCTCAACCTCTCAATAAATACACGACAACAACGGCCACCTTTCGTAATTTCTACAGAGATAAAGACATACACCCGAACACATTTAGATTGCAAAATGTTACACCAAAATACACTTTTGACGAGCTGTCTAACCTAAATGTACATAAGAGCACTGGACCAGACAAAATTCCTGCCAAATTTCTACGAGATGGAGCCATTGGTATAGCAGGCCCCCTAACCCACATCATCAACTTGTCAATTAACACCAACACAGTACCTGCTGAACTGAAGGAAGCTATTGTAACCCCTCTATTCAAGAAAGGAAATAAACTAGAAGTTGGCAACTACAGACCAGTTAGCATATTATGTATTGTATCTAAAATCCTTGAAAGAGCGGTATACACCCAAATTGAATACTACCTCAAACAAAATGATCTATTCTATAAGTATCAATCAGGTTTCAGATGCATGTACTCGACAGACTCCTGTCTCATCCACTTAACGGATCACATTCGTAAAGAAATGTCTAAAGGTAACTACACCGGTATGATTCTTCTTGATCTACAAAAAGCGTTTGACACAGTAGACCATGATATCCTATGTAATAAACTACAAGAAATGGGCTTAGTGTCTGTGAACTGGTTTAAATCTTATCTTAGTGGTAGAACCCAAAGAGTCAAAATTGATGATAATATATCTGATCCTATGCCAATTAACTGTGGGGTCCCGCAGGGAAGCATCCTTGGTCCCTTACTCTTTCTCTGTTATGTGAACGACATGGAACTGAGTGTCTCATGTAAATTATTACTGTATGCAGACGACAGCGTGCTTCTGGTTTCAGGAAAAGACCCAATAAGTATTGCCGCTTCACTTTCCAAAGGACTAGCATCATGTAGTGAATGGCTAGTGGACAATAGACTATCTCTTCACCTGGGCAAGACGGAAACCATCTTATGTGGAACAAAACGCCAACTGAAAGACATTGTGGGCTTCTCGGTCAACTGTAATGATATTCCTATAACAACAGTGTCACAAGTTAAATATCTCGGACTGAAACTGGACGCGAGTTTGTCAGGTGAAACAATTTTGGAATCTATCCTGAGTAAGTGTAGAGCACGTATAAAATACCTGTATAGACAGGTGGGATGCTTGCCCGCAGCGACCAAAAAGACCCTCTGCCAAGCGCTTGTTCAATGTCATTTTGACTATTCTGTGTCATCCTGGTACTCTGCATCATCTAAATCAGCACAGCACAAACTTCAGGTCACTCAAAATAAAATGGTTAGGTTCATGCTGAACCTAGGACCCAGATCACATGTTGGCCAGGAACAACTTCAGTCACTAGGTATGCTCAATGTCTCTGACAGGGCCAAACAAATCAGGCTAACTAATGCCTTCAAAATTGTCTATGACAGAGCTCCAGAGTATCTAAAGAATGATTTTGTTAAAGCAAATGAGAGGAGTGGACATAATACAAGAAACAGGATGTTTAATTTTAAGGACCCGAGAATCCAAGGACAGGGTAAGCAAACATTCTTCTGCACTGCCATCAAAGACTGGAACGACCTACCCCAGTCAGTCCGTGAAAAGAGAACACTGTATTCCTTTAGACGTAGCCTGAAGGAACACCTGAACCGGACAGCTGCGAGAAGGGAGCACCAAGCTTATGTCTACTACTAAATACGACATAAGAGATAGACAAACCAAACTTAAATGATTACTGATTACGGATTACTGATATTTACTATAGGATGTAAGGTATCTTAAAATAACCCCCTAGAAATACTTTCTCTAAAGTATCTATTTCTTTATCCTCCCCATTTCCCCAGCTAACCTAATCCCACAAGGACCCCAATGGAAATACGCCTAACGGCCTTATTGGGCTATCCTTAGTTGGAATTATGCAAGGCTGGTACATGTCATATTTATAACATACTATGTGGTACCAACTCTGTAAATTGCTAACTGAATAAATATTATTATTATTATTATAATTATTATTATTATTATTCAGTGAGCCTGATGAAACAAAAGTCATCAGAGACCAAAATGTATTTTTCATGGAAACCTCCCCCACGGAAACCCCTCAGATGCTGGATATTGATTTCGGTCCAAAAGACATAGAAAAGGCCATTTCCAACATGCCATCCCACTCGGCACCAGGCCCGGACTCATGGAATTCGATCCTAATGAAAAAATGTAAGGAAAACCTCTCAAAACCCCTGGCTATAATGTGGAGAAGGAGTCTAGACACTGGTGACATACCAGATAGCTTGAAAAACGCAATAATTGCCCCACTGCATAAAGGAGGGAGTAAAGCACTACCAAAACGCCCGGTAGCTCTAACCTCTCACATCATTAAAGTTTTCGAGCGAGTCCTGCGAAGCAAAATTTCAACATTCATGGAGACAAATGAACTACACAACACCGGTCAACATGGGTTCAGAGCGGGAAGATCATGTCTCTCACAACTTTTGGAACACTATGACAAAATTCTTAAAGCGCTAGAAGAAAAGAAAACGTGGATGTCATTTACACCGATTTTGCTAAGGCATTTGATAAATGTGACCATGGTATAATAGTCCACAAACTGAAAGCAAAAGGTATAACTGGGAAAATCGGACGGTGGATATACAATTTCCTCGTAAACCGAAAACAATCGGTAGCAGTAAACCAAGTCACTTCTGAGCCTTCGGATGTCAAAAGCTCAGTGCCCCAAGGAACAGTGCTAGCGCCCCTTCTGTTCCTCATACTAATTTGCGACATAGATACCAACACCAGACACAGTACGGTGTCGTCTTTTGCTGATGACACAAAATTAAGCAAGATAGTAAACACACAAGAGGACATGGGCCGACTGCAGGAAGACAGTGGACCAGGGAAAACAACATGCAATTCAATGAGGAAAAATTCCAATTAATACGGTACGGAGATAATAATGGTGTTAAAGAAATTACAAATTACTTTACAGAATCTAACCACATAATAGAACGGAAAGACAGTGTGAAAGACGTTGGGGTATTAATGTCTGAAAATATGGGTTTCAAAGTACATAACCAGGTCAAAGTGGCGGCTGCGAAACGTCTAACGGGTTGGATTCTGCGTACTTTTAAAACACGCAGTGAATTGCCTATGATAACGCTCTTCAAATCTCTAGTGCTACCGCGGCTTGAATACTGTAGCGTATTAACATCCCCATACAAAGCAGGTGAAATAAATTACGTAGAGAGTGTACAAAGAAATTTCACTTCGCATATAAGTTCGATAAAACATCTACACTATTGGGAGCGTTTAAGAGCACTGAATCTGTACTCACTGAAACGTAGAAGAGAACGTTACCTAATAATATACACGTGGAAAATCGCAGAGGGTTTAGTACCAAACCTACATACTCCGATAGTCATGAAATTCAGTGATAGGAGAGGCTGGGAATGCGAAATCCCCCGGATGAATAACAGGGGTGCTATGGGCTATCTGCGAGAGGGCTGGTTATCACACAGAGGCCCACGTCTCTTCAACAAACTCCACGGCGAGTAAGAGACATGAGGGACATCTCGTTAGACAACTTCAAGAGAGCCCTAGATGTCGAACTGCAAAAAGTGCCAGACGAGCCCATCCTCACAAGGGAGCGAGCTGTCGCTTCAAACAGTCTACTGCACCAAATCACCACCCATAACGAGGGGCGTCGCGCTCCTTGGTGCCGCTAGAAGAGCGGCGAACACATCTAAAGGTATCTAAAGGTAAGGTAAGGTGGAGGAGTGATAGAAGGTATGGAGGGGAATTATCTCACTTAATGACCTATTCCTTTATTTTAAGTGATACTGGGGCCTTTTAAAAGGCTTTTTTTAGGCCTTATCTCTTAAGAAGATCGTCGCCTTTGCCCACCAAAACCTCTTAGTAGTTGTTCATGCCGTTCCCGGGTTAATGAATAAAGTGTGTTTTTTCCCCTCTATTATATTACTAACAACTGTCCCCTACTAACATCTCCCTGGGCGGGTGCCCAACCCCGAAAGGGGTTGAAATAGGGGAGCTATCCCCTCGCCAAAGGCGGCTTTCTAGGGCCTTTCCTAGCTGTTGCTGAGAGGATTGGGTTCTAGTCATGTGGTGATGGGCTGGTCTATCAGAGTGAGAACTTAGCGATCTCTGCCATACCCATAGCTTACTCTGACTTTTCCTTTTACTTATATATTTTCTAGATCTCAAATGACGGCGTCTCTTCCGTAGATTGACCTCCCAATCTACCAAGATTGGAAGCCAAAGCGTCATATTTTTCCTTTGCCCCTCAACTTTCTCTTCATAATTGCTTAGGGGCACAGGGCCCTGGGTGGGCCTTTGGTTTCCCGGGCGTATCCGCACCCTCCTCAGCTCCCCGCCATAGAGTGACTTCGGTCACCCAGGCTTTATTGTGGTCGGCAGGGAGGGTTCTGTGGGGGCGCTCAGTTATGGCCTTGGCCTTGCTCGGGGCCTTGGGGCTGTTCGGCCAGGCAGCTTGGGGAACAGCAACAACAACAACAACTAACATCTCCTAATCCTGCAACATTTTTTTTTCTGGAGCAGTCTTCCCATTCCATTTTTCCTTTCCCCACTCTAAACTACTGTTTGGACACTTGACCATCAGTGTTTTGGAGAGCAAGCAGCCTTGAGGGGTCGCTGGACCTGTTGTTGCTTGATTTCCTTTGTAGTACTCCTTTGTACTTTGTACATAGTGCACTCACATTTGACATTAGCCTACAGTGAGGTTCTTTGTTAAAAGCGTTTTAAGAGAGAGAGAGAGAGAGCGAGCATCCCATCCCTGTCAACTTAGTATTATGTATTGCTCTCTTTATGCCTCCCTAGTGTAAAATTATCTCCTGGTACGAGAGAGAGAGATTTACGTAAATTTACATATATACACTGGCCACACAGATCGTAAACTATCCCTGGGAGGTGGCTAGGAATGAATCCTAGTAGACATAACAACCCTAAGAGAAAATGGAAGGAAAGGATAGCAAAGATGAACGCTCTCTCCCCACCCTCAGCTCCCTCCGACAATTTGCCGTACATGAAAAAACAGTTAGAAGTTAATAACCTTACAAGGCTTGGAAATCGCCTGAAGGAATTTATAGTATATTTAGAAATGGAAAGGAAATGGCATTCATACTTCATTTTGTTCTGCTCTCTTCAACCGAGAACAGTGTTAATGTTATCAGGTTCTCTTGTCAATGATCTTTTTCTACTCCAGACCAACTTCTCTGTGACATGATTCTAACCTTCTTTTTTTTTAATTTATATTGAGTCATTGTCTATAATTTCATGAGGGAGCTTATTTCACTCATCAATAATACTGTGGGTGAAGAAATGTTTAGTTGTGTGTAGGTTCGCTTTCCTGTCTGTTAGTTTTAATTTGTTTCATCATGTGGAAACTTCTTTGGCCTCTTAAATAGATTACTAGAATTTACGTTACCATATCCCTTTAGTATCTTATAACACTCTATCAGCTGTCCCGTTATTCTCCGTTTCTTAAACGAAAACATATCGAGTTCTATTAATGTCTCATTGTATGGTATATTTCTAAGGGAAGGGATCAACTTATTTGCTCTACGCTGAACGGATTTAAGCGTTTCAATGTCTTTTATTTGGTAGGGAGACCAAAACTGCACAGCATATTCCAGATGCGGCCTCACAATACTTTTATATAATGGTATAACTATGCCTTTACTATGACAATACAAATTTCTTTGTTAATGAGTCCTAGTGCTCTATTTTCTTTGTTAGCTGCTCCGGTGCATTGGCTTATAGATTTTAGATTTTCGTTGATATGCATTCCTAGGTCTTTTATCTGTGATACGTTCTTTGTCTTTTCTCCATGCATGTGGTATTCATAGTTAATGTTTTGGGAGCCTATTTTTTGTATCTGGCATTTGTTTACATTAAATCTGACAATTTTCTGACCACCCCGATATTTTGCTTAGATCTGATTGCAAGTAAATTCTATCGCTTTTCGAGACAATTGCATTTCCTATCTTAGTGTCATCGGCGAATTTGGATATTATATAATTTATGCCATTGTCTATATCAATAAAATATATTGCGAACAATATTGGACCCAGTACTGAACCCTGGGAGACTCCACTAGTCACTGGAGGGGAGGTGTGGTGGAGTGGTCTTGCCACTGGACTGGTAATCCGATGGACCCGGGATCAAATCTCGTTATGTCAATGGGAAAATGTTATTGGGATAGAATTTGTGCTGTACCCACTATAAGTGCATTACCACAAAGCCCACCAAAATGCCAAAGAAATATCCTCATTTTTCCCTGATTAAATAGCACTGTATGAATATTCCCATACACAAAATATGCTACAGAGGGGCAAAGCCTAGTGAGTTTATTTCTCATTAGGTGGAATTCTGAGAGTAAGGGTCCGAGTCTGGGGGATGAGACAGTGAAGCACAAAGGCAAAGCAGCTTCAGAGATGGGGCTGCTTTGAGCCGTGAGTGGGTGCTTCTCATGTCTCACTCCCTAGACTGGAACGAGACCTCACAGGCTTCACCGTGTTCAGCTGCAGAATATATAGGCTCTAAGCCTATGCCCGAGAGGGAGTAGTTGGAATATAGAAAAAACAAATCAGGATTCCACTCCATTCATAATTACTCTTGCTTTCTTTCGATTAACTAATTACTTATCCAATTGAGTGTTTTGCCTTGTATTCCTAAGCTCTCGACCTTCTGAAGTAATTTATTATGAAGGACCTTGTCGAAGGCCTTCTGAAAGTCCAAGCACACTATTATCAATACTTTTGGTAAAATCATTCATTTTAAAGAGGCTGTCATAGAATTTGATAAGGTTCGTCAGGCAGATTTCTTTGCCTTGCAGCGTGTTGATTATTATTGATAAGATTGTTATTCTCTATGAAGAGTACAACTTCGTCTCTTATGATTGATTCTAATAGTTTTACAACAACGGAAGTTAGGCTAATATGGGTCTGTAATTACCTGGTAGTTTTGTTGATCTCCCTTTTTAAATATCGGTGTTTCATTAACTGTCTTCCAGTCAGTGGGTAAATGTCCATGTTGGAGTGACATGTTAAACAAAATTGTTAGAGTTTCGGCAACTTCATCTTTGATAAATTTCAGGAATTTAGGGATGAACAAGTCTGGGCCGGGAGATTTATATATTTTCAGCAGATCAATCTTTCTCATGACGTTTGATTTGCTGATTTTGAAGTCACGAATTACAACTTTGCATGTTTGATTAGTAGCTTGCAGAATGTTCATGTTGGTATCAGTGGTAAAAATGGAGCTGAAATAATCGTTAAGAGTAGTGGCTATGTCTCTGCTATCTGTTTCTAGAACACCTTGGGTGTTAAATATGGGCCCTATATTTGTTTGCTGCTATTACTGTATCTGTAAATTTGCTTTGGGTTAGTTTTACTATCCTTAGCTATGCTGATTTCATATTTCCTCTTTGCCGTTTTTATTAGCGATTTTATTTTCTCATCTAGCGGCTGAGTATTGTTTACATGTGACGTTAATATTCGTTTTTCTTTTTAGCCTTTGTAAACGGGTTATTTCCCTAATTTGCCTACTGAATTTAATATCCTACCAGGGGTTTGTTTATTTTCTTACTGTGTCTTTTGCGTATAAGGACATGTTTCCTTTGGACACTCATGTATATTTCTATAAATCTTTCCCATATATCGTCAATGTTGGTGAGTATTTCGAGATGGAAGTTAATGCCCTTTAGTTCAATGTTTAGGCTATTGAAATCTGCCATATTATAGTTGGGAATGAACTTTTCGTTGGTACTGTTGGTGTGCGACATGTTAATTTGGAGTCTGATGATATTATGATCGCAGTTACATATTATGATCGCAGTTACATATTTATGATCGCAGTTACATATTATGATCGCAGTTACATATTATGATCGCAGTTACATATTATGATCGCAGTTACATATTATGATCGCAGTTACATATTATGATCGCAGTTACATATTATGATCGCAGTTACATATTATGATCGCAGTTACATATTTACATATTATGATCGCAGTTACATATTTATTCCCCAAGTTCTAGGTCGGACTTAAAATGTTCGTGGGTCGTGATTACTAGGTCTAGAGTATTATCTCCCCTCGTGGGTTTGTGGACTAATTGATATAAGAAGTTATCTAAATTTGGTAATTTTTTTCTGATGCATGGCCAGATCCTTTTAATTCTCTCCAATGGATATTAGGAAGATTAATATCGTCTATGATAAGGGCTACATTTGTTGTTAGAGTTTTTTTCTAGATTATTGTATATGGATATATCCTCTTGAGAGGTATGAGTTGGAGGACGATATACGACAATCACATTAATGTCCATATCCTTGTTATTTATTTTGACACATAACAGTTATTAGAGGGAATTTGAACCTCAAGTGATCATATATGATGTACAGTACTACCCCGCCTCCTCTCTTTATGATATGGTTTATATGAGTTGATCTGGTATTCGTGTACGAAATCGATATTGTTGGTGTCTAGATAAGTTTCTGTTATCGCAATTATATTTATTTCTTCATTTAATAACATAAGTCTTAGTTCTTCAATCTTACTTCGTAGACTTCTGGCATTAAGCTACATTAATTTGATTGTTCTATGATTCTTACTGGATCTTTTTTTTTGTGTGGAGGATTCCGACAGCAATGAATCGTTCGGTAACTGTTGAGAGCTTTTAATCGTTTTTTTGTTCGGGGACTGGGTGATTATCTCACAGGTGACGTCGAGGTGATGGTGTGGGAAGGTTAAGGAATCTGCAGGTAGGGGTGGGAGATGGGTGGCTGGGGGTAGGGAGTGGGGAAGGAGTTGGGGGTGTATTGGATAAACGGGCAGGGGAGAGAGGTGTGAGAGGGGGGCAGGTGGGGGAATAGATGCATGGAGTTGGGCGGGGGGTGGGAAGTCGGGGGAATGCGATAGGCTGGGAAGGATTTGGAAGGATTAGGTTGGGTGAGAGGGTAGGATGGCTTAGGCTTTTATTTGTCCGGTTAGGGTTTATTGGGGATTTGTGGTCTGGCAAGCGATTATACCTTGTTTTCTCGTGGAGTTTATACACAGCTGAATTTAATTTAGCAGCTAACCACATGGAACCAGTGTGGGAGAGATGTTTTCCATCTCACAAACATTCCTTATTTGTGAATTGCTGTTGAATGCAGAGTTGATTTAATTACTCGTTAATATAATTAGTTCTGAAGTTACTGTATCTGCTTTCTTTCATGAGGGGAGGCATTCCTAGAATGAGGCCACTCATAGTCTTGTGTTTTGCTTCTTGGACTAGTGTTTTGTATTTGGTCATTATTTCGATCCTTGCTACTTGTTTTTCTTCCGTCATAAACATCATTACTGCCTACACTGAGAACTAGGCAAGTATCTTGTTTTATTTGGAACTACTTTATGTCGTTGGTAATGTGGGCAATTTATGTCGTTGGTAATGTGGGCAATTTTAGTACCTGGAATGACTTTGACGGACCTTTTAGCTGCTGCTAATGTAGCCCAATGCACCACGTGAATTTGAGTCACTAACTATTTGCGACTTTATTTCATGTTTTCTAACCACTGTAGCCTTGGACTCATGATGCAGTTTTCTTTTTGTTACGTTACTCTTGTGTGCACTTTCTGCAGACTCAGCATCTACACTGTTACCTAGTACATCAAATCTGTTGCAACGGGGTATTTTGTTTGTCTTTGGGCAGTCTGTTTTGCTTTTTACCTTTGACAACCTGGAAAGCAGCTCTAGAGTCAGACTGTGGGTGCATAATGTGGATATGTTGTTAGTTAAGGTTGGGGCTTTTAAGTTGCTCTTTGAGGAGGCATATTTTGTGTTTGAGTTCGCTGACTTCTTCTCTGTAAGCCTATGCTGTTAGTTCAAGGAACCGGAATTTCTCACCAGATAGACACTTGAAGCATTTTTTGTCTGGGAAACCATGCCGGAATATCCATTCGGCATAAAAGGTCTCCCCACAACGTAGAGTTGTGTATCTCTTTGGCGGCAATATATCTCTATGTTGAAAAAACTATACACACAATATAAAGTAAGTGCAGTTTTCTCATTACCAAAAAAAAAAAAAAAAAGGAAATACTCAACTCTGCGACCTAGAATTCTGCAAGTAGTATTGCATATCTTAGGTAAAATCGGTTTATTATATCTCTATATATATATACTAAATGTTTTTATACTCACAGCCGAACTGGAACCACCGATAGTCAGAACAAGTGCCCATACTTTAATCCACTATACCACAGCATGATAGAGGATGCTTGTGTGCAGTGGATTAAAGCATAGACACTCGTCCTGACTGTTGGTGGTTCATGTCCGCCTGGGAGTATATATATATAATTACATTTATGACCACATGGAATATTAACCATTGGAATATTTATCTACAATAAGGTCAGCGTAACACTATTTTGTAGCATTTTGAATATGGCATAATTCAAATTTAGAATACATATAAGAACAAAATAGTGAACATAATCTGTGACCTACACCATTCACCTTGACCTTTGAATAACGAAAACACAAAATTAGGAAAATCGTTGCATTGACCAACCGAATTTGCCAGCAAAATGTGGTGACGATACATAACCCGTTCAGTAGAGTCCTGTTGGTTTAATTTCATACTGGATATTAAGACGATTTTATTTAGTTTATGAAGGGTCTCCATAAAATTAGCAGTCTTTCAACTATCTTAACTATCTTCTTACTACCACAGATCCTTCATACGCTCCACAAAATTGTCTAATTATAGCCAGACTACAATAAAAAAGACGTCACCGGTACATAAAGGGCTAAACAGTTTAGGAAGAGTTTAAAACACATTATTAACACTCTTCTTTTGTTCTTTGACCTTGACCTTTAACCATAAGTATTATAATATATATATATATATATATATATATATATATATATATATATACTGTATATATATATATATATATATATATATATATATATGAATGAGGTATATGATATTTAAGTAAAATGCAACTAACAGTCGTCAGCGTATCAAAAATTTAGTATTTTTTTATGATGAAGGTTAACTTTTGACTTTGGTCTGTGACCTTTACCTTTATGTAGGATTATATTTTTCTTTGCTTTGATGTAACCCTAGAAAATCAAATAAGGGTGTCAAATTTCATTAAAGATCATCAGTTAGTTTCAGAGGTATTAAAGGAATAGTTGACCTTGACCTTTGACCTTCATCTTGACCTTCATGATGTCTGAAAATTTAACATTTTAATTTTCCCTTAAAACACAACTGTCTCAACGAATGTTGTGAAGTTTACAAGAATAGTAAAGAAATTAGCATATTGACCTTATATTTGACGTTGACCTGTGACCTTGACCTATTAAATGGAGTTATGTTTATTCTTGTATTACCTTGGTCTAGGCATTCCGAATGTGTATGATATGCCTAATGAGAATCTTACATTAAATAGGAAATACTAGTAAAAACCATATTTCGACCTTTAACCTTGACTTTTGACCTTGACCTTTGATCTTAGAATTTCTTATCCAGGATTTAGTTAGCTTAACAGCAATGTTCGTATTAACTAGCATTATGAATATGGAGTAATTTGTATAAAAATATATTGATTACAAATAGTGATCATATACTGTGACCTTGACCTTTGACCTTTGACTTAAAATAAAACACATATATTTTGTTGGTCGTCGCATTGAGCAATTAAATTTGCCTGTATAATTTGGTGACACTTGTGACGTTGACCACTCCGTTAGAACCGCATGGCTTGTCCTACAGTGACTCACTAGGATCGCCAGGGCAGTGGATGGGGCTACAGTTTATGTATTAGAGTGTGCTTTATTTCATATGAAAGCTCGTGTCATGGGCAGTCCAGAAAGGCTCTTTGTTTTCGCCCATGTCAAGGCTTTATATATTTAATTGTAAAGTATATATTTTATCATTAACTAGTAATGATAGGATCTGGGAGAGAGAGAGGCAGTAGAACAGAATGAGAGGGGGCGCGCAGTATTTTGTTGTCACGTTTTTCGATGACGTCACGGCTGGCTGCCTCGCGGGGGTTGGTGGAGAGAGGCCCTTACCATGCTGTAAGCTTTGCTAGTGGTTAGATGACTTGTAACCGCTGTTTTCCCACGCGGCTCGAGCTAGTGCGAGTATATATACAGTTCCTCGCCACTCTCTCCCTCAGATCTGGTTTCTAGAACTCACTCATCTTTTTCCCTTGCTATCTATCCCCGCTCCGTACCTGAGAATCTTTTCCTCTGCCTATCTCTCTCATTTTCCATATCTTTCACCACCTTTTATTAATATTATACCCCCTCTGGTTAACTCTGCAAAATCAGCTTCATGCTGGCCAGTTGTATTGTGTGTTAAGGTCTGATATAGCCTATGTATGTTAGTTGTTAAGATAAGTGGATCACGAAGCATTGGTTGGCATTTATATTGTTTATTACTGCTTCCTTTAGTTATTAGTGTTCTGCTGGATTAGATAATGCTAGACTAGGAGTCTGATATTATAAGGTATTGTTTCCTATGAGTGCTGGCTTTAGTTAAAAGCTGCACGACATACCTGAGAACTGGAGTTGATTGAGTAAATTCTAGTCTGTGTGCCATTGAGAGTAGAGCATGCACGAATGAGGGCTTTTTGCCTATACCATTCTGCACTGTTCTAAGCTCGTTGCTTGTCTTTGAGGTACGCCAGGAGAACGCTTAATACTTTGGTATTAAGGTTTCTCAAGAGAGCTACCCTTCCCTATAACGTAATATTTGACGCACAGACTTGAGATTTGCACTAGGCTATGCGGCATGCCATGCGCACCAGTATTTCGTATCATTGACTCCAGCTAGACTTTATCAGTCACAGTAGACATTAAGTATATTAAACCAATTACTCTTTTTATGCATACTCATTTATGATTACACAAGCATTTCGCAGCCTAGTTTGATGTATTGAGACACAAACGACTTAGGCTCTTTTTGTTGATAGGAATACTGCATTGTCGTGGCGATTATTATTATTGTTGTTGTGTTTAGGATATTCTTGGCTCCGACGGCATTATATATTCTGCCTTTTTGTGTACATAGCCTGCACGAGCATTGTTCCGCTGCCTGCCTTTTTGGGTTCCATTTCCGATACGAGCATCTTTATAGCATCTAACATTTAAAGAAGATTCCTTGTTAGTGTTGAAGGACTTTAGTGCACTTTCTTCCATGCAGGAGTGCCTGACATTTATTGATTAAAGTAACGTAAGCTGTAACTTCTCTTACCACCTTACTTTGCATACACTAACCAAGCACCTTCGGTTATAGGTAGTAATAGGCTGTTTTCACATAACATTAAGCCTAGAGTAGACGCACATTTATTGAGAGTTTGATAGCCTATTATTGCATATAGAACTCTGTAGAGTATTTGTGTTCTTTGTTCACTGGGAATATACATCAGAGGTTGGAGCTAGCGCTTTCCGTTGTAACATTTATGCCATTACTAGTCCAATGAATAAGAGCCCTGATATATTTGAACCCCAGTCGTAACAAATGGCGACCTTACCTAGGATTTGGTGAACCTACATTTATTAGCAGGGAACATATGTTGTTTTGGAGAATATTTTGCGGGGATCAGCAAGAATATTTTTTGTTTTGCAACATAGTATAGCTCTTGAGTATTTCCGATAATTTTTGTGTGTATATTGAGGTATAAGAGTTTGGGGTACTTCTTTTTTTAATATTGTGGTGAGAAATTTTTGTGAGCATCATGTCTTATACCGGGTCAGAGGAGAATGGAGACACAGTACGTAATGTCGAAACTGAGGAACAGCAGCATGATGAAAGGGTTAATCGGGTGAACTGTGAGGAGGATGCTAGGATATTTTTGCAATGGCCTGTTACTGCCGAGCGGTTGGAGGGTATGGATCGGTACGGTCTTCAATGCCTGGCCACAGCTATCGGTCATGCGGTTACTAGCAGCATGACCAAGGATAACTTGATAACGTGTGTACTGGGCAGGGTGACTGGTGAGCGAGAGGGGTTGAGTGCTCAGAGCCCTTCGGCCATGCTTCCCCTACACTCAACTCCCAGCCATCCCAGTAGTTTGCTGACCCCGGATACGCTTCCACAGTTGGGTGGTGACTGGCAGGGTGGGTTGCCCCTGGGGGGACCACCGGTAATTTCAAACATTGTAGCACCTTCACCACCTCAAGGGTTATCTCCAGAATTATTGTTTCAGCTCGAATTAGCTAAGCTTCAGCATCAGCAGCAAATAGAATCAGCTAAGATCGAAGAGAGAAAATGTCAGATTCAGCAGCAACAAAGGGCATGTGAGCTCCAGCAGCAAATATAATTAGCCAAGATAGAAGAGAGAAAAACTATCAGTCAGCAGTCTCAGCACATAGAGCTAGCAAAAATCCAAGCGGATTTAGAGTCGACTAGGTACTGTGCCGACATGGACGTAGAGAAGTCGCGAGTAGAGGCATCGGGACAGCGACTTGGGGCTGGTAACCGTGTTCATGAGCAGTCTCTCTCGCACTTATTGAAACTGGTTCCGGTGTTTGATGAGAGTGGTGTAACAGAATTTTTCACACGCTTTGAGAAGAAGTGCCAGGAACACCAGTGGCCAGAGAATAAAAGGGCAGCACTTGTATCCTCTAGATTAATAGGCAAGGGTCTTAAAGCCTACGATGCATTACCTTTGGAGTTATGTATTGTGTACGAGGATCTCAAGGAGGCTGTCCTGAGGGCTTACGAACTGCAACCAGAAACGTACCGTTTGAAGTTCCGGGGTGTAACTAAGGGAAGAGATAGCACCTTTTTGGAACACGCCCGGGACTTGTCCGATGCTATGGGGAACTGGCTCCGATCTGAGAAGGTAACAACGTTTGATGGAGTTAAGCAGTTAATGATGTTGGAGCAGTTCTTTAAGGGCACGGGCGGTGATCTAACTTTGAACTTAAAGGAGAAAAACCCAAGAACTCTAGTAGAAGCAGCAGAAATGGCTGATCTACGGCTGTCGTTGATTCGGGGTTGCGGGTCCTCACAGAAGTACGATGCAAGTGCTAGGGACCGTTATCCTCCCCCTCCCCGTAACAATGACACATTTAAACAGAAGAGCAATGAAACTAAAACTGAAGCCAAACCTACCACCACACCGTATGTGAAAAGTCAGGGGCCTTTTACATCACAGTATAAGCCGAAACCAAAATTTATGTGTTTTAGGTGCCACCAGGAGGGTCATAAGGCAAATGAGTGCCCTAGTCGACCTCCTCCGGCAGCCGTGTCTTTTGCTCACGGCATTGGAGTGTTCAAGAGGACATCGGAGTTTGTTAGAGGCATTTCTTCCGAGGTAAATACACTGCCAGTGCAGAAGGATCCGGAAGGCTTATTCCCTGTCCGTGATGCCTTTAGTGACCACAGGGGACTCGGTTGTGTGGAGTGGGGGGGTAGAAGACATGAGGTGAGAATTTTGCGTGACACTGGGGCATCGCAAACACTGTTGAGAAATTTCACTGGTAAACCTGTCAATACGGCGCGGGTGGTTGTGGTTCAGGGAGTTAATGCGACAAGGTCATACCCGCTTGTAAGAATGAAGGTGGAAGTTGATGGTGTGACTCGTGACCTGGATGTAGGAATTGTGGAGAAGTTACCTGTTGGGGGCGTCGACCTCCTTCTTGGCAACGACTTTGCGGGGCCTACTTCTGAGGCTCCACCCTTAGTCGTTGTCGAGAAGCCGGCCGACGTGAGTAGGGAGGAGCAGGAGTGGGTTGAGAAGTGTCCGGTGCAGCCTATGGCGTGAGTTGTCACCGGAGATTCTGCGTCCAGGGAGTCACATTCTGGTCAACAATCTTTAGATCAGCGGAGGAAGGGTACCGAGAAGGGGTTGGAAGTTGATGCGGTTGAGAGTTTAGTGTCAACGGACCTTCTCGGGGACTCATTATTAGGACCACATTTCGAGTCTGGAGAAGACCCAGTAACTGTTCCTGAAGGGGCAGAGGATGGGCTTAAAAAGACGAAAGAGTTGAAGGAGGACAGTGATGCACAGTCGGGAGATGTAGCAACAAGGTACCCTGACGCGTACCCTATGAGAAAAGGGTCGGCGAAAACGGTGGTCCGAAGCTTGCTAGTGTATTTTTCCCGGTATGGTTACCTGCAGGGGATTCAGTCAGTCCGGGGACCCAACTTCACTTCTAGCCTCTTTGTACAAGCAATGCCGCAGCATGGGATTGTTGGGGTTGTGTCATCTGCATATCATCCGGAGAGCCAGGGTGTGTTAGAGCGATGGCACTCAGCCTTGAAATCTGTGCTTCGTTGTTGTTGCTTTGAGAGTGGGAGGGATTGGGATCTTGGCCTGCCATGTGTTTTGTTTGCTGTGTGGGAGGTACCTGGGGAGAGTTTGGGATTCAGCCCTAATGAGCTCGTCTTTGGACACCGTGTCAGAGGGCCTCTCCATATGGTTGAAGAAGTATGGGAGGGTGCAGAAAAACCTTGTTCTATGCTCAAGTGTGTCCTCAAAAGTCGAGAATGGATGTTGCGCAGTCTGGAGTTGGCTGGCCGTAATTTGACTAGCTCTCAGGCCCTCAGGAAGGACAGGTACGACCTCAAGGTTGAACTCAGGGAGTTTCACGTGGGTCAGGAGGTGTTGATTCTACTGCCCCTTGTAGGTCACCCCTTATCCGCGAAGTACGCTGGTCCTTATAGGGAGGTGGAGGAGCTATCAGACCTGGATTACTTGGTAGCCACTCCAGACAGATGGAAGCGCAATCAGTTAAGTCATGTTAATCCCATGAAGGAGTATGGGAGGCACCCCCCTGAGCCTCTCACTGTGCCTGTGATGACGTTTAGCAGTCAAGGTGGAGAAGGAGAACAGGACAGTCAAGCTCAGGTGGAGGATAACTGGAAGGATAAGAAGTTCAAATGGGCGCCTGAGTGTGAGAAGGTGTTTAGAGAAGTAAAACACCTGTTGTGCACTCACCCGATCCTCAGGGCCCCTGACTTTAGCCTACCTTTCCAACTAGCAACGGAGGCTAGTGGTGTGGGGGCTGGTGCCGTCCTTGTGGAAAAGGACGATGATGGGCTGGAGCATCCTGTTAGTTTCTGCTCGGAGAAGTACAATTCGGCCCAGGGGAGCTGCTCTGTTGTCGAGGAGGAGCTGCTGGTGGTTGTACTTGCTCTGAGGCATTTCGAGGTCTGTGTTCCAGCCTATGGTCCGGTCGTTGTAGTTTACCCAGATCATCACCCTCTCAAGTTCTTGGACCAGTTTCTCAATCGGAATATGAGGCTGACCTGGTGGTCACTAAGGTTACTGGTATATAACCTGGACATACGCCATATTGCCGGTTGTGACAACGTGGTTGCAGATGGTCGTTCAAGGGTATATGATCCTGGGTAGATTGACACACGGGTAGCCTCCTGCTTTAGTTTGAATAGTATTTTGCGCTTGGTGCTTGTTGGCTCGCGGTTGTAGCCCAGCGTATTGGGTCGTAAAGCAGGAGTTGAGCGTTTGGTATAGAAGAAAAAACTAGGCTTGCCCCTATAGTGCAGCCGAAATAAACAAATTATAAACATAAAAATCAAATAAAAACTCTTTCTTTGATAGTTGAATTGTTTAGTATGTTATAGCAGTAATTCTGAGTTGCACTCCTCTCAGAATGCTGGGCTAGAGAAGCTCGCTCTTGAGGAGCATAACTACATATAATTTAACCTATGGTGTTGGGGAGGGTTATAATTTTGAAAAATGTTTTGTTGAAGAACTGTGCCAGATATTTTACTGCCGCTGGATGATGGGAAGTGGAGATATAGCATGGGTTCTAACCATCAGATTTTTGTGAGCCTTGGGGCCTCTGAGAAAAATCTTGGGGGGGGTGTGACGTTGACCACTCCATTAGAACCGCATGGCTTGTCCTACAGTGACTCACTAGGATCGCCAGGGCAGTGAATGGGGCTACAGTTTATGTATTAGAGTGTGCTTTATTTCATATGAAAGCTCGTGTCATGGGCAGTCCAGAAAGGCTCTTTGTTTTCGCCCATGTCAAGGCTTTATATATTTAATTGTAAAGTATATATTTTATCATTAACTAGTAATGATAGGATCTGGGAGAGAGAGAGGGAGTAGAACAGAGTGAGAGGGGGCGCGCAGTGTTTTTTGTCCCGCTCGATGACGTCACGGCTGGCTGCCTCGCGGGGTTGGTGGAGAGAGGCCCTTACCATGCTGTAAGCTTTGCTAGTGGTTAGATGACTTGTAACCGCTGTTTTCCCACGCGGCTCGAGCTAGTGCGAGTATATATACAGTTCCTCGCCACTCTCTCCCTCAGATCTGGTTTCTAGAACACACGCATCTTTTTCCCTTGCTATCTATCCCCGCTCCGTACCTGAGAATCTTTTCCTCTGCCTATCTCTCTCATTTTCCATATCTTTCACCACCTTTTATTAATATTATACCCCCTCTGGTTAACTCTGCAAAATCAGCTTCATGCTGGCCAGTTGTATTGTGTGTTAAGGTCTGATATAGCCTATGTATGTTAGTTGTTAAGATAAGTGGATCACGAAGCATTGGTTGGCATTTATATTGTTTAGTACTGCTTCCTTTAGTTATTAGTGTTCTGCTGGATTAGATAATGCTAGACTAGGAGTCTGATATTATAAGGTATTGTTTCCTATGAGTGCTGGCTTTAGTTAAAAGCTGCACGACATACCTGAGAACTGGAGTTGATTGAGTAAATTCTAGTCTGTGTGCCATTGAGAGTAGAGCATGCACGAATGAGGGCTTTTTGCCTATACCATTCTGCACTGTTCTAAGCTCGTTGCTTGTCTTTGAGGTACGCCAGGAGAACGCTTAATACTTTGGTATTAAGGTTTCTCAAGAGAGCTACCCTTCCCTATAACGTAATATTTGACACACAGACTTGAGATTTGCACTAGGCTATGCGGCATGCCATGCGCACCAGTATCTCGTATCATTGACTCTAGCTAGACTTTATCAGTCACAGTACACATTAAGTATATTAAACCAATTACTCTTTTTATGCATACTCATTTATGATTACACAAGCATTTCGCAGCCTAGTTTGATGTATTGAGACACAAACGACTTAGGCTCTTTTTGTTGATAGGAATACTGCATTGTCGTGGCGATTATTATTATTGTTGTTGTGTTTAGGATATTCTTGGCTCCGACGGCATTATATATATTCTGCCTTTTTGTGTGCATAGCCTGCACGAGCATTGTTCCGCTGCCTGCCTTTTTGGGTTCCATTTCCGATACGAGCATCTTTATAGCATCTAACATTTAAAGAAGATTCCTTGTTAGTGTTGAAGGACTTTAGTGCACTTTCTTCCATGCAGGAGTGCCTGACATTTATTGATTAAAGTAACGTAAGCTGTAACTGCTCTTACCACCTTACTTTGCATACCATAACCAAGCACCTTCGGTTATAGGTAGTAATAGGCTGTTTTCACATAACATTAAGCCTAGAGTAGACGCACATTTATTGAGAGTTTGATAGCCTATTATTGCATATAGAACTCTGTAGAGTATTTGTGTTCTTTGTTCACTGGGAATATACATCAGAGGTTGGAGCTAGCGCTTTCCGTTGTAACATTTATGCCATTACTAGTCCAATGAATAAGAGCCCTGATATATTTGAACCCCAGTCGTAACACACTACATTAAATAGTCTAGGAGTTTAAGGAAAATTACAAATACACTTGTTTTGACCCTGACCTCTGACCTTAACTATTATAATATGTATGTGAAATTTGATATATATGATATTTAGATAATAATCCATAACACAGCCAGTTTTCCAAAAGTTGAGTAATCTTTGTTAATAAATAATAAAAGTTCACCTTTGACCTGTGACCTTAGCCTTTATGTAAGAGTACAGTTTTGTTTGCATTGACATTGCCCATGAAAATCAAATAAGCATGCCTAATTTCATTAAAACCTATCAGTTAGTTTCATATATATTAATACAATAGTTGTCCTTGACCTTTGACCTTTATCTTGACCTGTATATGTCTCAACATTTATTATTTTCCTTTTCACTTAAAGCGCAACTATCTCACCAAATGTTGTGAAGTTTGCATGAAAAGTAAAGAAAATAGCATATTGACCTTATATTTGAACTTGACCTGTAACCTTGACCTTTCTTATGGAATTGAATAGTTTCTTGTATGACCTTGGCTTAGGTATTCCGAATATACATGGTAAGCCTAGTGAGAATCTAACTGTTAGTATAAGAGATACTAGTAAAAACAATATTTTGACCTTTGACCTTGACCTTTGACCTTACCCTTTAAAATATTTATCTAAAATTTGGGCAATACGATATCAACGTTACCAATAACTTGTATAGTGAAAATTAAGACATTTGAGTAAAAAGTAAAATAAATAGAAAAAGTTGACCTTTGACCTTGACCTGTGACCTAGACCTTTATGTAAGAGTATTTTGTTTTCATTGACATTGCCCTGGAAAATCAAATAAGCATGCCTAACTTCATTAAAATCCATCAGTTAGTTTCATATATATTAATAGAATGGTTGACCTTGACCTTTGATCTTTATCTTGACCTCTATGATATGTGTGTCCAAATGTATTATTTTCCATTTCATTTAAAGTGCAACTATCTCACCAAATGTTGTGAAGTTTGCATGAAAAGTAAAGAAAATAGCATAATGACCTTTTATTTGACCTTGACCTGTGACCTTGACCTTTCTTATGGAATTGTATAATATCATGTGTGACCTTGGCCTAGGTATTCCAAATATACATGGTAAGCCTAGTGAGAATCTAAGTTAGTATAAGAAATACTAGTGAAAAACTTATTTTGACCTTTGACCTTATTCTTTAGAATATTTACCTAAAATTTGGTCAATACGATATTAAAGTTACCAGTAACTTGTATAGAGAAAATATAGACATTTGAGTAAAAAGTACAAAATATGAAATATTTACCTTATTTTTAACCTTGACCTTTGACCTTAACCTTTAGGTTAAATGGACAATTTCTTTTTGACTGACCTTTGTATTGATCAAATGGATATACCTGTAAAATTTGGTGAAAATCCATCAAACGGTCTAGGAGTTTCCAGACAGAGAGATGGACGACGACGACGGACGACAACGGACGACGACGACAGACAAGCTGACTGGTGGTGCACAGTATTCGGGCGGGATCTGTGTGTGCGATACCACTCTGCTGATACTTGATTTATCATTCAGGAGGGCCTGAATATGCCCAAATAAGCCCAAAAACCCCCGCTAAACAAGGGTTAATAAATAGCCAAAGATGATGGTATCAGAAGGAGTTTGAATAAATTAACAAATTGCTGTATGGAACGCAGAACTAAGTAGCGCTTTACTATAACTTTAATAATCGTTATAATGATTTAACCCACTGAGCCCCAGCGACGCACTGTTTGCCTCCAAAATGTTTGTAATGCTAAACCCCAGCGTCACATAAGGTGCGTCCTGGTTAATTACTCCGGTCCTATGGCACCTAGAGAGCTCAGATTTGTATGGGAACTGTGTAAGTATCCCACGCAACAATGTCGATGGTTGAAAACTCTCAAAGTCCAACCGCGTGAGCGCGCAAAAACCTGGTTTTGCCTACCCATTTCCCCTCTTGTAATTCCGACTTTCGGGAGCACCGTAGGACCCCTTAATGACCTAGGGGATCGGTGTCTTGTGGGTTATCCTTCATTCCTAACCCATTCCTGGTGTTTTCTGGAAAAACAATTTTTTCACAACCTGCCGGTCCTGGGTGGTACATTTATTATTAACACCTTACGAGCGGCCTATGCGGTTTATTTATGTGTACCGCACAGCGGGGTGTTTTTAGCCAAAATAGGGCTGTTTACGTGATCATTTTCATGCCTAAATAAGACCCAGAACGTAAAACAAGTACCTATCCCTGAAAGGGCATAAACAGAGCTTTCGAATGACACCATAACGATCCTTGTATGATGGATAGTTTTCTTGCAATAACCGTGCAACGCGAGTGCAAAAAGCAGGTAATTCGGTACTTTCAGTACATAATTGAGTATGTAGCGAGTGAGAGAGGGAGGAGGGAGCTGAGATTTGTGTCAGAAGGTTCGCCGCGGTGGTCTGGAGCAGTCATACGCTCGCTAGTCTCCTGCCACCACTTGTCTCTCTCTCTCAGCCACATTACGTGCTGAAATTGCCACTCGACCTATGTCGAGCGCCGCCACATAGTCCAGCTTTATTTAACTCGACTTATGTTGCTCGCCGCTAAATAAGGGTTAACTAGCTGGGGCTCAGTGGGTAAATTACAGAACGAAGTAGTAAAATATCAATAGCCAAACATATAGGCTTGATGAATCAAGGCATGTATAATCTGAATTCCTAAATTCCTGCTGTAGGTACTAGAGCATGGGAAACTCAGGGGAACTGTGTGGTTTCTCTTTCCATCTTCTGCTGCATCTTCTTCCTTGTTCTTCTGCTCTCCTTTGCTGTGGTTATTTTGGCTATGGTAGGCTGTTCCTTTTCCTGCATTGTCAGCACCTCTTCAGGGTTTGATTTGCCCCTAGTTTGCAACCCTGTCATCTCACCACCGTCTTCCAAAAAAGAAATCACGGCCGCGAGACTTAAGGTTATATTTTCGGAAAGTTCTGGTGATTAGATAAGGTGTGAGGTGCTGCAGAAATAGACACCAAACTATTGTGGTGATGTCATTAGGGGCATCGGCGTTTTATTGCATAGTCAGCTGTAGGGGAGTAGTAGAGGAATTAGCCACATGGATTAAGTGAGCTGGAGAGGTGATGTTGATAGTGGCATTGGTGGAGGACACGAACAGACTGCTGATTTTCATGATGGCAGCAGGAGGAACAGTACTGGAAGATGTGGTTGGTTGTGGAGCTGGTGGAGTTATGACTGGACTGGAGTCGGTAGGAATAGTTGGCCCAGGTGGGAGGGGCATGTTGGTTTGGGCGCCTGTCCTTAGGTCAGGTGATATTGCAGTGGCCTGAGGAACAGGTTGGAAGGGTGACCTCGCAACATGTGTGGCGGTGACCTTTGAAGTTTGCGAGGAGGTGCCTTTTGCTGGAAGCCCGCCTCATGTAGGTGGGGTTGAAGGTGGGTGCCCAGCGCTTAGGTGGAGTCACACGTCGGCCAGATCTTCGACATGTAGGATTAGGCAAAGGTTGCATTAACGAAGGTGGTCTAAATTTGTTCGTTGGGATGCGGGAAGAAGGATGGGGGGAGGTATACTGTAGGTGCGTTGAGATGATTTAGAATTAGAGGAAGTAAGGGTAGGAGATTTATGAGTAGATGTAGGTTGAGGAGATTGAATCAGAGGTATAGGAAGTTGTGGAGAGAGGTTAGATTTAAGTGTAGTTGAACAGCTTTCCTGAACAGGTAAAGTTGTTGGGTTGATAATTTGCTGAGTGGATAAATCAGATGAAGTGCTGGACAGAGAAGGAGAGGTTTGGCAATTCCTTTCTGGAGATGGAATATTATTAATTTCTGGAGTGGTAGGGAGAGTACAGGGTGAAGTAGGAATAATAGGTAGACTGTTGGCAGGTTAGGTAATTGATGCCCTTTTAATTAAAGACGGAAACGATTTAAAGTTTACAGTTTTTAGAAAAGCGACAAACAAAAATTACTTTGTACATTTTTATTCGTCCACTGACAACAGGAGTAAGCAGGGAATTGTGATAGGCTTTTATCTACGGGCCTTACGTATTTGCTTGGAGGAGTATTTGCAAATTGAGCAAAACCTAATTTTCAAAACTTTCACCCACTTAAATTATCCCTCATTTTTCTGTGCGTAGCTATTCTGATTAATTCCTCACTAAAATTGTTAATTTACCATAAATATAATTAATACTTATCTGTATGTGCCTATTTTACATTTAATATGAAGATAGTAATATGTAACAACAATAAAACAAGTGAGAATAGTGTTTGGATGGTCAAAATCTTGAATTATTACCGAGCGGTTCATTCATCAAATGTGAGCCAGCCGGATGTACACCCTCTCCTCTCGAGGGCTGAAGCCTTACTGACTTACTCCCTCACACTCTTCCAGTCTCTCCCTTACGCAACACACTCGCTAGTCACATGACAACACCATGGAACCGGCCTGGAGATGGTGACACGAAAATATACCAATGAATAAGGGAATAACAGGGAAAATAGGTGATAATTGAAGGGGGGGGGGAAAGGGGGGAAGGAGGGGTGACACATGTGAAGGAGTGATTGGAGGTATGGAGAGGAATTATCTAACTTAAACACAATTTTTTTCTTTTTAGTGCCACTGGGATGTTTTAAATGTTTTTTTTTTAGGCCTAGGATCTTAAGAGTCTCCCCGCAGTCGCCCGGTAAAACCTCTTAAGAGTCTCCCATCAGCTGCCGGGTTAATTACTCAAAGGCTTTTAGACGTTGGTCCGTCCACAGGAATGGTTCTTCTTTCTTGGTTAAGTCATGTAGTGGTTTGGCATTAGTGGCAACAAATTTCACAAATCGGCGATAGTATGATGCCAGGCCGAGAAAAGCTTGGACTCCTTTTACATTGGTGGGAGGAGTTATGGTACTGATGGCATGTAATTTGTCTGGATCTGGGGCAATTCCTTGTTCTGAGACTATGTGGCCTAGAAATTGAACTTCTTTCTTAGCCAGAGTACATTTAGAGGGTTTGAGTTTCAGGTTTGCTTCCCGAATCCTCTGAAATACTTGACGTAGTCTTTGTAGATGTTCAGCCCAGGTCTTCCCAAACACAATAATGTCATCCAAGTACGCCAGACAAGTTTCCCAGGTTAATCCTTGTAGAACAGATTCCATCAACCTGGAAAAGGTGGCAGGTCCATTGCATAGACCGAACGGCAATACTTTGAACTCATACAATTTGTCTTGGCTTGTGGCAAAAACCGTCTTTTGTTGGAGTTCTGGAAGTACAGGTACTTGCCAATATCCGGCTTGCACATCCAGAATGGTGAACCATTTATCTCCTAATAGGGAATCTAAAGAGTCATCAATTCTAGGTAATGGTGTCTCCTGAAGGTAAAGATAGTTCTTTGCATACGTTTCAAGTTCCCCAATTGTTAACCCTTTCGGCAAAATGATAGGTTGATCGAAGATATTAGCTATTTTGATACAATTTAATTGATTAGAGATGACGGCTGGAGCGGTCAGGCAATCCCTGTCAAAAGGGCTTCGGAGGTTAGGGGTCATAATTACATCCCCCGGCAATGTGGGTATGATAGGTACCCATTGTTCATGATGAGGGGGAAGTGTCACTAATTTGGAAGTGACAGCTTGACTTGTCTGTATGAGACAAATGGTAGGCTGATTCTGTTTCTCCTGATTGATTATAGACTTTGTGATAGGGGTTACGTTACTCAATTTAGCAATGGGAGTGACATTAGTCTTTTTGACAGTCTGAGGGTTGGTTTTTTGTTTTCTTGTTTGAAGAGAGGGTGAAAACTTTAAAGTTCTCATTTTGCAATCAATGGAATCGCCCAGAGAAGTGAGCAAATCGAGACCCAAGTATCCATCGTACTTGGTCTCTTGGGGATCATAAATCATGAAGGAATGTTCTGTCCCATGATCAGGGACAGGGGTGCTAACATAAAACGGACGTGTCTGTCCACAGTTAGGAATAATGTCATCATTAGCACTCACCAAAACTATTGAAGAAGGTTGAATAATACCTAAAGTTTTTTCGTGCTGTTTGAAGAAAAGAAAGAAGAGACATGAACAGGAAGCCCCCGTGTCAATTAAAAGTCGGACTTTCACTCCATTTAAAGTGATTTTCCTATAGATGGGAAGATTATCCGGGTCTGTCCCTCATGAGCCCTCGCCATTCTGACAGTTGTTTGCGAACGGGGCGGATTAAAAATCCAGGTTGTCCTGAATTTCTGCAGCTTCAGCTACCATTTCCGGCTCTTCAACATTTTCCTCTTCATCAAAGTTCTCAATCCCTGCGGTTCCATCTTCCGTGATTGTAGCCACACTCCGGGGCTTAATCCAAGGAATCTGAGCCCACCAACTAGGTAACCTGGACCTCTGCTTGGTTAACTCCATGAATGATTTCTTCATAGACACCAAAGCACATTGGCCATTGCATAGTTTCCAGTCGGAGGGGCGAACTCTGGCCCATTCCTCTACTTTATCACTGGGTCATGGCGCTGCAGGGGTAGGTGAAAGTGCTGTTGATGGGTGAGTGGTGACCCTACTGATGACGGCGATCTTATCCTGTTCCCTGGTTTTTCTTAAAGCCATGATGCACTTTACCACTGGCAAATCATCCTCATAGTTTGTGGGCTCTGTGATAGAGAAATGATCTGCTACTGCCAGGGGTAGTATTCTCAGTAGAGCTTTGAACACACCGGTTTGACCTAGTACTGGGTTGATAGCTAACTTGGTATAGCTCTCAAACTGTGCCCAGGAGTGTCACGCACATACCCTGATACCTTAGCCGTGTATTTCAATAACTTCATAACCACAGTATGTATCTTGGACATGTCATCGTCCCTGAACGTAATGTCCAAGATTGGTTTGACAATTTCTAAATAGGTGTTAATGTCATGTTCCTCTGTTTTGAATGCAATAATATCGAGTTCTTTAGTCGCCATAGTGAATTTTGCGTCCGAAGATGATTGTGTAATAACAAATAAAAGGCCCAATAAAGCTGATATGCAGTATCGAGACACCACTACTGCCAGTGTTTTGCCGGGTTGTAATCTAACTCGCATTGTTATGTATTCTTTATTCACCCAGATTTCGGATATTTAGAATTGGATAATGCTCAACAGGAACATATCTCGCTTCATGAATATTACTTTTAAATTACTCAATCACTCTCCCAAAAACACAATAAACACACAGTATAAATTACACTCATATTTATTCTTTAAACATAGGTACATAAATGGGATATTAAAAAAACTCTACTATTATTGAGTAGGATTCTAATATACATACACTGTGACTGATAGAGAGTTGAACAGATTTTACTCTCTAATGAAACATAGTTGTCACTTACAAAGTATAAAAATAGGAAATACGCAGTTACATAAAATACATACACGAATAATACATGTTAATGACAATATCTATGTGGGTCAAGTGTATAAAGTAAGGTATAGTAATTACAAGGTACAGTAACTGAGGTCAACTACTCCGCTGCGCATAAGGCTGCGCGGCATGAAATACAAAGAGCATGAAATACAAAGAATGCCGCGCTCAGGTGTATACACCGCTCTCGGGGGTATAGGTCAGATGGACTGAGGTCAAGTTAAATATAATCTTGATTTAGTTCAACGTTAAATCGAGGATAGAAGATATGAACTTCGCTTTAGTATATGGGGAATGATAAATTAAATCTGAATTTAACTATCAAAGGGTTATTGTGAAAAATGTCTCACATGATACACGAAAAATAAATTCAATCGTAAATGAGCTAATGTTACAGGGAATAAGTAAATCAGATTCACAGTAAATGTAGTGAATTAATTATAGCGGCACAAATATCTATAGACAAGTATGTTTGAATGAATGAAAAACTACTGAAAGTAACGCAGAACGGAGTAGCACCTTATTATACATTAATAAGAGCTATAGTAACTTAGATACAAAACAAAGTAGTATTTAATAAATAGCCAAAGATGATGGCATCAGAAGGAGTTTGAATAAATTAACAAACTGCTGAATGGAACGCAGAACTAAGTAGCGCTTTACTATAACTTTAATAATCGTTATAATGATTTAATTACAGAACGAAGTACTAATATATCAATAGCCAAACATATACAGTAGGCTTGATGAATCAAGGAATTTATAATCTGAATTCCTAAATCGGTGGCGAAAGAATTACATAGCCCGAGTAACGTACATGATTAGATTATTCACAAGAACTAATACAATTTAAGTATCTTGAATATAGATTAATTGTAACTCAACGGACGGATTCTTTACTTTCAATGGTGGCAAATTTATACTATAAGTATTCTCTGTTTAGAAATGGACGTAATGTGATGCTGAGTTTAGGAGTTAAGTTTAGGTTATTTAGAAGGAAAATAGCCCTTGTTATACACTTCACTTCGACTTGGACACACAATGAATAATAACACAATAGAATAAAATCTGAGAGCATTCACTAAGAAACACGTGTATTCTTGACTATATAACATATGTAAAAATGATTGAACAAATGCTTGAACACGAATTACATAGAAAATACACCGTACTTATATAAAATCACTGCACGGATCAAAGTTGGATAAATCTACCCGTGTAATAAATTGACAAGGGAAATCCTAGAAGCGGATCTCTACAAATAAGTTAAATTGAACACTCGCATATTTTATATTACCTTCACAATAATTCCCAACACTTAGAAAACACAGAGACACTTAGGGTACAGTGTAGAGGAGATGTAATTTCCATGAGGGAGATTCTGGACGACGTAGGACTCGTAGTTCTTCCTCTGGCTGGACGTCAAAGGAAGCTGCCTCTCTCACGGTGAATAGAGAAGGTTTGATAACCACGGTTCCTCTAACACACTCTCGTTCGCCACCCTAGTTGGACTATACTACAGGGACAGGCTTGTCCTATAGAAAGTCTACAACACTATTCTCTGCCCACTAAAAGTTAGACCAGTGGAAGGTAGGAACCGTAGTTGCATACCTTCCCTCAATTTCAGTCAGGCTATATTTGGGTTATAATTTGAACTCAATTTGACCTATTTCAATATACAGTAGTAGGGACATGGGGATTGCTTTCTTTTCTTTATTGTGAAGGCAATCATTATTCTACAAATAATATACTTACCCTAATAATATATGTATAAGGTTATTCTCTATATCATAAAATTATACTCTATATATAAAATGCTTGCATGGCTACATGATAAATGTTTTTATATTATTCACACTTCCTGACTGTTCCTAGAAGCAGGCCATGCTTTCGTTCCTCTTGGTTCTTTTTCTACTACTTCCACTCCTCAAGTGAGGTACTGTAGAGGTTATTCTCTTGGTCCCATCGGTAGAGGTCCTGCACTGGATCTTGATGTGACATTTGCATAAATTCTTCCTCGTTGTAAAATAATCCAGCTGTTGTTGCATATTTGCCTTAGGTGTATGTCCCAGGCTCTGCCATTGGCTGGACAGGTATCCCCGTGATTGGTCGGGGCTTGAACTCCTGGTAGGTCCCGGATGTGGTGACCTTTGGCGGGCAGACTATCCTATTCCTGCAGGGATTAGAGCATGGGTAGGTCTTTCATGCTGGGTAGACTGTGTCACTGCTGTAGGTACTAGAGCATGGGAAACTCGGGGGAACTGTGTGGTTTCTCTTTTCATCTTCTGCTGCATCTTCTTCCTTGTTCTTCTGCTCTCCTTTACTGCGGCTAATTTGGCTATGGTAGGTTGTTCCCTTTCCTGCATTGTCAAGACCTCTGCAGGGTTAGCTTTGCCCCTAGTTGGCAACCCCGTCATCTCAATTGCCCTGGTTATCAAACGTTTCGACATATTGTGTACGCCATCATCAGTGACCTAAAAGCAAATAAAAGCGAAAACATTAATATATTGAGGGTATAAAATCTGTATTTTTAAATATTGGTAAAGCTAAAACCTAAGACTAAATACATAAGTGGCATAGGTACTAAACATTTAAATTTGACACAATAAAGGGGATTAGGCAACACTTAATGGGAAAGCAGACGTCGAAATATTTAGTTTGGGTTGAAATTTCTTGATGTGAAGTGATTCTAAAATTCTCAAGTTTACAGAAGAGCAAATGTCAATAATTTTAAAACTGTCCTTGCTTAACGGAATTTTCCATACCTTTGTGCAATGGTCCCTCACAGCAGAGTGAGGAGGGTTTGTGAGTAGTTGACCCGTCCTGTAAGACTGACCTAAATGCACATCAACTCGAGTCTTAAGTGAGCGAACAGTGCTGCCCACATATCCCGCTTGGCAACTGGGACAATTGAAACTATAAACAATTGACCAGAGAAGGTAGTCTGGCAGGCGGTTTTTAAAATTAAAAATATGAACCAATTGTGAACTTATTAACTGGTATGAATCTAAAGATCTTGTCTGGGTAAAATTTAAGTAAGTTATTCTCAAGAGACATTATTATTTTCTTGATCCAGTCCCCTAGATAAGGAATGCGAAAATAAATGACCTCCTTACTTGCTCTGGGAATAGACATTTTGGGTTGGAATTTATTGTTTAGGAATCTGCCTAGTAGTTTATCAAATAACGATCCAGTATATCCATTAATATTAAAATACTTCCTTAAAAAGTTAACTTAATTATGGAACATTAAATAATTAGATGAGAGGCTAAACGCTCGATGGAGGAGAGTCTTGATGCTAATTAATTTAAAATTAAAATGACAGACACTGAAAAAACTAGTGCCTAAACCCGAGAAAGTTGGTTCCCTAAACACTGAGAGAGTTAAACCGCCATTCTTCTTGTCAATTAAAAGGTCTAAAAAGGAGAGTTTGGAATCATTTTCTGCTTCCATGGCAAGATCAATATTATTATGTTGTGAATTAAGGTACTCTAAGAACTTTATAGCGTGACCATTTTCCTGGAAAAATACTAGCGTATCATCGACATAGCGACGATAGAGAAGTAGGACAAAGGACGATAAAGGCAATAGGACAGTTGTTAATCCAGTTTGTATTGTTCATGGAAGCATAAGAACACATTAGCAAGAGTGGGGCCCAGAGGAGATCCCATCGGTCTGTTTGTATAGGTCACCATTAAATAGGAATATATTATCATTAACACTGACTAATATTACATTTTTAAAAACTATCTTTGTCATTCCTATAAACCTTTCGACTCCCGAACAAGCTATATTTGCACATATATAATTTTTTTCATTTAGTGAGATATTTGTAAAAAGTGACTTGACATCATAACTGACCATAAAACACGACTCAGGCAATTTATAATCTGACAAATATTGAGCTAGATCGTACGAATTCTGAACAGTATAGTAATTTGTTGTGAAAGGACTCAGGATAGGTACTAAGAATTTTGACAATTTGTATGAGGCTGTATTATATGCTGCCATGATCGGTCTAAGGGGTGTCGAAGATTGATGGATCTTGGGGACACCATACAAGATTGCAGGGGATGAACCACTAGGCTTAATTAGGGATCGGATTCAACGAGATCAATAGCGTTTAGGTAAACTAAATTGTTCACAAAGCGTGAAACTTTATCCTCGATTATAGTCGTTAGTTTGTGGATATCTGAATATATTAGTTTGGTGAATTTAGAGACATCTTTTAAAATATCCTTCATCTTCGAAATGTAGTATAATTTATCAAGCAAAATTACGCCTCTTCCTTTGTCAGGTTTACAGATGACCAGGTAATTTCTACTACCAAGTGACATTAGCAAATTCAGATCAGAGCGAGATATAATATGGGAAAACACTTTGTACGACTTGAAGCCATGAAAATGATACCTAGCAATATTCTAAATGCATTGTACAACGTCTCCAAACTTATAAGTGCAGTTGAGGTGCAGTTGAGAAGGTCGTTAATGAATATTAGGAAGATAATTGAAGATAGGATAGAACCCTGATGAACACCTGAGTTGGTAGGTTGAGGAAGTGAACGGTGGCCGTCCACAACCGCAGCTATAGAATGTCCGGAAAGGAAATGATAGATAAAGGCACAAATGGAGGGATAGAAACCAAAAGAGGGTAGTTTTGGAAATGAGGGCTTTGTGCCAGACTCTATCGAAGGCTTTCAATACGTCCAGCGCAACAGCAACAGTCTCACCGAAGTCCCGAATGGAGGATGAGGCTTAATGGGAAGGTAGTCGTTTTTTCTGGACTCCCTTCTTCCTCATGTTTAGCATAATAGTTTTGATATTATAAGCCTTTCGTTCCGTTAGTTTCGCGATTTTAAAACCTTTCGCGTGATTTTTTTTATCAATATTAAGACCTATTGTGCCATTTAGGTGTGGATTTTTTTACTGGTGAGCGATAGTAAGCCTGTAATTTTAGAAGGAATCGGATTTCGGCCGGAACATTTTTCTACCAAACGAAGTAAACATTTATTTTTAAAGTGGATTTAGGGGATGTTTATTAAGCTTGATGGAAGTCTAGCAATGAAACTCAAAAATAAATTAATAAATATATATATGAAACAATAACAAGCACTACCGTCCTTAATGAATCCTAATAAACATATAGATGAAACAATAACAAGCACTACCGTCCTTAATGAATCCTAATAAACATATAGATGAAACAATAACAAGCACTACCGTCCTTAATGAATCCTAATAAACATATAGATGAAACAATAACAAGCACTACCGTCCTTAATGAATCCTAATAAACATATAGATGAAACAATAACAAGCACTACCGTCCTTAATGAATCCTAATAAACATATAGATGAAACAATAACAAGCACTACCGTCCTTAATGAATCCTAATAAACATATAGATGAAACAATAACAAGCTCTACCGTCCTTAATGAATCCTAATAAACATATAGATGAAACAATAACAAGCACTACAAAGGAGTACAAAGTACAAAGGAGTACAAAGGAAATCAAGCAACAACATATCTAGTGACCCTTCTAGGCTGCTTGTCCTCCAAAACACTGAGGATCAAGTGTCCAAACAGTGGTTTAGAGTGGGTAAGGGAACATTGGAAAGGGAACTACTGCCCTGCCACTAACGTGGCAGGACTAGGAAGTTAGTAGGGGACATATGGGTTAGTAACTGAGGGGAGGATAAAGTTATTCATTTACAAACGCAGTCAGTCGCGGGTTTGATGCGAGATATTTGTCTAGGCGGAATTTAAATGAATCAACGGTGCTGCAGTCTATAACGTCTCGGGGAAGCCCATTCCACAAGTTGACAACTCGATTGAAGAAGAAATTCTTAGATTCGTGAGAGTTAAAAGATTTACCAATAATTTTGCAACCGTTTCCCCGCGTGTAATTAGATTGGTCGATAGTGAAGTACTTACTACAGTTCATATTGTCGATGCCTTTGATGATTTTGAACACTTGAATTAAGTCGCCTCTTAATCTGCGCTGGGTTAAAGGAAATAGATTTAATTCTCTAAGACGCTCTTCGTATGGTTTGTTCTTTAGGCTAGGTATCATTTTGGTAACTCTACGTTGAACTCGTTCTAGCTTGTTTATATCTTTTTGGTAATAAGGGCACCAGGATTGAACGCAGTATTCCAGAAGAGGGCGGACTAAGGAATTGTAAAGGGTTAGGATAACTTCTTTGGATTTATGCTCAAATGACCTGCCTATAAAGCCAATTATTTTGTTTGCCTTCTTAACAACTTCTGAACATTGTTGACTCGGTTTTAGGTTACTCGATATTGTTACTCCCAGATCAGTTTCTCTGTTTACATTCTTAAGCTGAGTGCCATTCATCGAATAGTTTGCTTTCTCATTTAGGTATCCGACATGTAGTACTTTACATTTATCCGCATTGAAACTCATTTGCCAAATTTGGGCCCAACATGACAATTTATCTAGATTGTGTTGCATATCGTCAACTTGTTCTTTTGAGAGTACGCTATTTGCAATTTTTGTATCGTCAGCAAATTTTGAGATTGTGCAGGTGAGACCCTCATCTATGTCGTTGATGTAAATTAGAAAGAGAATTGGTCCTAGTACCGATCCCTGGGGTACCCCGCTACTTACATTGGTCCATTTAGATGCCTTACCGTTTATGACTACCCTTTGCTTTCTGTTGCTGAGCCAATTTTCTATCCATTTCAACACACCGTCTTGTATTCCATGCGCTTTTAGTTTTAGCAGTAAACGTTTGTGGGGAACTTTGTCAAAGGCCTTTTGAAAATCAAGGTATATAATATCTACAGCTTTACTCTCATCGTAGAGGTTGAGGATATCGTGGAAGAAGTCTAAGAGGTTTGTTAAACAGGAACGTTTTTTACGAAAGCCGTGTTGAGTATCTTTAAGTATGTTATTTTCCTCTAAGTGATTTACGAGTCTGTCTCGTATGACCGTTTCTAGCATTTTACATACAACTGAGGTTAAGCTAATTGGACGATAGTTACGGGGTAGGGATTTGCTGCCTTTTTTAATATCGGTGTTACGTTGGCTAGCTTCCACTGATCAGGCATAGTTCCAGACTGCAAGGATTTATTGAATAGTAATGTCAGTGTTTTGGAGAGCTCATTCTTAGCTTCCTTTAGAACTCTAGGCGAGATTGTATCAGGTCCAGGCGTTTTATTTACCTTGAGTTTATCTAAACAATTCAATACTTCTCTCTCTGTAACGGTGATATTGCTTAGAACATCTGAATTATCAATCTGAATCGGCGATGGTGTAGGGATATCACTGAGGTCTTCTGTTGTAAAAACTGATGCAAAGAAGGTATTGAGGGCATTACTCATTTGTACTTCGTCTTTGGTGTATTCTCCTTTTTCATCGACTAACGGTCCAACAGTTGAAGTAACTACTCTTTTCTTTCTGATATAACTATAGAATTCTTTCGGGTTTGTTTTACTTTGATTCGCAATATGTAACTCTAAGGTCTTTTTACTTTGCTTAATTAACTTTTTGGCTTTGCGTCGTAGCTCTACAAATTTCACCCGTTCTTCGTCATTTTGTGAGGATTTTAATCTATCATTAGCAAATTTTTAGCAAGCAGGCAGTTTGAAATATCTTTATTCCACCATTTGGGCTTATTATTATGGCCTGGACGCCGTATTTTCGATGGTATGCAGTCTTGCACTGCTTTTAGGTAAGTGGTTTCGAATAACTTCCAAGATGTATTTATGTCGTTATTGTTAATTAAAAAGCTCCAGTCAGTTTCTTTAAACATAGCTCTAAGTTTATGGAAGTTTGCTTTCTTGAAATTAGGGACTTTTTCGATGCTACTATTTGGTTCGTTACTAGTAAACTTTAAAGTGAAAGTTATCGTACGATGGTCGCTGTTACTGAATTCATCACCAACATTCAAATTCTCTATCAATTCTTCTTTTGTTGCAAGTACAATGTCAAGAACGTTATTACCACGGGTCGGCGTTCGAACAAATTGATAAAGCGAACTCTCTTGCAAGTTCGTATACAAGTCATGTCCGGAGTGTGAAGTAAGAGAATCGCCCCCCTTGGTCACAGGTAAATTAAAGTCGCCAAAAATTACGGTATCTTGTGAGTTACTTACATCTGCAATTTGTTCGTAAATTTCTCGGTCAGTTTGCACTGATTGAGCTGGAGGTCTGTATATTAACGCAAGTATTATTTTTGTACCTTTATTATTCTTTATTAGCACAAAAGATATGTCGACGTTCACAATTTGAGGTTTTGACACGAGGGTCGGGTTAAGACTTTCTTTGATATAAAATAAAACGCCACCTCCATTTTTATTTATTCGGCTGTTCTCAAACAATACATAACCGGGAAGCGAATACTCTGCTAAAAAGTCTCTATCTTGTGTATTGAGCCAAGATTCTGTTATGCCAATCACATCATAATTTTCTGTAAACACTAGTTCCTCTAAATCTGAAAATTTATTGCGTATGCTACGAGCGTTTGCATAGAAAACCTTTAAAGTTGCGGTTTTAGAACTCGCAGAACGTTCTTTCATCGAATTTTTGGTTCTGGTCGGATCTACATTTACATTCATGGCTGTCCTCGGTCCTCGGTCGTTATCCCTGACGGTTTTGAATTTGGGTCGTGTTGGTGGAGCTTTATCCAAATTCGCGGTTCTTGACGGATTAGTATTTAATTCCTTTGTAGATTGCCGTCCTCGCTGTCTTCGGTCCTCCTTCCTGGTTGTCCTGTGCTGAGTCGATTTCTTCTCCGAAAATCCTTCACCGCATCGTTGAGGAGACGCCCAAAACGTGCTGCTCCCACCTGGTTCAGATGAACTCCATCGTCCGAAAACAAATAGTCATCGTAGTAGAAATTGTCCCAGGTGTCGACGAATCCCACGTTCTCCTTCCTGCAGAGGTTTGCTAGACAACGATTTGTGCTGGTGGCTATGTTGTAAAATCGGCTCTCTACACCGAAGGACTACCGTCCTTAATGAATCCTAATAAACATATAGATGAAACAATAACAAGCACTACCGTCCTTAATGAATCCTAATAAACATATAGATGAAACAATAACAAGCACTACCGTCCTTAATGAATCCTAATAAACATATAGATGAAACAATAACAAGCACTACCGTCCTTAATGAATCCTAATTATATTGACGGAAATTAAAATTGGCTAAGTTGTCCTAGTGACTTTGACAAAGCATAATTAACAAATAAAAACAAGTAAAACACTATTAATAATAATATAATAATAATACAAAACATAATGAAAAAAGTAATAATAAACAAAAGCTAATTTGAGAAAGTTGACCAATCTGCTTGAGTTAAGAAGAAATGTTTAGTTTCTTCCCTAGACCTCCATGAATCTTAACCTCACACTCCCTGGACCCCGTTTCAAGATAAATGTGTACATTGGATATTGTATATATATATATATATATATATACTGTATTGTTATGCCGGGTTATAATACAATCTAGCTTATTTCTAGGTCTTTACTCAAATTCAACTATGGACTTTTAGACTCAATATTCTCTCAAAAGGGTCACGTCGAACACATTCTTACTCACAAATTAGGTACTCAATCAGGTTAAGATGAACACAGTAAATACACACAGGTGATTATACACTCTTATTCATTCAATGGGCATATAGATATGGTTGAATACTCCTTGACTATTATGAGGGAATAGCAAGAAATATGGAGGCATTGACATACACAAATTACAGGTACTTTGCACATATAAATAGGCCGAAAGTGTGGAGGGATGATTGCCGTAATACTATAAAGAATAGTCAGTAATCAAGTACTAATGGGTATCACACACTAAGGTCGGGCAAGAGCATACAATGAACATAAATCAAAGGATAATATTATAATGGAAGTATGCAATAATAATCAGACAAAACATACACATAGATAAAACCCTTGATAATAATATATATGAGAGTGGAGCATCTACTGTGAATTATTCTGAATAAGTTTCGGGCAGGTTGAACGAAATCTATAAATACGCGTCAACAAGGTAGGGCGGAACAAAAAGGGAAAGTGAATGAGGGGTGCTGGGAAGACACTCGCTCACGGTTGGCGGGAAGCGAAAGGGGGGGGGGGGGGGGGGGAGATTTAAAGGGCTCACGCGCCCAGATTATTTTGAGCTAGGTAGGTCGCTCAGGTCATATGTTTGACTGTGATGATCAAAATAGTAAATATAGTTAGTGCGATATTATTCTGACAAAGTGGGGGGATGTATTGAACTTCAAAGGAGAGGGGAGGTGAATATTTTTTACTATTAATGATGTGCTTAAATTATCAGGTGAAACTTCATATCATGAGCATACGATTAATAAATTTTCATATGCAAAGATAATCTCACGGGTCGAGGAATTCAGATTTAATTATTTACATCTACTGAAGTATGCTCGAAGGTTGGAGCTAACCTAACTGAATCAGGCAATAGTTTGATTACAGTAGATTAGAAAACGCATCAACAAATTAGCGTATACGAGTAGTGACAATAAGACTACAAGTTAAATGTGGCGTACACGACGAAGTTGCACTTAGATGGAAATACCTGATAAGGTATGAAGGAGGTCTGAACTGGTTAACAGATTCCTATATGGATTACAGAACAATTGGCGTTGTATTCGAGTTGGTGAAATAATTAGACAATAGATCTACACAGAACTAGAATTCCTAGACGAGCAGGATCGAAATTATCTATTTCATAAAAGAATAAACTAATACGTTATTCACAAATTATACTATTAACGCACGACAAAATAAGGCGTAATAGGGGGGGGGGGAACTGATTTTTAAATAAATATGAAATTGGGCGTAGGTTCTAGGTAAAAGTGAGGATTTAGAAGGGAATCAATTCACAGTATACACTTCAGCTTCAACTTGGTACATACATAAATAGAATGGACATACACAAGGAAAATCTGTGAGTGTTCAGCTTGATTATGAATTTACACTATTATGTAACGTATGTGTAGAATGAATGTGGATCATGAATTTAGCAGAGAAGTTAACACTAGATCTTGGGCACAGATCTACACAAGGTTTAATCTGGTTACTAAAGGATTTATGCATACGCAATAAATAAAGGATCTTAGGCACAGATCAAGCACAGAGATTAACAATGAATATTCACATATTTTACCTTACCTTCACATCAATAATCACAACGTAAGATACTCAGAGACACTTAGGTGGAGCTGGGGGGGGGGGGGGGTTGAGGTTCGAAAACAAGTTCTGGTCGACGTAGAGCGTAGGTTCACCTGGCCAGACTTCAGGGCTGCTTCGCACCGTCAGGAATCCCATGTCCAGATGTCAGAGGCACACAACAGGGCTCGTTGTAGGCTCGAGGGGGAGGGGAATGCAGTTGCCACTTTTAGTTAGATGCTCCAGACTTTTCAGACTTTAGAACATTACCTAGGTGGAAGTGCTTGCCGTCTCAACAATTACGTTGAGTACATGTTCAGATATTTTCTGAGTTTCAACTTATAGTAATTCAATGTTAAAGGGATATAGTGAATCATTGTGACATCAATACTGAAGTAAATACTTAACTTAAAAGTACATGGTAATTATCATAAGGTGCCTAATCATTTAAAGTATTTTATTTAATACTCTGGGGGGAGTAACTAAGTCTAGGAAGGATATAATAGCAGTTCTGGTGATTTTATAATAATTGGGGGTTATTTGTGAATCCGGGAATAACTCTGGTCTTCTCTATGTTCCTGGGTTGGTCCAGAGTTCTTAGTAACAGTTTTGTATTGTAGATTCTAATATCCCCACTTATGTCGGTAGCACTCAGGTCTTTAATGTGGCATTTGCATAAACATTTGTTCTGTGTACTGCAAATCTGGCTACTGGAGCAATGAAGGTTGGTGATTGATGGGGAGGGTTTGAAACCTGGATAATGATTGGCTGACCTTTCCATTTTTTAATAGGGGTGACTGACCTAGGTGACCCGTCTCCTTGGTAGACCGAAAACGGGGATGACCAGGTAAAATTGGGTATTCCTCTGTTTTTCGTTTCTCCTCATCATGGGGGACTGGTATGGAATGGTGTCTTGGTTGTTTATGTCTTCGTTTGTCCTTCCTACTCACCTGTAGGCTGGCAATCCTACAGGTATTTCCCTACCCCGTTCTATCCAACCCCGTCACTTCATGTATATAAATACATACATAATACCGACAAATGTACACATTTATCATGAAAGGGGGTCTAGGGGGTGTAACATCAAGCATGAGGGGGGTCTAGGGAAGAAACTAAAAACTTCCCCTTAAGGATACGCCCGGTGATTGCAGTCCCCCCAAAAGACCTCCCACTCTCTCATACATCCCTTTAACTCCCACACATCGTTCTTAAGCTGCATAATATCTTCTAAATATAGCTAAAATATGACATTACAGACATCACCGGTACTGAAAGGGTTAAGGATTCGCCCGGTGATTGCAGTCCCAAATCCTCTCAAACACAGGCTCACCTTTTTCGCAACAACAGTTATTGCAAGTTGACGTAATTTGCAAACAAGCCAGGACCAAACTGCCCCACTCGGCCCAGATATTAGCAGGTCAATGGTAATCTCGTTTTCCAGGAGGTTTGGTTCACCATTTTTTTTTGTATACAAGTGAGTTTAGGCAATTGACCATTTGTGAGTTTCAAACTTTAACTAAGTTGGAGCAGGTAACATCAGAATTAAACAGAAGTGCAATGATAATTTAGGTTTTAATGACTAGAAAGTACTGTATGTTGAATATGATTTAATGTGTTTATAAATGCACTACGATCGCATTTGAGCTGGTAATTGTGCTAAATATCTATGGTTACAGCTCCAACTTCTTTATAGCCTGAAACTCGCAAGTGGTCAATTTGCACCGTCTCCTTCAAAAATTAGTTTCCAAATATCATAGTTTGATATCTGGTTATCGCTCTAGAAGTCTAGATATTTACAAAAAAATATACTGATTAGACAAAAAATATCCTTTATACAACACACCTTGGGACTATTAACCCTTTATGTATTGGCGACGATTTGTACATTGTATTCTAGCTATATTTAAACGATTGTGCGCAGTTTAAGAAGAATATGTGCTAGTAAAAAGGGTTAAGTGAGATAGTTAGGATCCTGTTAATTGTCTTTTTTAAACTGAATTTCATCATATAATGGTAGCCAAAAGGAAGTTACCAGGACGGCACCGGTACTGAAAGGGTTAAGGAAAGGAGATTGAGTACCTTAACCATTTGAGGAGCATGACCCATTTTGGCACCTTCCTCTGGCTATTATTAGACGATTCTTTGCAGCTTAGAAAATACCTCTAACAATCAAAGGGGTAAAATTAACCTCAATAAACCTTTTGACTCGCACAGATCCCTCCTTTACTTAATAAAATCATATAGTAATAGCCATAATAAACTGTTAAAATGCTTCATAATCTTCAAAAACTTAAAATTTCACAGTTTATGAGTATAAATTATAAAAAGGTATGAAAAAGATATATAAAGTTTCATTGATGGTGATTTGAATTGCCATCTTGACATCAGATGGGTATATTTCCAATGACATGATATTTGTGTGGGTGTGTTTTCTGGAATCCATACTCCTTCATGCTTAGCCCCGTTACTTTTGATATTTTAAGACATTCGCCCCACTAATCTGGCAATTTTAAGACCTTTCGTCCCATTCCTTTGTAATTTTTATGACCTTTCGTGCCAAATAGATTTTGATGTCTTCCATGGCGAACCTGCAATTTAAGAGGAACCGACCTTTGGCCAGGAAATTTTTCAACCGAAAAATGGAGAATTTGATCTCCAAGGGGGTTATTGGGGGTATTTCTATTAAGCTTGATAGAGGTCTAGGGATGAAACTATATAATTATAATAATAATAATAATAATAATAATAATAATAATAATAATAATAATAAATATAATAACAATATTCATAGTTGTAATACATATCTTAGAAACACGTATACGAATAGGTTGGAATAATGTGACAGTTGTTCGGAAGTGTTTACTTTATTTAACACACTTAATGTCAATTAATATTCCTCATAGCTATTGCTTCTCGATCAGGGTCAAAATACGTTCAAACTGAAGAGCTGAATAGTTATGACAATACAGTATACATTGTACCTCGGAATCTTAAGTTCCCATTACAACCTATCTGTATAATCGCTATTCAGAGTTTCACTTACTTCGAATTCAGTCGCAAGACACAATAACTATTTATCTTTTCTAACATAAATGATATCACAATTATATATCATTTAGTATGTAAATAGATATATTACACGCGATCGATAGCATGCTTTCAACGAGGTGATATCTATGGTAAGAATATAGTTTCAGAATAACAAAGTATTTCCAAATGGAGAGGCCTGATTGCTAACCCTAACTATTACTCCAGCTAAAACTCCACTATCACAAATCCAATCATTACGTTATTTCCTAATTCTCAGACCGAGTTAGATTATATAGTCTACTCGTCCGATCAGCCTAAACTCATTAGATAGTTGGTTGTATATGGCTCGAACCATCTGTTTTCCTTTAATTTTCACTCTGTGGAACACTATCTCTCCTACAAACCTGATCTTCTTTTCCTCACCGAAACGCAGGTGTCTGAAGCAACTGCCAGCAGCCCCTTCTATGTATCCTCCTACTTTCTCTATGCTAGTTTCATAGCAAAAGGCGGATGTTGTGCATATGTGCACAAGAAACTCACTTGCTCTCATGTTCCCGATTTTGGCTCCTCTGAATTCTCAACATTATGGCTCAAACTATCCTATCATTCTCATACTAAATATTTTTGTGCTGTCTATAGTATTCCCCTAACTCTAGCGACTTTCCCAAATTCTTCGACTATTAAAACTCTAAAGTGGAACACATTCTATCCACTTCTCCTTTCTCAGAAATATCCATCTTACATGATTTCAACGTTCACTACCGCCAATGGCTCTCCTCTCACACTACTGACCAACGTGGTGAACAAGCCTACGTCTTTTCCATCCTAAATGACCTAGAGCAGTTAGTTCAGCAACCTACCCGTATCTCGGATCGCTTCGGAGATCGGCCCAACATTCTTGACTAGTTTCTAACTTCTAACCCTTCTTCTTATACTGTCAATCTTTGTTCACCATTGGGCTCCTCCGACCATAAACTTATCTCCGTCACCAGTCCTATCTCTTCAGTACGGCCACTCGATCCTCCTAACGAGCGGCGCTTGTGGCACTTTGGCGCTGCCGACTGGGAGGCTCTCCGGCAGTACTTCTTTGATTTCCCATGGAGTGATTTATGCTTCCGTGGCAGAGGACCCTCGGAGAGTGCTCAACGCATTACCGAGGTAATCCTATCGGGCATGGAGGCGTACATTCCATCTTCTTTCTCTCAGTCTAATGCAAACAAATTTTGGTTTACTCACGCTTGTTCTACTGCTGTCCGCAATAAGGAGGAAGCATTCAAACGGTACCGACGCCTTAAAACTCAAGAATCTTATTCTTCTTATGTTTCTGCCCGGAATCAAGCCAAATCTGTTCTTCGACTTTCCAAACACTCTTTCATCAATAATAAATGCACTGAACTATCCAACTCTAGCTCTTCCCAAGATTTCTGGCATATAGCCAGAAACCTCTCCAACAATTTTTCTTCCTTGTCTATCCCTCCCCTTTTCACTCTGATGGCACAACCATCACTTCTTCCTCTGACAAAGCTGAATTATTCGCTCAAACTTTTGCTAGAAACTCAACCTTGGATGATTCCGGTGCTATTCCTCCCTCTCCACCCCCCTCTTTCCTACTTATACCTAATATCCTAATCTCTTCTAAAGATGTTCTTTCTACCCTCTCTGGGCTTGATACTCTAAGAAGGCATACGGTCTGGATGGTGTTCCTCCTGTTGTACTCACTGTGCTTCCATGCTGACACCCTGCCTAGGCAAACTCGTTCGTCTCTGTCTCTCCTCTAACGTCTTCCCTTCTTGCTGGAAGTTTGCTTTCATTCAACCTGTCCCAAAGAAGGGTGACCACTCCCAACCTTCCAACTATCGTTCAATTGCTCTCATCTCTTGTATCTCTAAAGAAGTTTTTGAAACAATTCTTACTTCCAAATTTCTTATAGCAGTAATCATCTCATAATTTGCTATCAGATTGCCAGTATGGCTTCCTTAAGGGTCGCTCTACTGGTGATCTTCTTTCATATCTTACTAACTCTTGGTCATCCTCCTTTCGGGACTTCGGTGAGACCTTTTCTATTGAGTTAGACATATCGAAGGCCTTCGGTAGAGTCTGGCACAAATCTCTAATTTCTAAACTATCCTCCTTTGGTTTCTATCTTTCCGTCTGTGCCTTTGTCTCTAATTTCCTTTCTGGTCGTTCCATAGCTGCAGTTGTGGACGACCATCGTTCACTTCCTCATCCTATCAACTCCGGTGTTCCTCAGGGATCTGTCCTATCTCCTATTCTCTTTCTAATTTTCATAAATGATCTTCTCAACTGTACTTACAGTCCTATCCATTCATATGCAGACGACTCTACCTTACACTATTCAATTAGTTTCCCAGAACTCCCCAGCAGGCAATCCCTCAAAAGCAAACGTAATGAAGCCATAGAACACTTAAATTCTGATCTAACTACCTTCTCCAATTGAGGCCAAGAAAACTTTGTTACCTTTAAAGCTTCCAAAACTCAATTTCTCCATCTATCTACCCGCCGTGAACTCCCAGCGGACTATTCCTTATTCTTCAACAATACAAAAATCAACCCTTTATCTTCTCTCAGTATTCTTGGTATCTCTTATTCTTCTGCTCTCTCTTGGAAGGACTATATTACCAGTCATGCTAAGGCGGCCTCACAGAGGCTGGGTGTGCTCAACTGCCTCAAGGGGTTCTTTACCCCTGCTCAGCTTCTTGCTCTGTACAGGGGCACAGTGCGTCCTTGTATTGAGCATTGTTCGCATGTGTGGGGAGGACCCTCTCACACAGCACTTCTACACAAAATAGAACGGAAAGCCTTTCGTATCATTGACTCCTGTCCACTCACCGACTCTCTGCAATCTCTCTCTCTTCATCGCAATGTTGCATCTCTCTCGCTATTCTATCGCTACTACAATAATCAGTATTCCTCAGAGCTCTCTCAGTGCATACCACCTCCTTTACGTAGGGTACGTAGTACCCGTCTTGCAACACAATCCCACCCCTACTCTGTACAACTCTCCAACTCAAGAGTGAAACGTTACTCCCAATCATTCTTCTATTCAACAGCTGAGCTCTGGAACTCTCTCCCTGAATCCATCTTTCCCTCATCCTATAACTTTAATTGTTTCAAACTCCATGTGCCCAGACATTTTGGCTTGAACGTTCCTTGATTTTGGCTCTGTCACTCTTTTAACTCTGAGGGAGGCACTCGTCACAGGTTGTTTTGCCTTTTGTCTCCCTCATCCACATAGAAAAAAAAAAATATATATACAGTATATATTCCTAGCTTTACAACAGTTGGCTGCATATGATCCGAACTATTGAGCTTAGACTCTGAGATTTGGCTGCATACGCTCCGAACTCTCTTAAACCTTTCTATATATATAGACTGTTAACTATGCAAAAACTCTTGGGTATTATAAACCTATATTTATCTATCTTTGTTTGATATTTCCTATAAATGCCCGACTCTATTTATATACTGAATAGCTTGCGCTATACTAACCAAAATAAATATTCACCAACTCTTTGTAGTTATACTTCATCAATAGGAGTGTTCAATCTGTGGACACACTTGCCAGATCTCACCAGATCCGTTAATTTATCACGAATAAAATAATAAAATGTGAACATTGCTAATACTTACTACAGTATATCTCTTTTGTTGTGATTTTAACCCTTAAAAAGCGGCTCACCACTTAAGTCGTATTTAATAAAGCTGGACTATGTGGCGGCGCTCGACATAGGTCGAGTGGCAATTTCAGCACGTAATGTGGCTGAGAGAGAGAGACAAGTGGTGGCAGGAGACTAGCGAGCGTATGACTGCTCCAGACCACCGCGGCGAACCTACTGACACAAATCTCAGCTCCCTCCTCCCTCTCTCACTCGCTACATACTCAATTATGTACCGAAAGTACCGAATTACCTGCTTTTTGCACTCGCGTTGCACGGTTATTGCAAGAAAACTATCCATCATACAAGGATCGTTATGGTGTCATTCGAAAGCTCTGTTTATGCCCTTTCAGGGATAGATACTTGTTTTACGTTCTGGGTCTTATTTAGGCATGAAAATGATCACGTAAACAGCCCTATTTTGGCTAAAAACACCCCGCTGGGCGGTACACATAAATAAACCGCATAGGCCGCTAAAGAAGGGTTAAAACATCAAGTATAATTTTAGAATCATTTTTCCTAGATTATAGTGTTTAACAGATATATCTAATGGATATATATTTTATAAAGTAAATTGCTATTTTTCATTTTAGAGTAGAATATTGTGTACAGACGATGCTGATTGGTTGTTGATTGATTTGTGTTGATAAAGTTGAGATAGCTTCATTATTCCATATATATTATTGAAACTCTAAAATTGTAAGCAATTATAATGATAATGTGATAATCTAAAGTGATATACGTACCCTGAGAGCTAAAATATATCACATTTAACACATTAATTATTATGTTCCTTCCAACAACCAACAATACTCCTAAAATCGATTAATGAAATTTACAAACACATGTGGCAGTCCGTGGACTCGAACCCAGGATGATCACACCGAATATCAACACCTTATACATCGCACCACGAAGACAGTTAAAGGTTGGTGGACACTGCCTACGATTTATTATGCAACTTCGAATCCTGCATATCAATCTAAGCATGTACACACATCCCAACTGCAACTCACGTAGGCTATGCATATGTGAATGGAAAGAGCAATTAATGGGGCCTTAACCACTTAGGGAAGTCCTCTCGATAAATTACTCCTGAACCAATATCAATTATTATGTTCCTTCCAACAACCAACAATACTCCTAAAATCGATTAATGAAATTTACAAACACATGTGGCAGTCCGTGGACTCGAACCCAGGATGATCACACCGAATATCAACACCTTATACATCGCACCACGAAGACAGTTAAAGGTTGGTGGACACTGCCTACGATTTATTATGCAACTTCGAATCCTGCATATCAATCTAAGCATGTACACACATCCCAACTGCAACTCACGTAGGCTATGCATATGTGAATGGAAAGAGCAATTAATGGGGCCTTAACCACTTAGGGAAGTCCTCTCGATAAATTACTCCTGAACCAATATCAATTATTATGTTCCTTCCAACAACCAACAATACTCCTAAAATCGATTAATGAAATTTACAAACACATGTGGCAGTCCGTTGACTCGAACCCAGGATGATCACACCGAATATCAACACCTTATACATCGCACCACGAAGACAGTTAAAGGTTGGTGGACACTGCCTACGATTTATTATGCAACTTCGAATCCTGCATATCAATCTAAGCATGTACACACATCCCAACTGCAACTCACGTAGGCTATGCATATGTGAATGGAAAGAGCAATTAATGGGGCCTTAACCACTTAGGGAAGTCCTCTCGATAAATTACTCCTGAACCAATATCAATTATTATGTTCCTTCCAACAACCAACAATACTCCTAAAATCGATTAATGAAATTTACAAACACATGTGGCAGTCCGTGGACTCGAACCCAGGATGATCACACCGAATATCAACACCTTATACATCGCACCACGAAGACAGTTAAAGGTTGGTGGACACTGCCTACGATAACATAGATATTATAAAGTGAACACACGCTAAATACAACTTGCTAAAGCCAACAAGTAAGCAAGATTTGTAGACTGATTGAGTGTCAGCTTACATCTCACCTGCCTTAGCCAATCACAAGCCTCTACATACTTAACATATGCACTGGCTTCCTAACACCTGGGTAAGTCAACACGGTGGTGGTAAGTTAGAAGATCAGCCCCTGATTGGCTGATAGGCTCGATAACTTGGCTCTCTCATCAGGCAGTCTCTTCTATCGCTTGGTAATTTTGCTCATACCTTTTTATTTTGTCTGTGTTCACTATATAATATTTACATTAATAGTGTATTTTATGTGACATATTTTATACCACGGTGTTCGGATATTACTCTAGAACATGTCTCAATTGTTGAAATTGCTTATAATTGAAGTATTTAAATATTAGTTATAAAATAATGAGGATATCTTGATTTACTACTCATACTTTTATCCATTAGCCAATCAACAGCCTCTATACAAAATGAGCTGCTACTCAAGTCCGGCAGTCCTGTTCAGAACAAATAAGTAACTGAATGAAATGTCAATTTAATCATAAAAGCATTGTTTAATTTAGATACCACTATTATAAATATATCGCTAGCATACAACAGAAGGTATATCATATACTATTTTTTTTTTTCAACCAGAATTTACCATTTTGTAATGGATTTATTTCACAACACAATATTTTTTCCTCCTCTTTTATTTTATATATACGATATAGTAGTGAGCTAAAATATATAAGAGATTATTATAATATATATGAAGAATATATGAGATTAAAACCGCTTGTCATAAGACTATTAACTACAGGAAAAGTCGACAAATAATTTAGAAACTGACACCCTTCTTAGACTTGTTCACATTTTATTACAATAATTGGCGAATCTGGTGACCTCTGGCAAGCTTGTCTACAGATTGAACGCTTCTATTGTCTAAAAAAAAATCTGAATGGATTTGTCGGAGAGGACACATCAATAATAAATGGGCTTAAGACAGTCTGGAGAATTAAATTCACATGGTAGTATAATGTGTTTATTATGACACGATAAGTTTCGACTGTTCTCTGGAGTCCTCTTCAGGTGTGAGGGGTGAAGGACTGAGGACAGTCTGTCACCAATATCTCTTTCAATAAGCCTGTTCGAGCCATTCTATCTATCTATCTATCTATATGCTCAGGCCCAATCCCCATTTTGGGGGTAGCCGACTCAAGACAGAGCAAGAACAGGGAAAACACAAAAACAACATAAAACAAAAAATAAACACAGATAAAAAACACAAACTCATACACATCCAGGTCACCCAGGAAAAGACCCAGAGACCAGGGTTACCAAGGTCGCTCCAGCTCTCCCCCGGCCCCTGACCACCCGGAGAGGTTCCGATCTCGGCAGGCAGACATGCAGCGGAGCCAAAGCCACAAGCCCTCCCACCACACTTCCAGGCACACCCTTCATATTAATCGTCTCCCCGGGCCAGGCGCCTGATGGACTATTATCTAGTCGAACTTGCGCCCGACCCCTTACTCCAAATGACCACGTGTTCACTCAACTATTCACAAGCATTCTCCATTCACTCCTGTCCACCACCACTTCCCCTGCCTGATCTATAGTCATTCCTCTATCATCCAAAGCCTTTCTTACACAGTCTCTCCATCTCAATGGGGGTCTTCCTGCCCTTCTATCTCCCATTGTACCTGACTCACATATTCTCTTTGTAAGCCTTTCATCTCCCATTCGTTCAACATGACCATACCAGCTCAGCACCCTTCTGTCCACTCTGGCTGACAAATGTTCCTGCTGCCCCACTCTCCTACGTATCTCTTCATTCCTCAATCTGTCTCTACGAGTAACTCCACACATACTCCTCAAGCAGCTCATCTCCATCACATCCAGCCCTCTTTTCTCCTTTTTCTTCAGAGCCCATGTCTCAGCCCCATACATCACTGTTGGCACAACAATTCCTTGATACATTTCACTTTTTACTTTCACTCCGAGATTTCTCGTCTTCCACATACTTCCCATTGCTCCGAAAACCTTCCTTCCTTCACACACTCTCTGTTTTACCTCCACTTCCATACCTCCACTCCTGCTTATCGTTCCTCCTAGATATTTAAAACACTCTACTTGTTCCAATATTTCCCCATCCAGCCTTCGAGCCATTAGGGTCCATTAATGAAATGCTGGTTTTTCTTCTATGCTCCAGTCTTCGCCATTACTACCTCAAAGCCGGCCAGCATGTTCGGTGGAAATTATCAGTGCCATCCTCCACCTGGTTTTGATTTTGGACTCCTCGGGAAACTGTGTGTAGGCCTGCAATGCGGCAACACGCAACTAGATACTTCAGCTGGATCTGGGCGGCAGCTGAGCAATATAATTTGTCTTTTCTCTCTTGATAATCTGCCTCCAATATCTGTTGCCGGTTCGGCTCTCTCTCTTCTTTATCTGCCCATGATGGTTGGACAAGATAAGTGGATTGGAACTGCCTTCAGTGCCGAATGAGAGGTGGAAGGATGGAGTGAGGAAGTACATGAACGAAGGCGGTGCTGGTTGGGGGGAGGGGCGTCGACTGACTGGGGACAGAGGTGCATGGGGGCGGTTCGTTCGTGGCCACCCCTTCGGGGATCACGGCGTCGGGCAATAGATAGATAGATAGATAGAACTGCCTTCAGTGAGCAGTTGTTGCTCAGGCTGTCCCTCAGCTCCTTGTGACTCTACTTGCCCCGCTCCACTCCGTCAATACCTGCCTCTCCCGCAAAGCCGGCCTGTGTTTGGCACTGTGTGTCGTCATAGCTCGCGCGGCTCCTTTGAAGTTGACGCTCACCCTCCTCTGCATTCAATTCATTGTAATACCTTCCCGACAAGTGTTTACTACGTTTTTAAGTGGCTGACGGGAGTAAGAGGATGGCAACGTGGTATTAAAACACCTTTTACCGCGATAGGAGATGCGAGAGTGAATTGACGGTGAGTTATAAACCGGGCTTTTTAGAGGTGATAATACGCGAGAGGTAGTGGGTGCCGAGGGAGGCTTGTGATTGGCTGAGAGACCAGGGCTGCAAGTCTGTTGCAATTTCTCGTGGCACACCTCAGAACATTCCACCTTCTGATTGGCTTGTGAGATTATTTCTTCATTGATAATAATAATAACAATAATTTTTATTATTATAATTATAATTATTTAGTAAGTAAATTAATAAACTATTATATTTCAGCTGATGATAAATTTAATCCCTTAGCAACTAAGTTATCAATAAATTCTAGAAACATCAGAAACTACTATGTCACTGCATCATAATTATGATTGCCAGTTTATTATAATTAACAAAATATATGGCTATTAATAATTGCAATAGCTGATTAATGAAGATGGCAACATAATAATCCACTGTCAGCTGGAAACGGAGTATACCACACACTTTACAGCTACCATTCAACCACACCAAAACTTCAACTCCCACACTGCAGCTATTAGGACTACCATAGAACCGATACCATTCAACCATAAACTACCATACATTGCCTACTATCACACTACCACTAATAACATATTTTTGTTTTCTATGTCTCAGCCTCGGGACTGTACTGTAGGCTGTTCCTTTGGCTCTGTTACTCGTTTGGCTTTGGGGAGACACTCGCTACAAGCAACCTGCCTTTTGTCTCCTTCATGAACATAGACCATACCAAAAAGAAGCCTATAACTCTTACGAGGCCCCAAGATTATCGATTGAAGCTTCGAGGTGTTGGGTTCTTCATACTGTATGTGTCCCACTAGATAGTCACAGTGGGGCTTCAAGGGGTGTGTGGGCGGCCCACGGCCACACGAGAGGACGACCCAGGGAGACACGGCACGGACGGGACCAGTCAACCAGACCAAAAAAACAGCCCACGATGAAAGACACCCCGACCAGGGAACCACAAACGACCAGACATTAGCAACGACCAACAACTGAGGACCATACAACAAGCGACAACGAGGAACGACCAGACAGAACACCGGCCAGGGGACCCACAAAACGACGAGGCAACCACAAACGACAGACAACGACGACATACAACGGGGACCAAACAACACCAGATACCACACGACCCCGAACAGGCAACCGCACGAAGGACCCAAACGACCACAGCGCCAGGATAAACGACCACAGAACAACGACCAGCAACCAACGACACAGACGACACGACCAGGACCACAAGCGACAACGGACCAGAAGGACACCGACAGGCGACGACCAACGACCAACAGGACACCGACAGGCGACGACCAACGACCAGACAGGACACCGACCAGGCGACGACCAACGACCAGACAGGACACCGACCAGGCGACGACAACCAAACAGGACACCGACCAGGACGACAACGACCAGACAGGACCGACCAGGCGACGACCAACGACCAGACAGGACACCGACCAGGCGACGACCAACGACCAGACAGGACACCGACCAGGCGACGACCAACGACCAGACAGGACACCGACCAGGCGACGACCAACGACCAGACAGGACACCGACCAGGCGACGACCAACGACCAGACAGGACACCGACCAGGCGACGACCAACGACCAGACAGGACACCGACCAGGCGACGACCAACGACCAGACAGGACACCGACCAGGCGACGACCAACGACCAGACAGGACACCGACCAGGCGACGACCAACGACCAGACAGGACACCGACCAGGCGACGACCAACGACCAGACAGGACACCGACCAGGGGACGACCAACGACCAGACAGGACACCGACCAGGCGACGACCAACGACCAGACAGGACACCGACCAGGCGACGACCAACGACCAGACAGGACACCGACCAGGCGACGACCAACGACCAGACAGGACACCGACCAGGCGACGACCAACGACCAGACAGGACACCGACCAGGCGACGACCAACGACCAGACAGGACACCGACCAGGCGACGACCAACGACCAGACAGGACACCGACCAGGCGACGACCAACGACCAGACAGGACACCGACCAGGCGACGACCAACGACCAGACAGGACACCGACCAGGCGACGACCAACGACCAGACAGGACACCGACCAGGCGACGACCAACGACCAGACAGGACACCGACCAGGCGACGACCAACGACCAGACAGGACACCGACCAGGCGACGACCAACGACCAGACAGGACACCGACCAGGCGACGACCCAACGACCAGACAGGACACCGACCAGGCGACGACCAACGACCAGACAGGACACCGACCAGGCGACGACCAACGACCAGACAGGACACCGACCAGGCGACGACCAACGACCAGACAGGACACCGACCAGGCGACGACCAACGACCAGACAGGACACCGACCAGGCGACGACCAACGACCAGAGGACACCGACCAGGCGACGACCAACGACCCAGACAGGACACCGACCAGGCGACGACCAACGACCAGACAGGACACCGACCAGGCGACGACCAACGACCAGACAGGACACCGACCAGGCGACGACCAACGACCAGACAGGACACCGACCAGGCGACGACCAACGACCAGACAGGACACCGACCAGGCGACGACCAACGACCAGACAGGACACCGACCAGGCGACGACCAACGACCAGAAGGACACCGACCAGGCGACGACCAACGACCAGACAGGACACCGACCAGGCGACGACCAACGACCAGACAGGACACCGACCAGGCGACGACCAACGACCAGACAGGACACCGACCAGGCGACGACCAACGACCAGACAGGACACCGACCAGGCGACGACCAACGACCAGACAGGACACCGACCAGGCGACGACCAACGACCAGACAGGACACCGACCAGGCGACGACCAACGACCAGACAGGACACGACCAGGCGACGACCAACGACCAGACAGGACACCGACCAGGCGACGACCAACGACCAGACAGGACACCGACCAGGCGACGACCAACGACCAGACAGGACACCGACCAGGCGACGACCAACGACCAGACACACGACCGGCGACGACCAACGACCAGACAGGACACCGACCAGGCGACGACCAACGACCAGACAGGACACCGACCAGGCGACGACCAACGACCAGACAGGACACCGACCAGGCGACGACCAACGACCAGACAGGACACCGACCAGGCGACGACCAACGACCAGAGAGGACACCGACCAGGCGACGACCAACCGACCAGGACCAGGACAGGACACGACCAGGCGACGACCAACGACCAGACAGGACACCGACCAGGCGACGACCAACGACCAGACAGGACACCGACCAGGCGACGACCAACGACCAGACAGGACACGACCAGGCGACGACCAACGACCAGACAGGACACCGACCAGGCGACGACCAACGACCAGACAGGACACCGACCAGGCGACGACCAACGACCAGACAGGACACCGACCAGGCGACGACCAACGACCAGACAGGACACCGACCAGGCGACGACCAAGACCAGACAGGACACCGACCAGGCGACGACCAACGACCAGACAGGACACCGACCAGGCGACGACCAACGACCAGACAGGACACCGACCAGGCGACGACCAACGACCAGAGAGGACACCGACCAGGCGACGACCAACGACCAGACAGGACACCGACCAGGCGACGACCAACGACCAGACAGGACACCGACCAGGCGACGACCAACGACCAGACAGGACACCGACCAGGCGACGACCAACGACCAGACAGGACACCGACCAGGCGACGACCACGACCAGACAGGACACCGACCAGGCGACGACCAACGACCAGACAGGACACCGACCAGGCGACGACCAACGACCAGACAGGACCGACCAGGCGACGACCAACGACCAGACAGGACACCGACCAGGCGACGACCAACGACCAGACAGGACACCGACCAGGCGACGACCAACGACCAGACAGGACACCGACCAGGCGACGACCAACGACCAGACAGGACACCGACCAGGCGACGACCAACGACCAGACAGGACACCGACCAGGCGACGACCAACGACCAGACAGGACACCGACCAGGCGACGACCAACGACCAGACAGGACACCGACCAGGCGACGACCAACGACCAGACAGGACACCGACCAGGCGACGACCAACGACCAGACAGGACACCGACCAGGCGAAGACCAAACGACCAGACAGGACACCGACCAGGCGACGACCAACGACCAGACAGGACACCGACCAGGCGACGACCAACGACCAGACAGGACACCGACCAGGCGACGACCAACGACCAGACAGGACACCGACCAGGCGACGACCAACGACCAGACAGGACACCGACCAGGCGACGACCAACGACCAGACAGGACACCGACCAGGCGACGACCAACGACCAGACAGGACACCGACCAGGGGACGACCAACGACCAGACAGGACACCGACCAGGCGACGACCAACGACCAGACAGGACACCGACCAGGCGACGACCAACGACCAGACAGGACACCGACCAGGGCGACGACCAAACGACCAGACAGGACACGACCAGGCGACGACCAACGACCAGGCAGGACACCGACCAGGCGACGACCAAACGACCAGACAGGACACCGACAGGCGACGACCAAAGACCAGACAGGACACCGACCAGGCGACGACCAACGACCAGAGAGGACACCGACCAGGCGACGACCAACGACCAGACAGGACACCGACCAGGCGACGACCAACGACCAGACAGGACACCGACCAGGCGACGACCAAACGACCAGACAGGACACCGACCAGGCGACGACCAACGACCAGACAGGACACCGACCAGGCGACGACCAACGACCAGACAGGACACCGACCAGGCGACGACCAACGACCAGACAGGACACCGACCAGGCGACGACCAACGACCAGACAGGACACCGACCAGGCGACGAGACCAACGACCAGACAGGACACCGACCAGGCGACGACCAACGACAGACAGGACACCGACCAGGCAAAGACCAACGACCAGACAGGACACCGACCAGGCGACGACCAACGACCAGACAGGACACCGACCAGGCGACGACCAACGACCAGACAGGACACCGACCAGGCGACGACCAACGACCAGACAGGACACCGACCAGGCGACGACCAACGACCAGACAGGACACCGACCAGGCGACGACCAACGACCAGACAGGACACCGACCAGGCGACGACCAACGACCAGACAGGACACCGACCAGGCGACGACCAACGACCAGAGAGGACACCGACCAGGCGACGACCAACGACCAGACAGGACACCGACCAGGCGACGACCAACGACCAGACAGGACACCGACCAGGCGACGACCAACGACCAGACAGGACACCGACCAGGCGACGACCAACGACCAGGCAGGACACCGACCAGGCGACGACCAACGACCAGACAGGACACCGACCAGGCGACGACCAACGACCAGACAGGACACCGACCAGGCGACGACCAACGACCAGACAGGACACCGACCAGGCGACGACCAACGACCAGACAGGACACCGACCAGGCGACGACCAAGACCAGACAGGACACCGACCAGGCGACGACCAACGACCAGACAGGACACCGACCAGGCGACGACCAACGACCAGACAGGACACCGACCAGGCGACGACCAACGACCAGACAGGACACGACCAGGCGACGAAACGACCAGACAGGACACCGACCAGGCGACGACCAACGACCAGACAGGACACCGACCAGGCGACGACCAACGACCAGACAGGACACCGACCAGGCGACGACCAACGACCAGACAGGACACCGACCAGGCGACGACCAACGACCAGACAGGACACCGACCAGGCGACGACCAACGACCAGACAGGACACCGACCAGGCGACGACCAACGACCAGACAGGACACCGACCAGGCGACGACCAACGACCAGACAGGACACCGACCAGGCGACGACCAACGACCAGACAGGACACCGACCAGGCGACGACCAACGACCAGACAGGACACCGACCAGGCGACGACCAACGACCAGACAGGACACCGACCAGGCGACGACCAACGACCAGACAGGACACCGACCAGGCGACGACCAACGACCAGACAGGACACCGACCAGGCGACGACCAACGACCAGAGAGGACACCGACCAGGCGACGACCAACGACCCAGACAGGACACCGACCAGGCGACGACCAACGACCAGACAGGACACCGACCAGGCGACGACCAACGACCAGACAGGACACCGACCAGGCGACGACCAAAGACCAGACAGGACACCGACCAGGCGACGACCAACGACCAGACAGGACACCGACCAGGCGACGACCAACGACCAGACAGGACACCGACCAGGCGACGACCAACGACCAGACAGGACACCGACCAGGCGACGACCAACGACCAGACAGGACACCGACCAGGCGACGACCAACGACCAGACAGGACACCGACCAGGCGACGACCAACGACCAGACAGGACACCGACCAGGCGACGACCAACGACCAGAGAGGACACCGACCAGGCGACGACCAACGACCAGACAGGACACCGACCAGGCGACGACCAACGACCAGACAGGACACCGACCAGGCGACGACCAACGACCAGACAGGACACCGACCAGGCGACGACCACGACCAGACAGGACACCGACCAGGCGACGACGACCAGACAGGACACCGACCAGGCGAGACCAACGACCAGACAGGACACCGACCAGGCGACGACGACCAACGACCAGACAGGACACCGACCAGGCGACGACCAACGACCAGACAGGACACCGACCAGGCGACGACCAACGACCAGACAGGACACCGACCAGGCGACGACCAACGACCAGACAGGACACCGACCAGGCGACGACCAACGACCAGACAGGACACCGACCAGGCGACGACCAACGACCAGACAGGACACCGACCAGGCGACGACCAACGACCAGACAGGACACCGACCAGGGGACGACCAACGACCAGACAGGACACCGACCAGGCGACGACCAACGACCAGACAGGACACCGACCAGGCGACGACCAACGACCACAGGACACCGACCAGGCGACGACCAACGACCAGACAGGACACCGACCAGGCGACGACCAACGACCAAGACAGGACACCGACCAGGCGACGACCAACGACCAGACAGGACACCGACCAGGCGACGACCAACGACCAGACAGGACACCGACCAGGCGACGACCAACGACCAGACAGGACACCGACCAGGCGACGACCAACGACCAGACAGGACACCGACCAGGCGACGACCAACGACCAGACAGGACACCGACCAGGCGACGACCAACGACCAGACAGGACACCGACCAGGCGACGACCAACGACCAGACAGGACACCGACCAGGCGACGACCAACGACCAGACAGGACACCGACCAGGCGACGACCAACGACCAGACAGGACACCGACCAGGCGACCAACGACCAGACAGGACACCGGACCAGGCGACGACCACGACCAGACAGGACACCGACCAGGCGACGACCAACGACCAGACAGGACCGACCAGGCGACGACCAACGACCAGACAGGACACCGACCAGGCGACGACCAACGACCAGACAGGACACCGACCAGGCGACCAACGACCAGACAGGACACCGACCAGGCGACGACCAACGACCAGACAGGACACCGACCAGGCGACGACCAACGACCAGACAGGACACCGACCAGGCGACGACCAACGACCAGACAGGACACCGACCAGGCGACGACCAACGACCAGACAGGACACCGACCAGGCGACGACCAACGACCAGACAGGACACCGACCAGGCGACGACCAACGACCAGACAGGACACCGACCAGGCGACGACCAACGACCAGACAGGACACCGACCAGGCGACCAACGACCAGACAGGACACCGACCAGGCGACGACCAACGACCAGACAGGACACCGACCAGGCGACGACCAACGACCAGACAGGACACCGACCAGGCGACGACCAACGACCAGACAGGACACCGACCAGGCGACGACCAACGACCAGAGGACACCGACCAGGCGACGACCAACGACCAGACAGGACACCGACCAGGCGACGACCAACGACCAGACAGGACACCGACCAGGCGACCAACGACCAGACAGGACACCGACCAGGACGACCAACGACCAGACAGGACACCGACCAGGCGACGACCAACGACCAGACAGGACACCGACCAGGCGACGACCAACGACCAGACAGGACACCGACCAGGCGACGACCAACGACCAGACAGGACACCGACCAGGCGACGACGACCAACGACCAGACAGGACACCGACCAGGCGACGACCAACGACCAGACAGGACACCGACCAGGCGACGACCAACGACCAGACAGGACACCGACCAGGCGACGACCAACGACCAGACAGGACACCGACCAGCGACGACCAACGACCAGACAGGACCCGACCAGGCGACGACCAACGACCAGACAGGACACCGACCAGGCGACGACCAACGACCAGACAGGACACCGACCAGGCGACCAACGACCAAGACACCGACCAGGCGACGACCAACGACCAGACAGGACACCGACCAGGCGACGACCAACGACCAGACAGGACACCGACCAGGCGACGACCAACGACCAGACAGGACACCGACCAGGCGACGACCAACGACCAGACAGGACACCGACCAGGCGACGACCAACGACCAGACAGGACACCACCAGGCGACGACCAACAATATAGACAACCAGACCAAGACCCGTAGACCAACGAACCGACCACGAGCAGACATGACACCGACCAGGACAGACCTATGAGACGACACAGACCAGCACGACAACGACCAGTAGAACTTACAAACGCCGAACAGTGCGACGACCAACGACCAGACAGGATGTACCGAAGACGACAAACCAGAGAACGCCGACCCGCTACACCGTGACCAAGGACAGGACGACCCCAAAGGCGACACCAAGACCAGACAGTGAACACCGACCAGGACTACGACGACACGACCAACGACAGCAGACACCTACCATTGACGACCATACATTACACCCAGAGATGGGGAAACCAGACAGACAGACCGACCAGGCGACAGATACGACCAGGCCGAGACAACCCGACAACACCGACTACCCACCATACCTCAACTCGACATGCGACACGGGACCAGTACCAGATGACAAACCCAACGTACTACCAACTAACGGACATTACCCGACGAAAGACTAATTCTACTACGACCGGAAGCACTTACATAACGGACCATTGACTTACCTACGGCACCAACGACCATACATGAACTACCATTTCTACTACCAAAACGACCATACATTCGGACCAACGGACCATCTATACAACACCAGATATTACACCCAGGCGACGACCAAAAGAAAGACCAAGACACATACGGTTACCCAATTCTACGACCAATTACGACCTTAACCAGGACACCGACACAATACTACCAACGACCATGAGATGAACACCTACTACACAGACCAATCTAGACCTAGCCACATACATTCAGGACACTACAAGGTCCCTACCAAAACGAGAAACACTAGACGACATTACGACAGGACCACCACGAAGACCAGAACTAGACACCACCAAGTCTCTACATTACCAACGCCCAGACAGTACACCACTCAGGCGACACCAACGAACCAACAGGACACCGACCCCCCAACGCCATTCCTTACACCGACCAGCGGACAAGACATACTACATCACCGACCAGTGCGACGACCAACGGCAACTAATAACCATGTTACACCTAAACCAGGACAAAGACCAGCGACGACACCTACCATTACACCTACCGACTCGAAACCAGGACACGACCATGCGACGACCAACACCAGAAGGGACAGGCGACGACCAACTACCATATATTACACCTACCATTCTACTACCAACTACCATACATTACACCTACCATTCTACTACCAACTACCATACATTACACCTACCATTCTACTACCAACTACCATACATTCCACCTACCATTCTACTACCCACTACCATACATTACACCTACCATTTTACTACCAACTACCATACATTACACCTACCATTCTACTACCAACTACCATACATTACACCTACCATTTTACTACCAACTACCATACATTACACCTACCATTCTACTACCAACTACCATATATTACACCTACCATTCTACTACCATACATTACACCTACCATTCTACTACCAACTACCATACATTACACCTACCATTCTACTAACAACTACCACCTGCCATACTTTACACCTACCATTCTACTACCAACTACCATACATTACCCCTACCATTCTACTACCAACTACCATATACTACCAACTACCATATATTACACCTACCATTCTACTACCAACTACCATACATTACACCTACCATTCTACTACCAACTACCATACATTACACCTACCATTCTACTACCAACTACCATACATTACACCTACCATTCTACTACCAACTACCATACATTACACCTACCATTCTACTACCAACTACCATACATTACACCTACCATTCTACTACCAACTACCATACATTACACCTACCATTCTACTACCAACTACCATACATTACACCTACCATTCTACTACCAACTACCATACATTACACCTACCATTCTACTACCAACTACCATAAAATTACACCTACCATTCTACTACCAACTACCATACATTACACCTACCATTCTACTACCAACTACCATACATTACACCTACCATTCTACTACCAACTACCATACATTACACCTACCATTCTACTACCAACTACCATACATTACACCTACCATTCTACTACTACCAACTACCATACATTACACCTACCATTCTACTACCAACTACCATACATTACACCTACCATTCTACTACCAACTACCATACATTACACCTACCATTCTACTACCAACTACCATACATTACACCTACCATTCTACTACCAACTACCATACATTACACCTACCATTCTACTACCAACTACCATACATTACACCTACCATTCTACTACCAACTACCATACATTACACCTACCATTTTACTACCACTACCATACATTACACCTACCATTCTACTACCAACTACCATATATTACACCCTACTACCAACTACCATACATTACACCTACCATTCTACTACCAACTACCATACATTACACCTACCATTCTACTACCAACTACCATACATTACACCTACCATTCTACTACCAACTACCATACATTACACCTACCATTCTACTACCAACTACCATACATTACACATACCATTCTACTACCAACTACCATACATTACACCTACCATTCTACTACTACCAACTACCATACATTACACCTACCATTCTACTACCAACTACCATACATTACACCTACCATTCTACTACCAACTACCATACATTACACCTACCATTCTACTACCAACTAACATACCTTACATTACACCTTACAATACACCTACCATTCTACTACCAACTACCATACATTACACCTACCATTCTACTACCAACTACCATACATTACACCTACCATTCTACTACCAACTACCATACATTACACCTACCATTCTACTACCAACTACCATACATTACACCTACCATTCTACTACCAACTACCATACATTACACCTACCATTCTACTACCAACTACCATACATTACACCTACCATTCTACTACCAACTACCATACATTACACCTACCATTCTACTACCAACTACCATACATTACACCTACCATTCTACTACCAACTACCATACATTACACCTACCATTCTACTACCAACTACCATACATTACACCTACCATTCTACTACCAACTACCATACATTACACCTACCATTCTACTACCAACTACCATACATTACACCTACCATTCTACTACCAACTACCATACATTACACCTACCATTCTACTACCAACTACCATACATTACACCTACCATTCTACTACCAACTACCATACATTACACCTACCATTCTACTACCAACTACCATACATTACACCTACCATTCTACTACCAACTACCATACATTACACCTACCATTCTACTACCAACTACCATACATTACACCTACCATTCTACTACCAACTACCATACATTACACCTACCATTCTACTACCAACTACCATACATTACACCTACCATTCTACTACCAACTACCATACATTACACCTACCATTCTACTACCAACTACCATACATTACACCTACCATTCTACTACCAACTACCATACATTACACCTACCATTCTACTACCAACTACCATACATTACACCTACCATTCTACTACCAACTACCATACATTACACCTACCATTCTACTACCAACTACCATACATTACACCTACCATTCTACTACCAACTACCATACATTACACCTACCATTCTACTACCAACTACCATACATTACACCTACCATTCTACTACCAACTACCATACATTACACCTACCATTCTACTACCAACTACCATACATTACACCTACCATTCTACTACCAACTACCATACATTACACCTACCATTCTACTACCAACTACCATACATTACACCTACCATTCTACTACCAACTACCATACATTACACCTACCATTCTACTACCAACTACCATACATTACACCTACCATTCTACTACCAACTACCATACATTACACCTACCATTCTACTACCAACTACCATACATTACACCTACCATTCTACTACCAACTACCATACATTACACCTACCATTCTACTACCAACTACCATACATTACACCTACCATTCTACTACCAACTACCATACATTACACCTACCATTCTACTACCAACTACCATACATTACACCTACCATTCTACTACCAACTACCATACATTACACCTACCATTCTACTACCAACTACCATACATTACACCTACCATTCTACTACCAACTACCATACATTACACCTACCATTCTACTACCAACTACCATACATTACACCTACCATTCTACTACCAACTACCATACATTACACCTACCATTCTACTACCAACTACCATACATTACACCTACCATTCTACTACCAACTACCATACATTACACCTACCATTCTACTACCAACTACCATACATTACACCTACCATTCTACTACCAACTACCATACATTACACCTACCATTCTACTACCAACTACCATACATTACACCTACCATTCTACTACCAACTACCATACATTACACCTACCATTCTACTACCAACTACCATACATTACACCTACCATTCTACTACCAACTACCATACATTACACCTACCATTCTACTACCAACTACCATACATTACACCTACCATTCTACTACCAACTACCATACATTACACCTACCATTCTACTACCAACTACCATACATTACACCTACCATTCTACTACCAACTACCATACATTACACCTACCATTCTACTACCAACTACCATACATTACACCTACCATTCTACTACCAACTACCATACATTACACCTACCATTCTACTACCAACTACCATACATTACACCTACCATTCTACTACCAACTACCATACATTACACCTACCATTCTACTACCAACTACCATACATTACACCTACCATTCTACTACCAACTACCATACATTACACCTACCATTCTACTACCAACTACCATACATTACACCTACCATTCTACTACCAACTACCATACATTACACCTACCATTCTACTACCAACTACCATACATTACACCTACCATTCTACTACCAACTACCATACATTACACCTACCATTCTACTACCAACTACCATACATTACACCTACCATTCTACTACCAACTACCATACATTACACCTACCATTCTACTACCAACTACCATACATTACACCTACCATTCTACTACCAACTACCATACATTACACCTACCATTCTACTACCAACTACCATACATTACACCTACCATTCTACTACCAACTACCATACATTACACCTACCATTCTACTACCAACTACCATACATTACACCTACCATTTTACTACCACTACCATACATTACACCTACCATTCTACTACCAACTACCATACATTACACCTACCATTCTACTACCAACTACCATACATTACACCTACCATTCTACTACCAACTACCATACATTACACCTACCATTCTACTACCAACTACCATACATTACACCTACCATTCTACTACCAACTACCATACATTACACCTACCATTCTACTACCAACTACCATACATTACACCTACCATTCTACTACCAACTACCATACATTACACCTACCATTCTACTACCAACTACCATACATTACACCTACCATTCTACTACCAACTACCATACATTACACCTACCATTCTACTACCAACTACCATACATTACACCTACCATTCTACTACCAACTACCATACATTACACCTACCATTCTACTACCAACTACCATACATTACACCTACCATTCTACTACCAACTACCATACATTACACCTACCATTCTACTACCAACTACCATACATTACACCTACCATTCTACTACCAACTACCATACATTACACCTACCATTCTACTACCAACTACCATACATTACACCTACCATTCTACTACCAACTACCATACATTACACCTACCATTCTACTACCAACTACCATACATTACACCTACCATTCTACTACCAACTACCATACATTACACCTACCATTCTACTACCAACTACCATACATTACACCTACCATTCTACTACCAACTACCATACATTACACCTACCATTCTACTACCAACTACCATACATTACACCTACCATTCTACTACCAACTACCATACATTACACCTACCATTCTACTACCAACTACCATACATTACACCTACCATTCTACTACCAACTACCATACATTACACCTACCATTCTACTACCAACTACCATACATTACACCTACCATTCTACTACCAACTACCATACATTACACCTACCATTCTACTACCAACTACCATACATTACACCTACCATTCTACTACCAACTACCATACATTACACCTACCATTCTACTACCAACTACCATACATTACACCTACCATTCTACTACCAACTACCATACATTACACCTACCATTCTACTACCAACTACCATACATTACACCTACCATTCTACTACCAACTACCATACATTACACCTACCATTCTACTACCAACTACCATACATTACACCTACCATTCTACTACCAACTACCATACATTACACCTACCATTCTACTACCAACTACCATACATTACACCTACCATTCTACTACCAACTACCATACATTACACCTACCATTCTACTACCAACTACCATACATTACACCTACCATTCTACTACCAACTACCATACATTACACCTACCATTCTACTACCAACTACCATACATTACACCTACCATTCTACTACCAACTACCATACATTACACCTACCATTCTACTACCAACTACCATACATTACACCTACCATTCTACTACCAACTACCATATTACACCTACCATTCTACTACCAACTACCATACATTACACCTACCATTCTACTACCAACTACCATACATTACACCTACCATTCTACTACCAACTACCATACATTACACCTACCATTCTACTACCAACTACCATACATTACACCTACCATTCTACTACCAACTACCATACATTACACCTACCATTCTACTACCAACTACCATACATTACACCTACCATTCTACTACCAACTACCATACATTACACCTACCATTCTACTACCAACTACCATACATTACACCTACCATTCTACTACCAACTACCATACATTACACCTACCATTCTACTACCAACTACCATACATTACACCTACCATTCTACTACCAACTACCATACATTACACCTACCATTCTACTACCTACCATACTACCTACCATTCTACTACATACCATACATTGCAGCTACCATTCTACTACCAACTACCATACATTACACCTACCATACTACTACCAACTACCATACATTACACCTACCATTCTACTACCAACTACCATACATTACACCTACCATTCTACTACCAACTACCATACATTACACCTACCATTCTACTACTACCAACTACCATACATTACACCTACCATTCTACTACCAACTACCATACATTACACCTACCATTCTACTACCAACTACCATACATTACACCTACCATTCTACTACCAACTACCATACATTACACCTACCATTCTACTACCAACTACCATACATTACACCTACCATTCTACTACCAACTACCACCATATATAACACCTACCATTCTACTACCAACTACCATACATTACACCTACCATTTTACTACCAACTACCATACATTACACCTACCATTCTACTACCAACTACCATACATTACACCTACCATTCTACTACCAACTACCATACATTACACCTACCATTCTACTACCAACTACCATACATTACACCTACCATTCTACTACCAACTACCATACATTACACCTACCATTCTACTACCAACTACCATACATTACACCTACCATTCTACTACCAACTACCATACATTACACCTACCATTCTACTACCAACTACCATACATTACACCTACCATTCTACTACCAACTACCATACATTACACCTACCATTCTACTACCAACTACCATACATTACACCTACCATTCTACTACCAACTACCATACATTACACCTACCATTCTACTACCAACTACCATACATTACACCTACCATTCTACTACCAACTACCATACATTACACCTACCATTCTACTACCAACTACCATACATTACACCTACCATTCTACTACCAACTACCATACATTACACCTACCATTCTACTACCAACTACCATACATTACACCTACCATTCTACTACCAACTACCATACATTACACCTACCATTCTACTACCAACTACCATATATTACACCTACCATTCTACTACCAACTACCATACATTACACCTACCATTCTACTACCAACTACCATACATTACACCTACCATTCTACTACCAACTACCATACATTACACCTACCATTCTACTACCAACTACCATACATTACACCTACCATTCTACTACCAACTACCATACATTACACCTACCATTCTACTACCAACTACCATACATTACACCTACCATTCTACTACCAACTACCATACATTACACCTACCATTCTACTACCAACTACCATACATTACACCTACCATTCTACTACCAACTACCATACATTACACCTACCATTCTACTACCAACTACCATACATTACACCTACCATTCTACTACCAACTACCATACATTACACCTACCATTCTACTACCAACTACCATACATTACACCTACCATTCTACTACCAACTACCATACATTACACCTACCATTCTACTACCAACTACCATACATTACACCTACCATTCTACTACCAACTACCATACATTACACCTACCATTCTACTACCAACTACCATACATTACACCTACCATTCTACTACCAACTACCATACATTACACCTACCATTCTACTACCAACTACCATACATTACACCTACCATTCTACTACCAACTACCATACATTACACCTACCATTCTACTACCAACTACCATACATTACACCTACCATTCTACTACCAACTACCATACATTACACCTACCATTCTACTACCAACTACCATACATTACACCTACCATTCTACTACCAACTACCAAGCATTACACCTACCATTCTACTACCAACTACCATACATTACACCTACCATTCTACTACCAACTCCATACATTACACCTACCATTCTAGTACCAACTACCATACATTACACCTACCATTCTACTACCAACTACCATACATTACACCTACCCTTCTGCTACCATTCTACTACCAACTACCATACATTACACCTACCATTCTACTACCAACTACCATACATTACACCTACCATTCTACTACCAACTACCATACATTACACCTACCATTCTACTACCAACTACCACCATATATAACACCTACCATTCTACTACCAACTACCATACATTACACCTACCATTCTACTACCAACTACCATACATTACACCTACCATTCTACTACCAACTACCATACATTACACCTACCATTCTACTACCAACTACCATACATTACACCTACCATTCTACTACCAACTACCATACATTACACCTACCATTCTACTACCAACTACCATACATTACACCTACCATTCTACTACCAACTACCATACATTACACCTACCATTCTACTACCAACTACCATACATACATTACACCTACCATTCTACTACCAACTACCATACATTACACCTACCATTCTACTACCAACTACCATACATTACCATTCTATCTACTACCATACATTACACCTACCATTCTACTACCAACTACCATACATTACATCTACCATACTACTACCAACTACCATACATTACACCTACCATTCTACTACCAACTACCATACATTACACCTACCATTCTACTACCAACTACCATACATTACACCTACCATTCTACTACCAACTACCATACATTACACCTACCATTCTACTACCAACTACCATACATTACACCTACCATTCTACTACCAACTACCATACATTACACCTACCATTCTACTACCAACTACCATACATTACACCTACCATTCTACTACCAACTACCATACATTACACCTACCATTCTACTACCAACTACCATACATTACACCTACCATTCTACTACCAACTACCATACATTACACCTACCATTCTACTACCAACTACCATACATTACACCTACCATTCTACTACCAACTACCATACATTACACCTACCATTCTACTACCAACTACCATACATTACACCTACCATTCTACTACCAACTACCATACATTACACCTACCATTCTACTACCAACTACCATACATTACACCTACCATTCTACTACCAACTACCATACATTACACCTACCATTCTACTACCAACTACCATACATTACACCTACCATTCTACTACCAACTACCATACATTACACCTACCATTCTACTACCAACTACCATACATTACACCTACCATTCTACTACCAACTACCATACATTACACCTACCATTCTACTACCAACTACCATACATTACACCTACCATTCTACTACCAACTACCATACATTACACCTACCATTCTACTACCAACTACCATACATTACACCTACCATTCTACTACCAACTACCATACATTACACCTACCATTCTACTACCAACTACCATACATTACACCTACCATTCTACTACCAACTACCATACATTACACCTACCATTCTACTACCAACTACCATACATTACACCTACCATTCTACTACCAACTACCATACATTACACCTACCATTCTACTACCAACTACCATACATTACACCTACCATTCTACTACCAACTACCATACATTACACCTACCATTCTACTACCAACTACCATACATTACACCTACCATTCTACTACCAACTACCATACATTACACCTACCATTCTACTACCAACTACCATACATTACACCTACCATTCTACTACCAACTACCATACATTACACCTACCATTCTACTACCAACTACCATACATTACACCTACCATTCTACTACCAACTACCATACATTACACCTACCATTCTACTACCAACTACCATACATTACACCTACCATTCTACTACCAACTACCATACATTACACCTACCATTCTACTACCAACTACCATACATTACACCTACCATTCTACTACCAACTACCATACATTACACCTACCATTCTACTACCAACTACCATACATTACACCTACCATTCTACTACCAACTACCATACATTACACCTACCATTCTACTACCAACTACCATACATTACACCTACCATTCTACTACCAACTACCATACATTACACCTACCATTCTACTACCAACTACCATACATTACACCTACCATTCTACTACCAACTACCATACATTACACCTACCATTCTACTACCAACTACCATACATTACACCTACCATTCTACTACCAACTGCCATACTTACACCTACCATTTTACTACCAACTACCATACATTACACCTACCATTCTACTACCAACTACCATACATTACACCTACCATTCTACTACCAACTACCATACATTACACCTACCATTCTACTACCAACTACCATACATTACACCTACCATTCTACTACCAACTACCATACATTACACCTACCATTCTACTACCAACTACCATACATTACACCTACCATTCTACTACCAACTACCATACATTACACCTACCATTCTACTACCAACTACCATACATTACACCTACCATTCTACTACCAACTACCATACATTACACCTACCATTCTACTACCAACTACCATACATTACACCTACCATTCTACTACCAACTACCATACATTACACCTACCATTCTACTACCAACTACCATACATTACACCTACCATTCTACTACCAACTACCATACATTACACCTACCATTCTACTACCAACTACCATACATTACACCTACCATTCTACTACCAACTACCATACATTACACCTACCATTCTACTACCAACTACCATACATTACACCTACCATTCTACTACCAACTACCATACATTACACCTACCATTCTACTACCAACTACCATACATTACACCTACCATTCTACTACCAACTACCATACATTACACCTACCATTCTACTACCAACTACCATACATTACACCTACCATTCTACTACCAACTACCATACATTACACCTACCATTCTACTACCAACTACCATACATTACACCTACCATTCTACTACCAACTACCATACATTACACCTACCATTCTACTACCAACTACCATACATTACACCTACCATTCTACTACCAACTACCATACATTACACCTACCATTCTACTACCAACTACCATACATTACACCTACCATTCTACTACCAACTACCATACATTACACCTACCATTCTACTACCAACTACCATACATTACACCTACCATTCTACTACCAACTACCATACATTACACCTACCATTCTACTACCAACTACCATACATTACACCTACCATTCTACTACCAACTACCATACATTACACCTACCATTCTACTACCAACTACCATATATATCACCTACCATTCTACTACCAACTACCATACATTACACCTACCATTCTACTACCAACTACCATACATTACACCTACCATTCTACTACCAACTACCATATATTACACCTACCATTCTACTACCAACTACCATACATTACACCTACCATTCTACTACCAACTACCATACATTACACCTACCATTCTACTACCAACTACCATACATTACACCTACCATTCTACTACCAACTACCATACATTACACCTACCATTCTACTACCAACTACCATACATTACACCTACCATTCTACTACCAACTACCATACATTACACCTACCATTCTACTACCAACTACCATATTACACCTACCATTCTACTACCAACTACCATACATTACACCTACCATTCTACTACCAACTACCATACATTACACCTACCATTCTACTACCAACTACCATACATTACACCTACCATTCTACTACCAACTACCATACATTACACCTACCATTCTACTACCAACTACCATACATTACACCTACCATTCTACTACCAACTACCATACATTACACCTACCATTCTACTACCAACTACCATACATTACACCTACCATTCTACTACCAACTACCATACATTACACCTACCATTCTACTACCAACTACTGACGATACAAAAATTGCAAATAGCGTACTCTCAAAAGATCAATACATACAACACAATCTAGATAAATTGTCACATTGGCCCAAATTTGGCAAATGAGTTTCTACTAAACTACTACTACATATCAGATACCTAAATGAGAAAGCAACTATTCGATGAATGGCATACTTAAGAATGTAAACAGAGAACTACCATTCTAGTAACAATATCGAGTAACCTAAAACCATACAATGTTCATTGTAGGCAAACAAAATAATCTTTATAGGCAGATCATTGAGCATATACCAAAGCTAATCCTAACCTTTACAATTCCTTAGTCCGCCCTCTTCTACTACTGCGTTCAATGCTGTGCCCTTATTACCAAAAAGACATAAACACTACCATTCAACTAGAGTTACCAAAATGATACCTACCTAAAGAACAAACCATACGAAGAGCGTCTTAGAGAATTAAATCTATTTCCTTTAAACCTACCATACATACTTAACCTACCATTCAAAATCATCAAAGGCATCGACAATATGAACTGTAGTAGTACTTCACTATCGACCAATCTAATTACACCGAACTGCAAAATTATTGGTAAATCTTTTACTCACACAATCTAAGAATTCTTCTACAATCGAGTTGTCAACTTGTGGAATGGGCTTCCCCAACGTTATAGACTGCAGCACCGTTGATTCATTTACTACCTAGACAAATACCATCAAACACTCTGACTGCGTTTGTAAACTACCATAACTTTATTTATCCTACCCTCAGTTACTAACCATATGTCCCCTACTAACTCCCTAGTCCTACCACTATGGCAGGCAGTAGTTCCCTTTCCAATGTTCCCTTACCCACTCTACTACCACTGTTTACACTACCTCAGTGTTTTACAACTACCTAGAAGGGTCACACCTCTACCTTTGTAACTACCATACATTACACCTACCATTCTACTACCAACTACCATACATTACACCTACCATTCTACTACCAACTACCATACATTACACCTACCATTCTACTACCAACTACCATACATTACACCTACCATTCTACTACCAACTACCATACATTACACCTACCATTCTACCAACTACCATACATTACACCTACCATTCTACTACCAACTACCATACATTACACCTACCATTCTACTACCAACTACCATACATTACACCTACCATTCTACTACCAACTACCATACATTACACCTACCATTCTACTACCAACTACCATACATTACACCTACCATTCTACTACCAACTACCATACATTACACCTACCATTCTACTACCAACTACCATACATTACACCTACCATTCTACTACCAACTACCATACATTACACCTACCATTCTACTACCAACTACCATATATTACACCTACCATTCTACTACCAGCCACCATACATTACACCTACCATTCTACTACCAACTACCATACATTACACCTACCATTCTACTACCAACTACCATACATTACACCTACCATTCTACTACCAACTACCATACATTACACCTACCATTCTACTACCAACTACCATACATTACACCTACCATTCTACTACCAACTACCATACATTACACCTACCATTCTACTACCAGCCACCATACATTACACCTACCATTCTACTACCAACTACCATACATTACACCTACCATTCTACTACCAACCACCATACATTACACCTACCATTCTACTACCAACTACCATACATTACACCTACCATTCTACTACCAACTACCATACATTACACCTACCATTCTACTACCAACTACCATACATTACACCTACCATTCTACTACCAACTACCATACATTACACCTACCATTCTACTACCAACTACCATACATTACACCTACCATTCTACTGCCAACTACCATACATTACACCTACCATTCTACTACCAACTACCATACATTACACCTACCATTCTACTACCAACTACCATACATTACACCTACCATTCTACTACCAACTACCATATATTACACCTACCATTCTACTACCAACCACCATACATTACACCTACCATTCTACTACCAACTACCATACATTACACCTACCATTCTACTACCAACTACTATACATTACACCTACCATTCTACTACCAACTACCATGCATTACACCTACCATTCTACTACCAACTACCATACATTGCCATCAGTTGCCCTCTGACCCCTGACTAGTGCGGACGTCCCCAGTGACCGCTAGTGAACCGGTTTACCCTTAGTGAGGTCCTAGTGAACTTTCTTAGTGATGGCTGTTGTTGATGAGTCTGCTGTCTCCTCCCATACTCTCCAGCTTTGTTTTGCTTTGCAAGAAAGACTGGAGAGTGTGGAGCAGGAGATTCAGTGTCTCAAAGATGAAAATTTGGCCTTGAGACTAGCTATGGCGGAAAAGAAGTGTGAGGCTACCGGAAGTGTTCCCAGGGATCGTGAAGCCCCTTGGAAAGTGGTATCAACCAGTGCAACGGCCTGCAAGCTGAAAAGGCAGCCACTCAAGACCCACAACAACTTCAGCACCTTGGCTGATGAGAGTGATGGCGAGGAAGTGGCGATCATCGAGGCAGTGAGAGGGGAGGGGGGGAAGTCTGCTGCTGTTGCTGCTACAACTCCTGCTACAGGCCGGCAACAGAAAACAGCTAAGTCTATTTTAATTGTAGGGGATTCAATGATTAAATACCTTGGTAAGGCTACTAACACACATGTTGGTAAAGTTGTCTGTCTGCCGGGTGCCGGAGTCGAGAAGGTGGCAGAAAAGCTAGATGGTGTCATGGAAGCGAGTGGAGAGGACCCCATCATCTTCCTCAACGCAGGGAGCAACGACATTTGGAAATGCAGGACTGAGGAGTTGCTCACCACGTACCAGGAAATGTTGGAGACGATCAAGGAGAAGGGTGGAGTTCCTGTGGTACACAGTATCCTACCAAGAAGAGGGGTAAGGAAGGAATGGTCCTCCAGGGCTATTGGTGTAAATAGCCGGCTGGAGAAGTATTGCAAGGCAAATACTATTCCATTCCTGGATAACTGGACCCTCTTCTACGGTAAGGATGAACTGTATGCCCAGGATGGAGTACATCTCTCTCGACTAGGAGTTTCGACCTTAGCCAGCTCACTCGACAAGTTTGTTGCGGGGTTTTGTTAATAAACCATAGGTGTGTAAGTAAAATAGAATCCCAGCCACATCAAATTGATAGTAATAACGAACATTCTGATAGCGTAGATTTTCCGTCTAGGTCCAGTAGTTCAACAGGTAAAAATAAATTAGTTAAAAACAATAGAAAAATAGTTGCAAATACAAGTAATAGTTTGAGTGTTTATTATACAAATTGCAGGAGTTTATGTAACAAAATGAACGAACTTAGAGCACTGGTTAGCAAAGAAAATATAGACATAATAGCGCTAACTGAAACATGGATTAATACAGAAACCAGGCATTTTTTAGCAGAGTTTGATATACCGGGATATAGTTTGTTTAAATATGACCGAACAAGTAAGAGGGGTGGCGGTATAGCAGTGTTTGTCAGGAGTTCATTAAAAAGCTGTACTAAATCAGGTATTAGAGTAAATAATGAAAATTAAAGTGTTTGGGTAGAGGTTAACGAAGGTAGTGAGTCTTTAGTTATTGGAGTTATGTATAGACCGCCAAATATGAGTAGAAATGACGGAACATCATTATGGGAGGAAATTAAAATAGCATCAAGGCTTAGCAACGTGTGCATTATGGGGGATTTTAATTTCCCTAATATAGATTGGCAGCAACAAATAGGCGACTCTGATTCAAAGGAGTTTATTGAGGTAGTACAAGATAGTTTTTTATCTCAATTCATAGATACGCCGACTAGAGGTGATAATATTCTCGATTTAGTTTTCAGTAACAATGAACATATGATAAATAGTGTAGAAATCGGGGACCACCTAGGAAATAGTGATCACAATTCTGTGTATTTTAATATACAATGGAAAGGTAATACCAGAGAGAATACAACATTAATACCTGACTTCAGAAAAGCCAATTATGGTGGGTTAAGAGAAGCCCTGTTAGCGGACCCTATGGTCAAAAAATTAAGTCGATCCAGGTGTCCAAATGAGTGTATCCTTTCTCAGGCACCTGTCATCTTAAGTCAGGAGGAGACGTCAAACTTGGTAGATACATACGATAATTTTATCAAGTCAGTATTCAATGCGCAAAATAAATATATCCCCAAAAGAAAATTTAGATCAACACAGAACCAACCCAAATGGATGAATAATAGACTATTAGATCTTCTAGGACAAAAGTGAGGAATATATAGAAAAATTAGAAAAGGCGAAATTCACCTACTTGCTTACTATCAGAATCTATCAAGACAGGTAAAAAAGGATATTAGGAAAGAAAAAAGAAATTATGAAATTAAGGTTGCCAATGACTCAAAAAATAATCCTAAAGCTTTTTACCAACTATATAAATCCAAGGTTAGAGATGTAATTGGTCCCCTTAAAACTTCGATAGGAAAATTGACAGAAAGTTATTTAGAAATGTGCAGTACATTAAATAGTCAATTTCTTTCCGTTTTCACTAATGAAAATTTGGCACAGTTTCCAGAAGTCCGTAAGGTATACAGCGATAGTATAGAAAATAGGTTAAGTACGGTTACTATAAGTAGAAATGATGTGGTTAAGGAAATTGACAGACTGAAACCTCATAAATCGCCTGGTCCTGATGAGGTATATGCTAGAGTATTACAAGAATGCAGAGAAGAGTTAAGTTATCCATTAACATTTCTATTTAACAAGTCATTAGAAACAGGTATAGTTCCAGAAGCTTGGAAGCTTGCAAATGTAGTTCCGATCTTCAAAAAGGGTGATAAATCAATAGCATCCAATTATCGTCCCATTAGTCTCACTTCAATCATAGGAAAACTACTAGAGTCAATTATTGCTAGGAAAATGAGAAACCACTTAGAAACATTTAACTTAATCAATTCTCCTCAGCATGGATTTACTCAGGGACGGTCTTGCCTTACTAATTTGCTTAGTTTTTTCTCAGAGGTATATGAAGCAGTAGATAATGACAAGTCATATGATATTATATATTTAGATTTCAGTAAAGCTTTCGACAGAGTCCCTCATGAGAGATTGATGAGAAAGGTTGAGGCACATGGAATAGGTGGGGCGTTGTTAGGATGGATTAGGTCATGGCTAATTGGTAAGAAGCAGAGAGTCAGCATAAATGGTACCAAGTCAGAATGGGGAGCAGTCAAAAGTGGTGTCCCCCAGGGATCGGTATTAGGTCCCCTGTTGTTTCTTATATACATAAATGACCTAGATTTAGGTATAACTAGTAGGATAAGTAAATTCGCAGACGATACTAAAATAGGGAGATCAATTGATTCAGATAGCAATATAGAGTGCCTCCAAAGGGATCTAGATACCTTACATGAATGGTCAGTAAATTGGCAGATGAAGTTTAACATTGACAAATGCAAGGTATTAAAGATAGGGAAGATGCAAACAAATGTTAAATATAAACTAGCTAATTTAGAATTAGAAAATTCAGACTGCGAGAAAGATCTAGGTGTGTTTGTTAGCAATGATTTGAAGCCTAGAAAACAGTGTATAAGCGTTCGTAATAAGGCAAACAGGATTCTCGGGTTCATCTCTAGGAGTGTGAGTAACAGAACTGCTGATGTTATCTTAAAACTTTACTTGTCATTAGTGAGACCCCATATGGATTATGCTGTCCAATTTTGGTGTCCTTATTACAGAATGGACATAGATTCATTGGAGAGAGTACAGCGTAGAATGACAAAAATGATCCATAATATTAGAAATCTTTCGTATGAAGAAAGGTTGAAGAAATTAGGTTTACATTCGTTAGAGAGAAGCAGAGTTAGAGGGGATATGATAGAGGTGTTCAAGTGGGTTAGTGGGATTAACAAAGGGGACATGGCAAATGTACTAAAGCTCAGTGATAGCGAAAGAACTCGTACCAATGGTTTCAAATTAGATAAATTTCGTTTCAGAAAAGATATAGGCAAGTATTGGTTTGGTAACAGAGTTGTAGACGGGTGGAATGGACTACCAAGTGCTATAGTGGGATCTAAAACTGTAGGGAGCTTTAAGATAAAATTGGATAAGCATATGGACGAGAAGGGTTGGGTGTGAAGGGGGATCAGCCGGGTTGGGCCAATCAGCGCTCTGCAGACCTCCATAATCCTGCGTTAATCTCTAACCGTTTTGGTAAGATGATCCTCAGGGTATTAGAGTGTGAAGCCTATAATTGGGCTTTGTAATTGAATTGGGGTTGTGTGGGACAGGGATCTGCCTTGCTTAGGCCAATTGGCTTTCTGCAGACTCCCATTTTCTTATGTTCTTATGTTCTTATTACACCTACCATTCATCTACAAACTAGCAAAAAGCACCAACCATTCAACCACATGTATGGTAATACATAACACTTACTACCACACAACCTATTACCATACAACAAACTATAACTACCACACAACAGCTACCATTCAACCACAACAAGTACCCAACTACCACACAATCACTAATAACTTACACCTACCATTCAACCACACAAACCCACTACCACACCAAGCCCCCACTACCACAGAGAGAGAGAGAGAGAGAGAGAGAGAGAGAGAGAGAGAGAGAGACCAGCCCCACAACCAACAAATAACTACCATTCTCTTCCTTATTTACAGGTCTCATGGTACAAAAAGGTTGGAGAGGAGATACAACTCATTACTTTTGGCTTCCACACCTACCACAATGATGACAGGTATGGTTATCACTGGTTTTGCTTGTTAGTTAGTTAGTTAGTTAGTTAGTTAGTTAGTTAGGTGGTTAGTTAGCTAGATGATCAGTTAGTTACTTAGTTAGTTAGGTAGTTAGTTAGGTAGTTAGTTAGGTGTTTAATAAGTTAGTTAATTAGGTGTTTAGTTAGTTAGTTAGGTAGTTAGTTCATTAGGTGTTTAGTTAGTTTGTTAGTTATGTGGTTAGTTAGTTAGTTATGTGGTTAATTAGTTAGTTAGCTAGGTGTTTACTTAGTTAGTTAGGTGTTTAGTTAGTTAGTTAATTAGTTAGTTAGTTAGTTAGATAGTTAGTTAGGTTGTTTGTTAGTTAGTATGTTTAGTTAGTTAGTTAGTTAGATAGTTAGTTAGGTGGTTAGTTAGTAAGTATGTTTAGTTAGTTAGGTGTTTAGTTAGTTAGTTAGGTGTTTAGTTAGTGAATTAGTTCGCTAGTTAGAGTTATCGTAATACTTGAAGGTTGGAGAGGAAATATATGATAGGTAAGGTTCCCCAACTAGTTTTTGAGATTAATTGTTATTGGTCTTCACACCAATACCTCCCTATGGAATTAATGAAAGCATACGAACCTCCGGGGATTCGAATCCAGGACATCGCATACAGAACAGACATTCACCTTTAGTCTGGTGATATTAAGATGCTTCGCCCTATTTCCTAGTCAATCTTAAGACCTGTTGTGCCATTTAAGTGTCGATTTTTCCCGGCGAGCGATAGCAAGCCTGCAATTTAATAAGAATATGCCTTCTCCTAAGACATATTTATACCAACAAATGTAAAAATTGATCTCGAAGGGGATTCTTGGAGGTGATTTTTAAAACTTGCTGAAGGTCTAGGCAGGAAACATAAAACCTTCTCATAAATGGAGGTATCATAATACAAGAACGTGATAGAGGAGAGAGTTGAGGAGTTATAATGATAGATAGTTATAGTTATGCAGAAGGATAGTTAGTTAGTTAGTTAGTTAGTTGGTTAGTTAATTAGTTATCTTATAGTTGAGGAGTTATAATGATAGATAGTTATAGTTATGCAGAAGGATAGTTAGTTAGTTAGTTAGTTAGTTGGTTAGTTAATTAGTTATGTTATAGTTGAGGAGTTATAATGATAGATAGTTATAGTTATGCAGAAGGATAGTTAGTTAGTTAGTTAGTTAGTTGGTTAGTTAATTAGTTGGTTAGTTAGTTAGTTAGTTAGGTGGTTAATTCGTTAGTTAATTAGTTAGTTAGTTAGATGGTTAGTTAATTAGTTAGTTAGGTGGTTAATTAGTTAGTTAGGTAGTTAGTTAGCTAGGCGGTTACTTTGTTAGATAATTAGTTAGTTGGTTAATTAGTTAGTTTGTTGTTTATTTAATTAGTTAGTTGGTTAGTTAGTTATCTAGTTAGTTATTTAATTTGTTATTTAGTTAGTTGGTAAGTTGGTTAGTTAGTTAGTTAGGTAGGTGTGTAGTTAGTAATTTTGTTAGGTAGGTAGTTAGTTAGGTAATTAGTCAGTTAATTAGTTATTTAGTTTGTTAGTTATATAGCTGGTTAGTTAGTTAGTTAGTATGTTAGTTAGTTAGTTGGTTATTTAGCTAGGTAGGTAGTTATTATGTTAGTTAGTTAGTTACTTAGTATGCTATTTAGTTAGTTAGTTAGGTTGGTAGTTAGTATGTTAGTTAGTTAGTTAGTTAGTTAATTAGTTAGGTAGTTAGGTGGTCATTTAGTTAGTTAGTTAGAGATAGATAGATAGATTGATAGTTAGTTAGAGTTATCGTGATACAAAAAGGTTGGAGAGGAGATACAACTCATTACTTTTGGCTTCCACACCTACCACAATGATGACAGGTATGGATATTATTGGTTTTGTTAGTTAGCTAGGGGTTAGTTAAATAGCTAGTTAGTATATTAGACAGTTGGTTAGTTAGATTCTTATTTATTTGGTTAGTTAGTTAGATGGTTAGTTATATAGATAGTTAGTTTATTAGACAATTGATTAGTTAGGTAGTTAGATGTTTATTTAAATAGGTAGTTAGTTTCTTAGATAAAGAGTTACGTGGTGAAATAGATGAGTAAGTTTCTTGGATAATTGGTTAGTTATGTAGTTAAATGGGTAATTAGTTTCTTACATGGTAATTTAGTCAGTGAAATAGGTAGTTTTATATTAGATCATTGGTTAGGTAGTCAGTTAGGTGGTTATATATTGTTGGCAATATTTAATTATAATATGTATCCATCATATGCCGTTAATTGACTTCTAAAACAATATTGAAAGGCATAACGGATTATATTTATTGATTTATTAATTATTTGTATATATATATGTATATGTATATATATATGTATATGTATATATATTACATTAAGGGGAAGTATTCGTTTATATTCTGAACCTTTTTCTCCTTCATGTTGAGCCCATTAGTTAAAATATTCTTAGCCGCTTGTCCCATTAATTTGGCGGCTTTAAATCTGTCGCCTTATATAGGCGTCGAATTTTTCCTGGCGAGCGATAGCGAGCCTGTAATTTAGGAGGAATCGGCCTTCGGCCGGGACATTTTTCTACCGAAAAATGTACACATTTATTTATTCTTTATATATGTTTTAGATTAATAGAGGCCTAGGGAGCAAACAAAACAAATATATATAAGTACCGGTAATAATAAAACAATACATATTTGAATAAAATAACGTCCCTTCAAATTAATTGTATATCCAAATGATGACAGTGATCATGGTATTTATTTAGTAATGTTATCAAATATATTCGTTCAAATTAACTAATCCCTTCAAGGTCCGATTAAGCATTTCGTATCTGTTTTATGGCTATCATTAGACGATTTTATTTAGATTAAGAAGGGTATTTGGAGGTCCGATGGATAATTGAGATCGTCTTAACCCTTATAATTCCCACAGATCCTCCCTAAACTGTATAAGATCGTCTAATAAACTGTCACAAATGCGTCATAATCTTTAAGGGATTAAGAAGGATCTGTGGTATGTAGAGGGTTATTTGAGATAGTTTGTAGTTAAATATTTACTAAAGGTCCTCCCTAAGCTGAATATTTACTAAAGGTCCTCCCTAAGCTGAATATTTACTAAAGGTCCTCCCTAAGCTGAATATTTACTAAAGGTCCTCCCTAAGCTGAATATTTACTAAAGGTCCTCCCTAAGCTGAATATTTACTAAAGGTCCTCCCTAAGCTGAATAAAACCGTCTACAAATGAAAGGGACGCGGCATGGTACTGAATAGAGTTAAGTTAAGGGGAGATGGGTAGTATTTCTGGTCCCCCTTAAGTTAAGGGGAGATGGGTAGTATTTATGGTCCCCCTTAAGTTAAGGGGAGATGGGTAGTATTTATGGTCCCCCTTAAGTTAAGGGGAGATGGGTAGTATTTCTGGTCCCCCTTAAGTTAAGGGGAGATGGGTAGTATTTCTGGTCCCCCTTAAGTTAAGGGGAGAGGGGTAGTATTTATGGTCCCCCTTAAGTTAAGGGGAGATGGGTAGTATTTATGGTCCCCCTTAAGTTAAGGGGAGATGGGTAGTATTTATGGTCCCCCTTAAGTTAAGGGGAGATGGGTAGTATTTCTGGTCCCCCTTAAGTTAAGGGGAGATGGGTAGTATTTATGGTCTCCCTTCTTCCTCATGTTCAGGACCATTAGTTTTCAGATTGTAAGAAGGTAGGCCCATTAATTTGGCGATTTGAACATCTTTCGTAAAGTTTAAGACTTCTTGGGCCATTTAGGTGTCGTTTTATCCTGGCGAACGATAGCGATCCTGTAATTTTAAGAGGAACCGTCCCTTGGCCGGGAAATTTTTCTACGAAAAAATTTACACATTTCTTGAAGGGAGGTCTAGGGGATGTTTGTCTAAGCTTGATGGAGGTCTAAGGTGGAAACTGAAAGAATATAATACAGATAAATATTTAAGCAAATAAATACGCCCATCCCCCCTTAATACGCCCATCCCCCCTTAATCGTATATCCAATAACGATAGCGATCGTTTTATTAGTTTAGTAGTTTTGTATCATGTATATCCGTTCAAATTAATTAGCGTGTCATCATAAAAGAGATCCTTTTATAAACGACTAATATTTTAATTGCAGCGTTCATGCACCAAAGTTATTTATTTGATTAACACACTAACAAAATATCAAGGGTAAAAACAGACCTATAAAAGCGTTGGGTTTATATGTTGGTCGGTTTATTTATTAAATATAAATGTTTAATTTCCTCGCTAGACCTCCATCAAACAGCCCTTCAAGATAATTGTGTACATTTTATTTTTTTATTTTTTTGGTAGAAACATGTCCTGGCCGAAGGCCGGTTCATCCTAAAATTACAGGCTCGCTCTCGCTCGCCAGGAAAAAATCGACACCTAAATGGCCCTATTATTGACAAAGAAGTGGGGTGAAAGGTGAACGAATCGTTAAACTAATAGGGCGAACGCCATATAATCTCAACACAAATGGGGCTAAACATGAGGGAGAAGGGAGAAGTGACATATCTCCCCTTAATCAACACGCTAAAAATATCAAGGGTAAACAAAAAAACATATCTATACAAAGTTTGGGTTTATTGATAATGAATTAATTTGTCTATCCTTATTACTATACATAATGTTAGATTAGTTTATTACTATACATAATGTTAGATTAGTTTATTACTATACATAATGTTAGATTAGTTTATTGGGTATATTGATAGTTGTTGTTGTTGTTGTTGTTGTTGTTCCCCCAAGCTGCCTGGCCGAACAGCCCCAAGGCCCCGAGCAATTCCAAGGCCATAACCGAGTGCCCCCACAGAACCCCCCCTGCCGACCACAATAAAGCCTGGGTGACTGAAGCCACTCCATGGCGGGGAGCTGAGGAGGGTGCGGAAACGCCCGGGAAACCAAAGCCCCACCCAGGGCCCTGTGCCCCTCAGCAATTATGAAGAGAAAGTTGAGGGGCAAGGGAAAAATGTGACGCTTTGGCTTCCAATCTTGGTAGATTGGGAGGTCAATCCACAGAAAAGACGCCGTCACTTGAGATCTAGAAAATATATAAGTTAAAGGAACAGTCAGAGTAAGCTATGGGTATGGCAGAGATCGCTCAGTTCTCACTCTGATAGACCAGCCCATCACCATAAAGGAACAGTCAGAGTAAGCTATGGGTATGGCAGAGATCCCTCAGTTCTCACTCTGATAGACCAGCCCATCACCATAAAGGAACAGTCAGAGTAAGCTATGGGTATGGCAGAGATCCCTCAGTTCTCACTCTTATAGACCAGCCCATCACCACGGGTATATTGATAGTGATTTATATTTGTATCATTATATTTGTATCATTAGTAACATATAGAATAATATAATTTATTGATTTCACTCCCAACACCAAGCACCTCCTAGTGAAACTAATGAAAGCATGTGATCCTCCCGGGATTCGAATTTGGGTTACCACATACAAATCTTAAACACCTTAACCGTTACACCAGCAAGACAGTTAAAACAGATCTATGAAAGCATTGGGTTTATTGATAGTGATTTCATTTGTTTATACCTATTATTGAATATATAATCAATGAGTTTATTGAGTATTATAATACCTAATAAATATAAAAAAGATATATAAACTATAGGTTTAATGAGTATAGAGCTATAGTGATTTGTCTTGTTATCCTTAGTATTTGATATACAGTATATATGATTGATTTAGTAGGTATAATGATAATACTTAATCTTGCTATCTTTATTATTATTATTATTATTCGTATTATTATATATATATATATATATACACAATGAAGAGAAACACCAGGGCGTGAGAGAAGAGCACGTTCATCTTGTCTATATTTATTGTAACGTTTCGGAGACACACTTACTGCATCATCAGGCAAACTTAAAAATAACAGGCTCACACACTTGAAAGAAAACACTAGTATCATAGTGAATTACAATAATTTCATAAAGCCTAAGAAAAATGACATATGAAAATATGAAGAAAAACTATTGTAAACCTAAATATGTATCATAAATTGGTGATATAGAAAAACAAAGATACATAGATGGCATGATAAATGATCAGATTTTCCATGACCTTCGTTCACCCTTACAATTGGCGACTCAGAATCAATAATAGTTAGTTAGTCAGTCAATCATTTAGTTAGTTAGTCAGTTAGCTGGTATATCAATCATGTAGGAAGTAAATAAATCAAACAGTAAATTAATCAGTCAATCTCTACCCCCAACAGATTTTCCATGACCTACGCTCATCCCCACGACTGGCGCCTGAGAATCAAGTATGTCCAACGCAGGGACCAGGGAACCTATCAGTGCCAAGTGTCTTCCCACCCGCCCCTCACTAGGACATTACATCTTATGGTGGTAGGTACGTATCCTAAACGGCTTTAAGTATGTCCTAGTTACGTATATCCTCTGTAACTCAAAAAGTGCTTGAGCAAATGAGGTAACCCTTCCCAAATGGTAAAAATATTATTGCTCTATTACTCTAGTAATTTGTGAGTTATAGGGGTTAATGATAAAAAGTTTTGGCCTGCTTATTAGGAACAGGGTATAGTATGTCTTTGGGGTCTTAAACTGTTCAAATATGTCCTCTAATATATACTATTGTTGTTGTAGTAGCCCCAATATGCCCCTTATGGGAATCCCACAGCATCCAGGTAGTCCCAGGAGCTGCACTTCCCCGGGGGATAGGTAGGGTATAGTGAGATCCGTTTCTGAGAGGGCAGCAGGGGAGTAGGTCAGTCTCCTCCATCTGAAGCTCTCCCAGCAGCGTCACCGTTACAAGCGGATCACATCGGTGTGTTGTTCCGGCGTTTAGTCGCCTTGTATGACATGCAGTAGGATATGTGGGGCATATTCTTTTCCTCAAAAAGGGATAGAGCAAATGGTCTGTAGATGTCCACACCTATTCCCTGACTAACTCTGGCTTACCTTTAATATACAGGACATAGTATGTCCATGAGGTCCTGGGTTAGTTACCTTTAATATACAGGACATAGTATGTCCATGAGGTCCTGGGTTAGTTACCTTTAATATACAGGACATAGTATGTCCATGAGGTCCTGGGTTAGTTACCTTTAATATACAGGACATAGTATGTCCATGAGGTCCTGGGTTAGTTACCTTTAATATACAGGACATAGTATGTCCATGAGGTCCTGGGTTAGTTACCTTTAATATACAGGACATAGTATGTCCATGAGGTCCTGGGTTAGTTACCTTTAATATACAGGACATAGTATGTCCATGAGGTCCTGGGTTAGTTACCTTTAATATACAGGACATAGTATGTCCATGAGGTCCTGGGTTAGTTACCTTTAATATACAGGACATAGTATGTCCATGAGGTCCTGGGTTAGTTACCTTTAATATACAGGACATAGTATGTCCATGAGGTCCTGGGTTAGTTACAGGAACAAGTTAGAATTGTTATGGTTTCTTCTCGAATATCTGGTCTGATGATTTCTATGATTTTCTGGTATGGCTTACTGTCCATTAACTATAGGTAGGCCAGAAATCGTGACCAGTATCCTTTGGCAAGAGCACATAGGCTGTAAATGTTCACACCTCTTCCCTGGCTGAGCCTTCCCAAATGGTAGACATATTAGCTTGACTACTCTAGTCGATTTTGAGTCATAAGAGATTGGGGTTTACCTACTTGGAACAGGGTATAGTAGGTACGTGTCCTAACTGTGTATCATGGTGTTCTATGGGTGTCCTTAAGTGCTTTACTGTGCCCTGCTGGGTGTCCTGGATGTGTGCTAGGGTGTTAGGTTTGCTACAAGATCAGGTAGGATAATTTATGGTTTCTGTTCTGTACTCTATCTGAATTGCGCATTGATGTTGTTTTATAGATTTATGAGGGCGTCTTGTGTCTCCTAGTGCCGTAAATAGTTTTCATATGTCCTAGTCTGTCCTTGGGGTCCTGAGTTAGCTACAAGGACAAGTTAGGATTGTATGGTTATGAGAGGTCGAGGTCAGGATTTCTGGACTACCTATTGTGGACAGGGCATAGTACAAAGGAGTAGTATGTCCTTCGGCTCTTCAGTAGATCCCCAAGAGCAGCATAATCAGTCACACATCTACAACACATGTACCTGCTTCATCTGTATACAACTGTACGTGTTCTAACTTTGTAATAGGGTGCCCTAAAATATCCTGGGGTGGAAAACGTCAACTCCAAGAAAATGGATCCCTTGAACGTTTGGTTGTGAGTCGAACACAAGAAAAATGTATCATACTCCTTACATATCACACAAAAAAATACCAGTAATTATATATATATATATATATATATATATATATATATATATATATACAGTATATATATATATATATATATATTTATATATATATATATATATTTGCCCCATAAAATATATTTTCCTTTCGCTTAAGCAATACGTACACTATTGATAGTGCAATCGTGGTCATGTGCTGTACTTATAGCTGTCTTGATGGTGTAATGGTTATAGTGTTTACGATCATTATGTGGTAGCCCAAGTTCGAATCCGGGTAGGAGGATCACATGCTTTCATAAATTTAATTCGGAGGTGTTTGGTGTTGGGAGTGAAATTGATATAAATGATTATCATTAGGTTCAAGATTATCATTAGGTTCAAGATTATCATTAGGTTCAAGATTATCATTAGGTTCAAGATTATCATTAGGTTCAAGATTATCATTAGGTTCAAAATTATCATTAGGTTCAAGATTATCATTAGGTTCAAGAATATCATTAGGTTCAAGATTATCATTAGGTTCAAGATTATCATTAGGTTCAAGATTATCATTAGGTTCAAGAATATTTCGTAGCGAGGTCGGTACTTATTGATCTGTGCCCCTTAAAATATTATTTCCTTGCGCTTAATCATCAGGCTAATGATAGGTCATATGGGTACAGTAAATAATTAGATTAATATCCAGTAATCGATAAATGGATATCAATCGTGGTCATGTGCTGTACTTATAACTGTCTTAATTGTGTAATGGTTCGAGTGTTAGAGATCGGTATGTGGTAACCCAGGTTCGAGTCCCGGTAGGATCACCTGCTTCCATAGTTTTCATTGGCAGGTGTTTGGTGTTTGGTGTTGGGAGTGATTTTAATAAATAATAATACAAAATAATAATAATTATAATAATTATAAAAATAATAATAAAAATAATAATAAATATATATATATTGTTACGTATCTTGATCCTCAAGTGGTTAACTTGATGAATCTAGATAGCACAGAGATATATGTTAAGGTATCAGTCAGCTGAAGGCAAAACAAAAGTAAAATCTAATAACATTATTTCCTATTGTTGCTTCCTTTCCTTTTGGATCTTAGGACTTAGTATCCTTTATTGACTGATACTCTTTAATTATGAAACATACTGAAACTAATTAAAGTCATGTAGTATTTATAAAGAATTATTATTTAACCGAAGCTTAGTAGGCTATGGTTATGAACCGAAGAAGTATATCTAAAGAAGGACTATTCATTCTATAAAAAGTCTTGAAAGATAAACATTAAAGTAAGAATATTTCTGTCTCTTCCCCTTTTTGGAAAGAATAGATAGTTTTCTTATATGTCCTTTTATTTATATTTAATGTAATTATTCTTGGTTCTTGTCTTACGTAAACAGTATTATATTATTATTATCATCAGGATTTATATCAAAGTCACATAAAAAGTTAGATATATATTTAATAATTAGTTAAATGTATTTCTTAACCACGTAACATTGAGGTTTGATTATGAGTAAATTAAGTTACAGGATCGCTTCATAGATTCGATTCAGGTCTCACTCAAATAATATGAAAAGCAAAAATAATATTTTGAAGCTAAAAGAATTTTCTTCAGCTTAGGAATTCACTAGAAGTAATATTAACACAGCCATGTTAGTCTAAGGCGATATTACTAATACGAGACAACAGCATCACCGTACTAAGCACCGTTAAGCAATGTAAGCTTAATTCAAAGAAAATGAAAGAACTCGTAAGTATTAATCTAAAACAATAGTATTACTTTCATCATAACCCAATTACTTAAAGAGTTGCTTTAGTCCACAAGTTAGTCAACTAAAATAGTTAAGTACATAATAATAGCGTTAACGTTACTTCCCAATCACATATCTCACTAACCAACATAACGTAAGTGTTTACACCGAACACACTTAACACACACTTATATAATCTGACTGACAGTCACAATCCCATTATAATACTTCACCCCGTTTTCCTCCAGCTGCAAGTTCACCTTCCCCAACTCCAAATGAGACTGATTTGAATGCCCACTACTCGGGTCTTATATACTAAACAATGATGGTGTAGGAACGAATCAGGAGGCGAGTGATGGTGCGCGCCCCAATCATAGCTCCTCGAGTTGCATAGCAGGTGCATGGTCCAATGGGGTCTCCTGGCATCGATCATACGTCATAGCGTCGGGTCATCGAAGTAGTTTGCAGGGTCCCCTATTGACGCACGCAGGTGTGAAGGCTTGTTTGCTGGTATGCGGACGAGCTGGTTTCCCACTCGCTAGTTCGCTCGCTAGTCTGCTTTGCCGCCTGGGTAGTTTGGCACTCTTTCAACTCTAATTCTAACTCTTAAATTAACATACAGGGCTCCGTATGTCAGAATACATATATATATATATATATATATATATATATATATATATATATATATATATTCTATCTATATGCTCAGGCCCAATCCCCATTTTGGGGGTAGCCGACTCAAGACAGAGCAAGAACAGGGAAAACACAAAAACAACACAAAACAAAAAACAAACACAGATAAAAAACACAAACTCACACACATCCAGGTCACCCAGGAGAAGACCCAGAGACCAGGGTTACCAAGGTCGCTCCAGCACTCCCCCGGCCCCTGACCACCCGGAGAGGTTCCGATCTCGGCAGGCAGACATGCAGCGGAGCCAAAGCCACAAGCCCTCCCACCACACTTCCAGGCACACCCTTCATATTAATCGTCCCCCCGGGCCAGGCGCCTGATGGACTATTATCTAGTCGAACTTGCGCCCGACCCCTTACTCCAAATGACCATGTGTTCACTCAACTATTCACAAGCATTCTCCATTCACTCCTGTCCACCACCACTTCCCCTGCCTGATCTATAGTCATTCCTCTATTATCCAAAGCCTTTCTTACACAGTCTCTCCATCTCAATGGGGGTCTTCCTGCCCTTCTATCTCCCCTTGTACCTGACTCACATATTCTCTTTGTAAGCCTTTCATCTCCCATTCGTTCAACATGACCATACCAGCTCAGCACCCTTCTGTCCACTCTGGCTGACAAATGTTCCTGCTGCCCCACTCTCCTACGTATCTCTTCATTCCTCAATCTGTCTCTACGAGTAACTCCACACATACTCCTCAAGCAGCTCATCTCCATCACATCCAGCCCTCTTTTCTCCTTTTTCTTCAGAGCCCATGTTTCAGCCCCATACATCACTGTTGGCACAACAATTCCTTGATACAGTGCACTTTTTACTTTCACTCCGAGATTTCTCGTCTTCCACATACTTCCCATTGCTCCGAAAACCTTCCTTCCTTCACACACTCTCTGTTTTACCTCCACTTCCATACCTCCACTCCTGCTTATCGTTCCTCCTAGATATTTAAAACACTCTACTTGTTCCAATATTTCCCCATCCAGCCTCACATCTAGATTCACCCTATGCTCTCCCCTATTACACACCATTACTTTACTTTTATTGACGTTCACCTTCAGTTTCCTCCTTCCACAAACCACACCAAACTCTTTGACTACCCGCTGCAGTTTCTCATCAGAATCCGCCACCAATGCTGTGTCATCAGCGAACAGCAACTGATTCAACTCCCAATCTCTACCATTCTTTCCTACTAAACCCAATCCTCTTCCCATAGTCCTCCTTTTCACCTCCCTCACCACACCATCCATAAACATATTAAACAGCCATGGTGACATTACACAACCCTGTCGCAAACCTACCTTTACCTCAAACCATTCACTCAACTCACCATTTCCTACTCTCACACATGCTCTGCTCCCTTCATAAAAACTCTTAACTGCTTCTAACAAATTTCCTCCTATTTCATAAATCCTTAACACCTTCCACATTGCTTCACGGTCCACACGATCATACGCTTTTTCCAAGTCCATAAAAGCCCAAAATATCTCCTTATGCTTCTCTAAATACTTCTCGCATAACTGTCTTACTGCAAACATCTGATCCACGCACCCTCTTCCCCTCCTAAAACCGCACTGTTCTTCTCCTATTGCAACTTCCGTACACTTTATTATCCTCTCTATCAACACCCTGCCATACAGCTTTCCAACCACTGACAATAAACTAATACCTCTATAACTTGAACACTCCTGCCGATCTCCCTTCCCCTTGTACAACGGTACAATACATGCACTCTTCCAGTCTATTGGTACCATATATATATACCGGGTATATATATATATATATATATATATATATATATATATATATATATACACACGACCATCCCCTGACGACCCCACAAAATTACCTGGACCTCGGCCTGTTACTCTTTCTATTAATTTCTGCAACATTCGTGGACTTTCCTCTAACTTTCACTTTGTTGAACACCATCTCTCCTCCTACAAACCTGATCTTCTCTTCCTCACCGAAATTCAGGTGTCTGTAGCAACATCCAGTAGCCCCTTCTCTGTATCTTCCTACTTTCTCTATCCTAGTTTCGAAGCCAAAGGCGGATGTTGTGCATATGTGCACAACAAACTCATTTGCTCTCGTGTTACCGAGTTCGACTCCTCTGAATTCTCAACTTTATGGCTCAAACTTTCCTGTCGTTCTCTTACTAAATATTTCTGTGCTGTCTATCTTTTCCCTAACTCTACCAACTTTCCCAAAATCTTTGACTATCTAAACTCTACAGTGGAACACATTCTATCCATTTCTCCTTTCTCAGAAATCTCCATCATAGGAGATTTCAACGTTCACCACCGCCAATGGCTCTCCTCTCGCACCACTGACCCATCTGGTGAACAAGCCTACGTCTTTTCTATCATAAATGACCTAGAGCAGTTAGTTCAGCAACCCACCTGTATCCCGGATCGCATCGGAGATCGGCCCAACATTCTTGACTTGTTTCTAACTTCTAACCCTTCTTCTTATACTGTCGATCTTTTCTCTCCTTTGGGCTCCTCCGACCATAAACTTATCTCTGTCACCTGTCCTATCTCTCCAGCACGGCCACCCGATCCTCCTAGCCGGCGGCGCTTGTGGCAGTTTGGCGCTGCCGACTGGGAGGCTCTCCGGCAGTACTTCTTTGATTTCCCATGGAATGATTTCTGCTTCCGTGGCCTTGGAGAGTGCTGAATGCATTACCGAGGTAATCCTATCGGGCATGGAAGCATACATTCCATTCTCTTTCTCTCAGACTAATGTTAACAAATCTTGGTTTACTCACGCCTGTTCTACTGCTGTCCGTAATAAGGAGGAAGCATTCAAACGGTACCGACGCCTTAAAACTCAAGACTCATTCTTCCCATGTTTCTGCCCGGAATCAAGCCAAATCTGTTCTTCGACTTGCCAAACACTCTTTCATCAATAACAAATGCACTGAACTATCCAACTCTAGCTCTTCTCAGGCTTTCTGGCATCAAGCCAAAAACCACTCCAACAATTTCTCTTCCTCGTCTTGCCCTCCCCTTTCCCACTCTGATGGCACAACCATCACTTCTTCCTCTGACAAAGCTAAACTCTTTGCTCAAACTTTTGCTAGAAACTCCACCTTGAATGATTCCGGTGCTGTTCCTCCCCCTCCACCCTCCTCTCTCTTTCTTATCCCTAATATCCTAATCTCTTCTAAAGATGTACTTTCTACCCTCTCTGGGCTTAATACTAATAAGGCGTACGGTCCTGATGGTGTTCCTTCTGTTGTTCTCATAAACTGTGCTTCCGTGCTGACTCCCTGCCTAGGCAAACTCTTTCGTCTCTGTCTATCCTCTAACGTCTTCCCTTCATGCTGGAAGTTTGCTCACATTCAACCAATCCCAAAGAAGGGTGACCACTCTCAACCCTCCAACTATCCTCCAATTGCTCTCATCTCTTGTCTTTCTAAAGTTTTTGATACTATTCTTGCTTCCAAATTTCTTAAGCATTTCTCTTCTCATAATCTGCTCTCAGATCGCCAGTATGGCTTCCTTAACCCCTAACTGTCGGCGCGCAACATAAGTCGAGTATAATAAATCTGGACTATCTGGCGGCGCGCGACATAGGTCGTGTGGCAATTTTAGCACGTAATGTTGCTGAGAGAGAGAGACAAGTGGTGGCTGGAGAGTAGCGAGTGTATGACTGCTCCAGACCACCGCGGCGAACCTACTGACACGAATCCCACCTCCTCCCTCCCTCTCTCACTCGCTACATGCTGAATTGTATGGGGAAAGTACCGAATTACATGCTTTTTGCACTCGTGTTGCGCGGTTGTTGCAAGAAAGCTAGCCGTCATAAAAGGATCGTTATGGTGTCATTGGAAAGCTCTGTTTATGCCCTTTCAGGGATAGATACTTGTTTTACGCTCTGGGTCTTATTTAGGCATGAAAATGATCACGTAAACAGCCCTATTTTGGCTAAAAACAGCCCCGCTGGTGGCTACATATTTTATACCGCCTAGGCCGCTCTTTAGGTGTTAAGGGTCGCTCTACTGGTGATCTTCTTTCATATCTTACTAACTCTTGGTCATCCTCCTTTCGGGACTTCGGTGAGACTTTTTCTATTGTACTAGACATATCGAAAGCCTTTGATAGAGTCTGGCACAAATCTTTAATTTCTAAACTACCCTCCTTCGGTTTCTATCCCTCCATCTGTGCCTTTGTCTCAAATTTCCTTTCCGGCCATCCAAAGCCGCGGTTCTGGACGGCCATTGTTCACTTCCTCACCCTATAAACTCCGGTGTTCCTCAGGGCTCTGTACTATCTCCTATTCTCTTTCTAATTTTTATAAATGATCTCCTCAACTGTTCCTCAATTCCCATCCATTCATACGCAGATGACTCAACCTTACACTACTCGATTAGTTTTTCAGAACGCCCCAGCCGGCAATCCCTCAACGACAAACGTAATGAAGCCATAGAACTCTTAAATTCTGATCTAAATACTATCTCCAATTGGGGCAGAGAAAACCTTGTCACATTTAATGCTTCCAAAACCCAATTTCTCCATCTATCTACCCGTACGGAACTCCCAGCGGACTATCCCTTATTCTTCAACAATACAAAAATCAATCCTTCATCTTCTCTCAATATTCTTGGTGTCTCTTTTTCTTCTGCTCTCAGTTGGAAGGACCATATTACCAGTCTTGCTAAGGCAGCCTCCCAGAAGCTGGTTGTGCTCAACCGCCTTAAGGGGTTCTTTTCCCCTGCACAGCTTCTTGCTCTATACAGGGGCATAGTGCGTCCTTGTATTGAGTATTGTTCACATGTGTGTGGAGGTTCCTCTCACACCGTTCTCCTAGACAAAGTTGAAAGGAAGGCCTTTCGTATCATTAACTCCCATCCACTCACCAATTCTCTGCAATATCTCTCTCTCCGCCGCAATGTTGCATCTCTCTCGCTATTCTATCGATATTATAATAATCAGTGTTCCTCAGAGCTTTCCCAGTGTATACCACCTCCTTTATGTAGGGCACATGGTACCTGTCTTGCAACTCAATCCCACCCCTACTCTGTGCAACTCTCCAACCCAAGAGTGAAATGTTATTCTCAAACTTTCTTCTACTCAACAGCTGATCTCTGGAGGTCTCTCCCAGAATCAGTCTTTCCCTCTTCCTATGACTTAAATTGCTTCAAACTCTGTGTGTCCAGGCATTTTGGCTCGAACGTTCCTTGATTTTGGCCCTGTCACTCTTTCAACTATGGGGGAGGCACTCGCTATAGGCAGTTCTGCCTTTTGCCTCCCTCAATCATATAGAACAAAAATTATATATACTGTATATATACTGTATATATATAATATATATATATATCTATCTATCTATCTATTGCCCGACGCAGTGATCCCCGAAGGGGTGGCCACGAACGAACCGCCCCCATGCACCTCTGTCCCCAGTCAGTCGACGTCCCTCCCCTCAACCAGCATTGCCTTCGTTCATATACTTCCTCACTCCATCCTTCCACCTCTCTTTCGGTCTACCTCTCCCTCTCTGTCCCTCCACCTCGCTCTCGTACACCCTCTTAGTCATTCTCTCGCTTTCCATACGTTCCTTATGGCCGAACCATCTCAAGTTGTTCCTTTTCACACTCTCCAGCACATCCACCTCCACACCACACCTCCTTCTTACTTCCTCATTAGTCTGTCTATCCCTCCATGTAACTCCGCACGCACTTATTAAGTAATTCATTTCCACTGCTCTTACTCTTGGTCTGAGTTTCTCAACCAACGTCCATGCTTCGCTTCCATAAGTCAGTGTCGGGATTACCACACTGTCATGCAAGGACTTCTTCACTTCCATACTGACCACCCTATTTCTTGTTACTGCTTTCAGCGTTCCTACAACCCTCTTCCCCTGTTGTACCCTCTCCCGCACTTCTTCATCCATAATCCCATCTTTACTCAACACACTGCCCAGATACTTAAAAGAGTTGATGATCTCCATAGCCTGACCGTTCAGCTTCACCTCACACTCTGTGACTTCACCCCTTTCGAAGACCATAACCTTGCTCTTCCCCCACATTTACCTTCAAATTCCGTTTTTCGCACACTGTTCCAAACTCATTTACCAGACCCTGCAACTCCCATTCATTATCACTCATCGAAACTGTATTGTCCGCAAACAGAAGTATAGGTAGCTTCCACTCAATTCCCTCCCTTTTCAGCGATACACCAACATCTACTTCTCTTGATAGTATTTCTTTCATGACTCCATCCATATATACAGTAAACAACCATGGGGACATCACACACCCCTGTTTCAAACCAACATTCAGGTCAAAGAACTCGCTCTGCTCACTCTCCACATGTACTGCCGCCTTTGCACCCTCATACATGCTCTTCACTGCTTTCAGCAACTTGCCATCTACTCCGTATATTCTAAGTACTTTCCACAAACCTTCTCTATCCACTCTGTCATAGGCCTTCTCCAAGTCCATAAAGGCAACATACACCTTTTGTTGTTTCTCCAGATATTTCTCCACAACACAATTCAGGGTAAAACTATATATATATATATATATATATATATATATATATATATATATATATATATATAAGAGAGAGAGAGATTGGAGAGAAGAGAAGAGGAGAGGAGAGCAGAGGAGAAGAGAGGAGAGGAGAGGGGAGGGGAGGAGATAAGAGGAGAGGAGAGGAGAGGAGAAGAGAGAAGAGGAGGTAAGAGAAGAGAAGAGGAGAGGAAAAGAGAGGAGAGGAGAGGAGAGGAGAGGAGAGGAGAGTACAAAGGAGTACAAAGGAAATTAAGCAACAACAGATCTAGTGACCCTTCTAGGTTGCTTGTCCTCCAAAACACTGAGGATCAAGTGTTCAAACAGTGGTTTAGAGTGGGTAAGGGAACATGGGAAAGGGAATTACTGCCCTGGAACTAATGTCCGTGGCAGGATTAGGAAGTTAGTAGAGGACAGATGGGTTAGTAACTGAGGGGGGGATAAAATAAAGTTATTAATTTACAAACGCAGTCAGTCGCGGGTTTGATGCGAGATATTTGTCTAGGCGGAGTTTAAATGAATCAACAGTGATGCAGTCTATAACGTTTCGGGGAAGCCCATTCCACAAGTTAACAACTCGATTGAAGAAGAAATTCTTAGATTCGTGCGAGTTAAAAGATTTACCAATAATTTTGCAACCGTTTCCCCGCGTGTAATTAGATTGGTCGATAGTGAAGTACTTACTACAGTTCATATTGTCGATGCCTTTGATGATTTTGAACACTTGAATTAAGTCACCACTTAATCTGCGCCGGGTTAAAGGAAATAGATTAAATTCTCTAAGACGCTCTTCGTATGGTTTGTTCTTTAGGCTAGGTATCATTTTGGTAACTCTACGTTGAACACGTTCTAGCTTGTTTATATCTTTTTGGTAATAAGGGCACCATGATTGAACGCAGTATTCCAGAAGAGGGCGGACTAAGGAATTGTAAAGGGTTAGGATAACTTCTTTGGATTTATGCTCAAATGACCTGCCTATAAAGCCAATTATTTTGTTTGCCTTCTTAACAACTTCTGAACATTGTTGACTCGGTTTTAGGTTACTCGATATTGTTACTCCCAGATCGGTTTCTCTGTTTACATTCTTAAGCTGAGTGCCATTCATCGAATAGTTTGCTTTCTCATTTAGGTATCCGATATGTAGTACTTTACATTTATCCGCATTGAAACTCATTTGCCAAATTTGGGCCCAACATGACAATTTATATAGATTGTGTTGCATATCGTCAACTTGTTCTTTTGAGAGTACGCTATTTGCAATTTTTGTATCGTCAGCAAATTTTGAGATTGTACAGGTGAGGCCCTCATCAATGTCGTTGATGTAAATTAGAAAGAGAATTAATTTAAGAGAGGAGAAGAGATGAGCAGAGAAGAGGAGAAGAGAGAAGAGAAGATAAACAACAGGATAAAACAAGACCGTCAGGGGATGCAGGGAGAAGGTATTGCTGTTTGCCATAAGGAAAACATGCAAGTCCAAACACTATCAGTACAACTTCCAACTGTGATGGAAATCATGTTTATTTCTAAACACTTTGGAGAGTAGTAGTGGTTTATTATGTTGTGCTGTCAACTGCCCCCAATGGCAGGGAATAGAACCAATAGTAGTGGTTTATTATGTTGTGCTGTCTACCGCCCCCAATGGCAGGGAATAGAACCAATAGTAGTGGTTTATTATGTTGTGCTGTCTACCGCCCCCAATGGCAGGGAATAGAACCAATAGTAGTGGTTTATTATGTTGTGCTGTCTACCGCCCCCAATGGCAGGGAATAGAACCAATAGTAGTGGTTTATTATGTTGTGCTGTCTACCGCCCCCAATGGCAGGGAATAGAACCAATAGTAGTGGTTTATTATGTTGTGCTGTCAACCGCCCCCAATGGCAGGGAGTAGAACCAATAGTAGTGGTTTATTATGTTGTGCTGTCTACCGCCCCCAATGGCAGGGAATAGAACCAATAGTAGTGGTTTATTATGTTGTGCTGTCTACCGCCCCCAATGGCAGGGAATAGAACCAATAGTAGTGGTTTATTATGTTGTGCTGTCAACCGCCCCCAAAGGCAGGGAATAAAACCAATAGTAGTGGTTTATTATGTTGTGCTGTCTACCGCCCCCAATGGCAGGGAATAGAACCAATAGTAGTGGTTTATTATGTTGTGCTGTCTACCGCCCCCAATGGCAGGGAATAGAACCAATAACATTTCCTATAGATAATTTGGATACTATCATGGAAGAGCATAATTGCCAATATATTATAATTTTGAGAGTTTTAACCTACTGGACCCCAAGAGAAGTGTGTGCGGAGTTACATGGAGGGATAGACAGATGAATGAGGAAGTAAGAGGGAGGTGTGGTGTGGAGATAGATGTGCTGGAAAGTGTGAAAAGAAACACCTTGAGATGGTTCGGCCATATGGAATGTATGGGAAGCATGAGCATGACTAAGAGGGTGTACGAGAGTGAGGTGGAAGGACAGAGTGGGAAAGGTAAACCGAGAGAGAGGTGGAAGGATGGAGTGAAGAAGTATATGGATGAAGGCGGTGCTGGTTGGGAGGAGGGGCGTCGACTGACGGGGGACAGAGGTGTATGGGAGCGTTATTTTCGTGGCCACACCTTCGGGGATCAAGGGGTCAGGCAATAGATAGATAGATAGATAGCCCCGAGGGCTATAATAATAAATGACATCCCAGGCCCTGTCAAATTTCAATTGTTTTTATTTTTTCTGAAAACAAATGGGATGGTTTAGTAATGAAGGAAAGACAACGTAAAACCGCTCACCTAGTTCATTTGGGAGTCCTCGGGAGTGGGAGGGAGAGGGGGGGGGTCACCACCATCACTAGGTGATGGGTAGGCGGTATACCAGCCTTTCACTTCCGCGCATGCCCACATGCACGTGGCTGAACTTGGGGGGTAGCCATCTGTACTGTTCCGCGAGATCCTAAAGTAGCTCCCATACAAATCTGAACCCTCTAGGTGCAATAGGAAAAGAGTAATTAACATGGTCACATACGCTGCGTCACTGTGACTGTGCGTTACACACACAGGTGACGCATAATGGGCGTCACAGGGGTCCAGTGGGTTAAACCAACATCTAGTTCAAAGATCTTTCAATAACCTACTATCTGTGCATGGCCTCTTAAACCATTTGGACTTACATAAATCTATTTTAGGGGGATCTCTTGATCCTGTACTTACGGATATAGGTGAAGGAACTGTACGATGTAGACCATTGGACAGTGTAGAATCATCAGACCACTTTGCAGTCCTGTCTCAAGTGCACTTCACAGCTGCTCATGACAAAGGATGTGAAAGGAAAGTATGGCTCTGGCAACATGCGGACTTGGTGTCAATGAGGGACAAAATACGCCAAGCAGACTGGGAGGTGATGTTGACTGTAGATCCAAACCTAGATTCAGACACTGTGACCTCTTATATTTCACAGTTACAACAGGAATTTGTACCACATCGTACTTATATCACAAACCCTAAAGATCAGCCATGGTTTGGGTACAGATGTTGTCTGGCTGCTGATGCCAAGCATGGAGCCTGGAGAAAATTAAAGCATCACTCTACACAAAGAAACATGTACCTACATAAGAAGGCCTGTAAGAAAATCAAAGCTACCATCAAATGGGCTATGTCAAGATGGGAACAAAATACAAAAAAGAAACTATGTAGCAACTAAATTGGCACAAAACAATGGTGGTCACTAATTAAATAAAGACAAGGCCTAGTGAAAGAATTCCAGCACTAAAATAAGGAAGATTGTGCCTTCACTACCAGCAACAAAGAAAAAGCTAAACTAATAGCTATGCTTAGGAAAAAAAGATGACTGTGCCAGAACCAAACAGACCTCCCCCAGTAATACCACAACTAAATAATGTTCTGCTACAAGAAATAGGTATAAGAGAGGAGGATGTGTGGACAAAGTTTAAGGCACAAAACACACATACAGCAACTGGACCTGATGAGATTAGTCCACACACCTTGAAAAACTGTGCCTCAGAACAAGCTAAGCCTCTGACCAAGCGTTATCAATCCTGCATACTCACAAAAACATGGCCAACATGTCTGTTGTGAGTATAATTTTTGAGAAAATTATTGCTGACCCACTTACAATCTTCTTGGATGAACATCACTTAATCAGCAACAAGCAATATGGCTTCAGACAGAGCCGGTCCTCATCTGACCTCCTCCTTTCACTTTCACAAGCACGACACAACGCTATAGATGCTGATAACCCCACTCATAGCACTAGATATCGCTGGTGCATTAGATTGTGTATGGCACCAAGGATTAATGACCAAACTTAAGGCATTTGGCATTACTGAGAATATGCTTCAGCTATTTGGAGACTACCTGATTGGAAGAAAATTCAATGCGATAATAAATGGTTAGATCTCTACCATTCATCCCATTGGAGCCTCAGTCCCTTAGGGATCCGTTTTAAGACCTTTGCTCTGGAACATTTTCATTAATGATCTCAACCATATCTCATCAGCATATGCTTATTCAGATGACTGTACTCCGTCACACACTTACAATAGACATGAACCAGAAGATTGGATGAACACAATAAATCAACAGCTAAACTATATAACTGCATGGGGTCGTAGGTGGCAGGTAAAGATCGCTTCCGAAAAGACACAAACAATGGTAATAACCCGCACACCAAATGATGCCATTTTACTCAATGGAAAACTAAAACTTTGAACGGACGACCTAAAGATAAACAACCTCAGCATCCTTGGAGTACAGTTTGACAGAAAGCTCACCTTTGAAAACCCCATTAAGGATGTAGTTCATAAAGCGTCACTTAAAGTATCAGTTCTTCGGCGCATCAAACACCTTCTAGATGATGAAGGTTTGTAAACTCTTTACAAAGCCCAGGTTCGATCATACCTTGAGCACGCTCCCCTTACATGGATGTCGAGCTCAAAAAGCCTACTCTCTCTACTTGATAAAGTTCAGAGGAGAGCCGAAACGACTCATTAACTCAGTTTGTCAAAGGGGAGAGAGAGTATTGGAATTAGACACCCTGGAACATCGTCGTCAGGTAACGTCACTCACTGTACTTCATAAAGCACAAGTACAACAAACTCCTCATTTAGCAGAACTAGGGCTTCCATGGACACAAATTAATTAAAAGTGTAAAAATTAATTTTAACCCTTAATTAGCGGCGAGCAACATAAGTCGAGTTAAATAAAGCTGGACTATGTGGCGGTGCTCGACATAGGTCGAGTGGCAATTTCAGCACGTAATGTTGCTGAGAGAGAGAGACAAGTGGTGGCAGGAGAGTAGCGAGCGTATGACTGCTCCAGACCACCGCGGCGAACCTACTGACACGAATCCCACCTCCCTCCTCCCTCTCTCACTCGCTATATACGGAATTGTATGGGGAAAGTGCCTAATTACATGCTTTTTGCACTCGCGTTGCACGGTTATTGCAAGAAAACTAGCCATCATAAAAGGATCGTTATGGTGTCATTCGAAAGCTCTGTTTATGCCCTTTCAGGGATAGATACTTGTTTTACGTTCTGGGTATTATTTAGGCATGAAAATGATCACGTAAACAGCCCTATTTTGGCTAAAAACACCCCGCTGGGCGGTACATATAAATAAACCGCATAGGCCGCTCTTAAGGTGTTAAAGATATATAGCCTAATAATAGTGACTATATAAAACATATTAACCCGTTGAGACCCAGCGTCGCACGTGTTGCGTCGGCAGTCTTTGATCACCAACTCCCAGCGACGCATCACGTGCGTCCGACATATAAAAAACACTTACGTGGCTCGTAAGGTAGGAAATGGCGGGAGAATAGGAGGGGGCGGTACCGTAGTGTGTGGGGGAGCCGGGCCAGTAGGTGTGAGCGGGCCGAGACAGCCGCGCGGCTGGTGGTGGTGGGCTTAGTGGGGATAGTTTACACCCCTAGTTTACCGCCACTTTGAACCTTCATTACTCCGGTCGTATGGGAGATAGAGGCTTGAGATTTATGTGAGATACTCCTTAGGATGTATGCCGTACAATGCCATACTCAGTTTTTACCCTAGTGCTCCCGGGCGGGTGGTCATGCGGGGGAGACGAACTATTGAAACCCCCCCCCCCCCCCCCCCGCCCCCCAAATGACCGAAATGAGTTTTTTTTTATTTGTGTTCATTTCTCACCATTCTCTTCCATTTTGGCTCAACAAATTTTTTTGAGGCTCCCCCCCCCAACCCCCCACCGGCCACCCCCCCAAAAAAAATGTCAGAGGTGATTTTTTTTTTTTTTTTTTCATTTCTCATCCTTGTCTTCCATTTTAGCAAACAAAACAAATAAGTGAAAATGGCTTGGGACTGGGGTGAACAAAATATTATAACTAGCCGGGGCTCAACGGGTTAATATATATATATAATAACAAAATATTAATCAAAATATAATATAAATTACATATAAAATGTTATATTACCAATATATATCTAAAAATATATATTCATAATATATAATATAATTAACATTATATAATCCGGGTGGATGGGACTCGTTAGCCTTAGTCGGCAACTGATCTAGGGGAGACAACCTTATACAAATCCGGGTGGATGGGACTCATCAGCCTTGGTTGGCAACCTGTCTAGGGGAGTAAACCTGATATAAATCCTTACTGCTTACTGAACCTCTCCGCTGCGTAGGTGGGGTATTGGCCACCCCTCCCTGTGCAGAGGTATTTAGACTGTTTCCTAAACTCAAATCGTCATCGTACCATAAATATCATTAATACTTATCCATATGCGCCTATTTTACGTTGATTATAAAGGTATTAAACTGTTACAACAATAAAACAAGTGGAAACAGCGTTTGGATGGTCAAAATCGGCGATAGAGGCCGGGAGTTACATAACTTATGGCTGAGTCAGCCTGCCAGCCAGCCAGCCGTCACGACGGCTGGAGAGACACTGTTGCGAGGTAGTCTCTCTCTCGCTCTTTCCCACGCTTGGTAACATAGATGACCATGCCCTGCTAGCAACTCGCTAATGTTAGCACGAAAATATACCTAAGAATAAGGGAATAACAGGGAGAATAGGTGATAATTGAAGGGGGGGGGGGGGAAGGGTGGAAGGAGGGGATGTGGAGGAGTGATATTTGGCATGGCCAAGGTGTAATAAAAAAAAAAAAAAAAAAAAAAAAACTGGGCTGATTTAAACAAAAAATTTAGGTCTTGGATTATATGAGGAGATCCGCAAGCACACCGGTAAAACTCTTATAAGGAGATCCGCACTTGCCGGGTTAAGGGTAAGGCAGGTTAGTGGATGGATTAGCCTAACACCACTGTAGAAAAATAGTGCTAACAAGATACACAGAGGGCCTCGGAGTCGAACGGATCCTAAATTGAGTGGTCAATCCTGTAAGTCCTTTACTAAACTGGCTCGGGTTGTCCCTCTCACAGGGAATAGGTCCGCTTGGGAGCATTCTGTGTATTGCCACCCTCGTAAGGGGAGTGAGGCGTCCGGCAACAGATAGATAGATAGATATAATCCGGACAAATGTATCTAAGTTGGAAGAGGTTGAGCTTTAAGATAGACATCAACTGAAATGTTATGTCCTTAGCTTAGTAAAATGCACAAAGCTCTAATAGCGCACCTCATGTAATAAGCAATGTTTACATAAACAAATAAAAGAGGAGAGAAGGGGAGAAGAGAGCTCAAAGAAACAAAATACAGTCATGATTAAAGGGAAAATTGTCCGATAGTACACTCGACTTTAGCTACTTTTTGACTCGGATACTGTGACTCCGATACATTCCGTCACTAAATTGCCCGTGCGACCCCGGCTTTCCTTGGCTAATTCTGAATCGCCGGCAAATTATCAGATGTCTCACGATAGGCCGTCCTAATTGGCGTTAAGGGGGGATTGGTCGTTTTTCTGGTCCCCCTTCTTCCTCATGTTTAGTCCCATTAGTTTTGCGATTTTAAGACGTTTGGCCCATTAGTTTGTCGATTTTAAAATTTCACGCCCCATTCTTGTTGTCAATATTCGGACCTTTCGTGCCATTTATTTGTTATTTTTTTCCTGGTGAGCGACAGCGAGCCTGTAATTTTGAGAGTAACCTTTCTTCGGCCTTTTTTCTTCCGAAAAATTTACAAATTTATCTTACTGGACGATGTTTACAGGTTGATGGAGGTCTAGTGGGGAAACTAAACAAATTATTATAAAAAGATAAACAATAAGCAAACATATACATCACCCTTTAACCCTTTGAGGATCATGACGCATTTTGACAGTTTTATTTTGGCTATTGCTAGATGATTTGATTAACCCCTTCTGTAACGGCGACGTCATTTGATTAACCCCTTCTGTAACGGCGACGTCATTTATATTCAATTCTAGCTATATTTAGGTGAATGTGTGCAGTTTAAGAAGGATCTGTGGTAGTAAAAAGGGTTAAGTGAGATAGTTCGAAGCCTTATACTTGCTTGAGGTCGTTTAAAAACGAAAATTGTCTAAATATTTGTTGGACTATTATTAAAAAAACGTATAATATTTCTTAGATAGTTTAATATCGATTTATAATAATTTAGTTATTATTGTCTATTGATTGTTTTATTAGAGCATTTATTGATTGTTTTATTAGAGCATTTATTGATTGTTTTATTAGAGCATTTATTGATTGTTTTATTAGAGCATTTATTGATTGTTTTATTAGAGCATTTATTGATTGTTTTATTAGAGCATTTATTGATTGTTTTATTAGAGCATTTATTGAGTGTTTTATTAGAGCATTTCAGGTGCGTGTCATCATATTAATAGGCCTATTACAATATTTTCAGGCAAATTATACATTTCATAATTTGATTGTGTCACCAATGTACTGTATATTGTGTCACCAATGTACTGTATATTGTGTCACCAATGTACTGTATATTGTGTCACCAATGTACTGTATATTGTGTCACCAATGTACTGTATATTGTGTCACCAATGTACTGTATATTGTGTCACCAATGTACTGTATATTGTGTCACCAATGTACTGTATATTGTGTCACCAATGTACTGTATATTGTGTCACCAATGTACTGTATATTGTGTCACCAATGTACTGTATATACTAACAATTATATATTGTTTGTGTCACCAATGTACTGTATATACTAACAATTATATATTGATTGTTTTTTTCCAGTTTCTCACTAGGCTAATTTAACCCTCTCCCGATCTGAAGTGAGTGAAGTGATTTAAAGTAAGTTAAATTATTTAAAGTGAGTGAAGTAACTTGAAGTGAGTAAAGTAATTTGAAGTGTGTGCAGTGATTTGAAGTGAATACAGTTATATGAAGTGAGACTAGTGATTAGAAGTGACGTGAAGTGATTTAAAGTGATTGCAGTGATATAAAGTGAGTGAAATTATTTGAAGTGAGTAAAGTTGTCGGAAGTGTGTGAAGTGATTGATCAGAAGTGTGTGAAGTGATTTGAAGTGATTAAAGTGTTCTGAAGTGAGACACACGATAAAAAGTGAGTGAAGGATTTGTAGTTTTGATATTGTTACCATGACTCATGCCTGTACGAGCTGTTCCAAAAGGTTTGTCCCACCCTGTTATGCCACGTTTATAAGAAACGTGATATATTCTGATTGCTATTCCCGGACTGGGAATGTGCAGTTATCTTCAACTAAGGAGCTCTCGACTGGCCGAGGGCTGACCTTATTTCCCCACATTACCACATAAATAACAGGCAATAGACATAAAACACAAGGAAATCTTACACAGGTTTTTATTCTTAACAACTAGGGAACATGGGCATCAAAATAGTATATTGGTAATGGTCAATGTTGACTTATAAATTGGACAATAAATAAATAAGGCTAAATGAAGACAACCGGTCTTAGCAAAATAGTATCGTCCTTAAAAGATGGCAGAGTATGTGACAAATTATAATAGTAATACGAATTAATTCATAGACACACATTGAATATGGGTTTGAATAACTGGCTCGAGATAAATTGTAGGACGTACTGGTTTTAGATAACGATATGAGAAAGAACAAAGATAACAAGACTAAGTTATTTGAGCAACGAAATTAGTTAAGGACCAAATGACCACAATATTCACAAGCTTATTACACAGTCTATAACTCTATATGAAGTGACTGAAAAACATTTAACTCTGCATTTAGATTTCACTATTTTGATATGATCCCAAGTGATAGTAAACGTATAAACACAGATATGCACGAACATTCTCGGATGACGTGTATGGTGCATGTATCAATTAATATAGTAACAATATATGTATATCACTTCTCCTATGAGTCGTGGGAGGCCGGACCCGAAGAAATATATATATATATATATGTTACTGGTGTAGGATAGGTGTGTATTGTTTCCCAACAAATGGGACAATGGTTATTAAAGGATATGGAAACGCGAAGTACGTTTCCAGAGAAGTTTACGTTAAATTAAATAGGAGAACTTGGCTTATCTGTGTCTAAGCCCTCACAATAATCACTGTTACCACTACGAAACTGAGAGAGGCACTTAAAGGAGTCAGGTTAGATAAGGGTCGGGTAGAACGAGTTGAGACACTGGTTTTGAAGTTAAGTTCCGAGACGTCTGGGCACAACGTCAGGTAAGGAGACATGGCACGCATCACTTATATCCCTCTCACGCTCACAGGCTAGGTTCTGGGCCGGATAACTTCAATATTGTCTTTACTCGATCACTCTCTCTTCTCGTCTTCTGGCTGGGTCTCAGACACTCACTCACGTTGTACCAGTGGGTTTTCTCTAATTTTTCTCTTACTTTAACACCTTAAGAGCGGGTGGTGGAGTATATTTCACTGTGCCGCTCAGCGTTTTTTTTTGTTTTACCATAAATGGGGTTGTTTCCGTGCTCTTTTTCATGCATAAACAAGACCCAGAGTGTAATACAAGTATGTATCCCTGAAAGGGCATAAATTCAGCTTTACAATGACACCCAAACCATCCTTCTACGATCACTGGTTGTCTTGCAACGATCGTGCAACCGAAGGGCAAAATCGGTAAAATACGGTAATTTCTTTATATAATTACGTATGTAGCGAGGGAGTGAGGGTGGATGTAAGTGGAGTACATCTCAGTTGGTCCACGGTGGCCGTGGCGAGTGGTCATGAGGTAACCCATGCTCCTCCCGTCACTCGTCTCTCTCTCAGAGCCAATATTGCGCCAAAATTGCACTCGGACTCAAGTCGGGCCCCGCCACATAGTCCAAATTTTTTGATACGGACTTAAGTCGGGCCCCGATAGACAAGGGTTAAGATCAACAAAAATCTTTCCAGGAGTAAGAGGCAAGCTAGACTTATTAGTAGGGGTACTTTGTGAACGATCACACACTGGCTTAACTTCGTCTTTAGTACTGAACAAAGTAGGACAAGAATGAGACTGTTCAGAAAGTTTCTGACTTACGTCTGAATTGTTAATTAGAGTAATTGCTCGACCGGTACTTGAACCTAGTCTATTCAGTGTTCCTCGGCCTCCAGCGTTATAACTGAGTGACTCTAGACACCTAAATTGTTTATTACAACAAGTTTCAGCATTTGTAACTGTCCTTTCTACCCTAGGACTACTTGGAAAGGGTTAAAAAATTGAATCTAAGCCAGCAGGCTGAATGCTTGTTGATGGGTTGTTCAGCGTGAGTAGCGACTTGTTTTTCTGGGGTGTCTTGTGCACGGTAGACATCTCGCTTTAACGTGAGGTTGTAGAGCAATGTGCACATGTTGCAATTTGCATTTCAGGTAGGTTGAGTAGTCGTACAGGCGGCGGAATTGGGTTGGTGTCTGAGAGCAGCGAGAATTGGCAAATATTTGAGATAGAAGTGGGTTGCATTTTCCCGAAGTCTCGTAGGTTATTTCGACCCCCTTGATTATGACAATTTGGTTTGTGAGCAACTTCTGGGCATTTTTCTTGGATGCACGCTGTGGAGGCCTGGTCGTAACTGCAACTGCCCACTGGTATTGCAGCTATTGCCTTCTCGTATGCTCGCAATACTAGACGGAGGGTTGAAGTGGCGGCAGAGGTTGTTGATGGTGGGGGACGAGGTGTTGGCTCATTTTCCTCTCATCGCATCTCACAACCATTTTTGCCTGCCCCAAGGATAATGTCTGCCGATTCTGCCAGCTACGAGGATATTTGGCAGCAAAACTGGATGAAGCTATCATCAAGATTAATGCCTTCACCAAGAAGCTGGAAACACTTCAAGAATTTGCAAAGCTCAATGCAGGAGTACCAAGGAATGAAGCAATTACTACTACTGCATCATCTTCAAACAACCCAACGCCTGATGTACCCGCTTCAGTACATGCACCAGATCAGGAAGAATCAAATAATTACTTCACTCTCCCTCAGGACAACTTCCGCGTTGTGAGCAACAACGTTCGCTCCATCACAAGGAAGGCCGTCCCCAAAACTATGTGCCAGAACCATTACCAGATTCTTGCGGACTTAGACGACGAAGAAGAAATAGAAGAGATTTGGCTCATAGGAGATTCGATGGTTCGTGGCCAACTCAAGGAGTTCTGCGCCAGGGCAACCAGGACCAGGATACGCTTTTGTTTCCCGGGTGTTGAAGTGGACGATGTTGCAGCTGCAGTGAATGAAGTTTCGAAGTTGGCCCCCTCAAGAAACAATGTACGTCATTCATGTCGGATGTAGTGATGTGCAGCGGACCCGATCGGATAATCTCATGCTAAAGTACCGGAAGCTGATTCAGACGTAAATGGAAAAGTCGTGCAGAGTCATCATATCAGGGATCGTTCCCAGGATCAATGTGTCGACTTGCTAACCTCTGCAAGGAGGAGGACATTAGATTCGTCAACACCTGGGACGCCTTCTACCGCGAAGATCATTTGTTTGTAGCAGATGGAGTCCCTCAGAACCAGGTGAGAGCAGCAAGATTTGACAACCTGCTTCATGACGCAGTAAAGGATTTTCGGAAAAGAAACAGAGTCAACCAAGAACTACCAGGGACAAAGGATAGAGTACAGCGAAGACCGAGGACCGAGGAAAAAACAGGTACGTAAATGTAGATCCGACCAGAACCACAAATTTGATTAAAGAGCGTTCCGTGAATTCTAAAACCACAACTTTAAAGGTTCTATGCAAACGCTCGTAGCTTACACAAACAAATTTCAGGTTTAGAGGAACTAGTATTTACAGAAAATTATGATGTAATTGGCATAACAGAATCTTGACTCAATATAGAAGACAGAGACGTTTTAGCAGAGTATTCACTTCCCCTTTATGTAATGCTTGAAAAAAGCCGAATTAATAGAAATAAAGGTGGCATTTCATTTTTTGTCAAAGAAAGTCTAAACCCGATCCCCTTGTCAAAACCCCAAACTGTGAACGTCGACACATCCTTTGTACTAATAAAAAATAATAAAGGTACAAAAATAATCTATCTATCTATTGCCTGATGCCGTGATGCCCGAAGGGGTGGCCACGAACGAAACGCCCTCATGCACCTCTGTCCACAGTCAGTCAACGCCCCTCCTCCCAACCAGCACAACCTTCCCTCATATACTTCTTCCCTCAATCCTTCCACCTCTCTCTCGGTTTACCTCTACCTCTGTGTCCTTCCACCTCGCTTTGGACACCCTCTTAGTTATTCTCTCGTTTCCCATACGTTCTTTATGGTTGAACCACCTCATGTGTTCCTTTTCACACTTTCCAGCACGTCTACATCCACACCACACCTCTCTCTTACTTCCTCATTCGTCTGTCTATCCCTCCATGTAACTCCGCACACACTTCTCAAGTAACTCATTTCCACCTCTCTCACTCTTGGTCTGAGTCTCTCCACCAACGCCCATACTTCGCTTCCGTAAGTCAATGTCGAGATTACCACACTGTCATGCAAGGACTTCTTTACTTCCATGATGACCACCCTATTTCTTGTCACTGCTTTCAGCGTTCCTACAACTCTCTTCCCCTGTTGTACCCTCTCCCGAACTCCTTCATCTATGCTCCCATCTTTACTTATGACACAACCCAGATATTTAAATGAGCTGACATTCTCCATAGCCTGACCTTTCAACCTCACCTCACACTCTGTGGCTTCACCCCTTTCAAAGACCATAACCTGGCTCTTACCCACATTTATATTCAGATTCCGTTTTTCGCACACTATTCCAAACATATTTACCAGACCGTGCATCTCCCATTTACTATCGCTCATCACCTCTGTATCATCAACAAACAGCATTACAGGTAGCTTCCACTCATTTCCCTCCCTTATCAGCGATACACTAACATGCACTGCTCTTCCTTGTATTTCTTTCACGACTCCATCCATATATATATATATATATTCAACATCCACAGGAACATCACACACCCCTGTTTCAACCCAACATTCAGATCAAAGAACTCGCTCTGTTCATTCTCCACACATACTGTCGCCTTTGCACCCTCATACATGCTCTTCACCACTTTCAGCAACTTGCCATCTACTCCGTATATTCTCAGTACTTTCCACAAACCTTCTCTATCCACTCTGTAATTGGCCTTCTCCAAGTTCATAAAGGCAACATAGAGCTTTTGTTTCTTCTCCTGATATTTCTCCACAACACATTTCAGGGTAAATATCTGATCTACACATCCTCTTCCCTTCATAAACCTGCCCTACTCGTCACCTATCCATGTCTCCATTCTCGCTCTCACTTTCTCACTCACTACCCTACTGTACACCTTCCCTACTACGTTTAGAAGACATATTCCCTGGTGGTTACCACACACTCCTCTTTCCCCTTTACCATTATATAGGGGGACTATTATGCCTGTCTGCCAGTTACCATGTGCACTTCCGTTCTCCCATGCTAGTTTACACATTTTCATTACCCATTCAATCACTTCTCACCACCATACCTCACCATTTCTCCACATAATCCATCTATTCCTAATGCTTTCCCCATCTTAACTCTTTTCATGGCTTCACACACTTCTGACCTCCTGATCCCCACCTCCTCCTCCACTACTTCTCCTCTTCTCCCTTCCATACCTAATCCAACTATGTTTGCTGGCACTTCATTCCTTACCTTACTCCTTACTCAAGGTAAATAAAACGCCAGGACCTGATACAATCTCGCCTAGAGTTCTAAAGGAAGCTAAGGATGAGCTCTCTAAACCACTGACATTACTATTCAATAAATCCTTGCAGTCTGGAACTATGCCCGATCAGTGGAAGCTAGCCAACGTAACACCGATATTCAAAAAAGGCAGCAAATCCCTACCCAGTAACTATCGTCCAATTAGCTTAACCTCAGTTGTATGTAAAATGCTAGAAACGGTCATACGAGACAGACTCGTAAATCACTTAGAGGAAAATAACATACTTAAAGATACTCAACATGGCTTTCGTAAAAAACGTTCCTGTTTAACAAACCTCTTAGACTTCTTCCACGATATCCTCAACCTCTACGATGAGAGTAAAGCTGTAGATATTATATACCTTGATTTTCAAAAGGCCTTTGACAAAGTTCCCCACAAACGTTTACTGCTAAAACTAAAAGCGCATGGAATACAAGACGGTGTGTTGAAATGGATAGAAAATTGGCTCAGCGACAGAAAGCAAAGAGTAGTCATAAACGGTAAGGCATCAAAATGGACCAATGTAAGTAGCGGGGTACCCCAGGGATCGGTACTAGGACCAATTCTCTTTCTAATTTACATCAACGACATAGATGAGGGTCTCACCTGTACAATCTCAAAATTTGCTGACGATACAAAAATTGCAAATAGCGTACTCTCAAAAGAACAAGTTGACGATATGCAACACAATCTAGATAAATTGTCATGTTGGGCCCAAATTTGGCAAATGAGTTTCAATGCGGATAAATGTAAAGTACTACATATCGGATACCTAAATGAGAAAGCAAACTATTCGATGAATGGCACTCAGCTTAAGAATGTAAACAGAGAAACCGATCTGGGAGTAACAATATCGAGTACGGTAACCTAAAACCGAGTCAACAATGTTCAGAAGTTGTTAAGAAGGCAAACAAAATAATTGGCTTTATAGGCAGGTCATTTGAGCATAAATCCAAAGAAGTTATCCTAACCCTTTACAATTCATTAGTCCGCCCTCTTCTGGAATACTGCGTTCAATCCTGGTGCCCTTATTACCAAAAAGATATAAACAAGCTAGAACGAGTTCAACGTAGAGTTACCAAAATGATACCTAGCCTAAAGAACAAACCATACGAAGAGCGTCTTAGAGAATTAAATCTATTTCCTTTAACCCAGCGCAGATTAAGAGGTGACTTAATTCAAGTGTTCAAAATCATCAAAGGCATCGACAATATGAACTGTAGTAAGTACTTCACTATCGACCAATCTAATTACACGCGAGGAAACGGTTGCAAAATTATTGGTAAATCATTTAACTCACACGAATCTAAGAATTTCTTCTTCAATCGAGTTGTCAACTTGTGGAATGGGCTTCCCCGAAACGTTATAGACTGCATCACCGTTGATTCATTTAAACTCCGCCTAGACAAATATCTCGCATCAAACCCGCGACTGACTGCGTTTGTAAATGAATAACTTTATTTTTTCCCCCCCTCAGTTACTAACCCATCTGTCCCCTACTAACTTCCTAATCCTGCCACGGACATTAGTTCCAGGGCAGTAATTCCCTTTCCAATGTTCCCTTACCCACTCTAAACCACTGTTTGGACACTTGATCCTCAGTGTTTTGGAGGACAAGCAACCTAGAAGGGTCACTAGATCTGTTGTTGCTTGATTTCCTTTGTACTCCTTTGTACTCCTTTGTACATTCAGCAATTCGTTGAAATACTCTCTCCATCTTTCGACTCTCTCTTGCTTCTCGGCTAGCACTCGCCCATTCATATTTGTCACACCCTTACTATTTCCCTTGCTACCTTCCCTAACTTTCTTGACCTCTTTCCGGACAGTTTCTTACACTCGCTCCATTTTACACTCAGATTCCTTCCAAATTCCTCATCGACTCTTCTCTTACTTTCCTTCACTACTCTCTTTTTCTCCAAGTACCTCGCTCTTTTTTGTCTCTCCAAATCTTCATTCCCTCTACTACTCAATCACTCTCTATACGCTTTCTTCTGGTCTTTAACAGCTATTTTTACCTCTTCTGTCCAAATCTCTTCCTTAAAAACTTTGCTCACCTCCTCCACTTCCTCAATACCCTCCAGGTTAAACCTACCTAGTCGTCTTTCTGCTGCTCTCCTGAACTCTTCCTTGATCTCCTCCTCCTGCAACCTCTCCACCCTCCTCGCCATTCTGCTTTCCTACTTTCATTCTCATCCACACAATCCTTGCACCTACAGACCCATAGTCTCTTACATGCTCCTTCCATTTGTTATTTACAAACAAACTCGCACCTTCTTTTGCTCCCTCACTCACTCCAGCACACACACCCATTCCACACTCCCACTCTCTCACACATGTACCCCTTTATTTGGTCTCAGTCATTCTGCATACATCCAGCCTGGCATTCACTAATACTTGAAGAACCTCTCTCTCGTTTGTGTCATCATGCATGCCTCTTACATTCCAAGTGGCAATCCTTAGACGGGCCATGGTAGGTCAGAGTTCGTCAACATTAGGTCCATCCAGATAAGAGGCCGTTCGTTCGTGCATCGTTGCTGTATGTATTTTTCACGGGTGGGGTGTCGCAAGACCACCGACCCAACCTTTTTAGTCGCCTTTTACGACACGCAGGAGGCACGTGGGGCATATTCTATTCCCTTACCCACAGGGAGGGGGGTGGGGGGGGGGTAATACTTGCATTAATATACATACCTCTAGCTCAATCAGTGCAAATTGACTGAGAAATTGATGAGCAAATTGCAAACTTAACCCAGGGACTGCAGCCAGACTCTTAAGAGGTTCTATTGGGCGAATGTGGCCAGTCTCTTAACCCCTTCCCTGCGGGAGACGTTCCAGAACTCCATGGCAATTTACAGCAATTTACAGGCTTTTAAAGCCTCTAAAATTGAGTGCAAGGGAGCAGGAGTGAGACAGGCCACACGTCCTTCTCACAGCCATGCGGCCGTGGCGCTGAAGGCTCTGAGTCTGAGTCTCGCAAGATATACAGTGCTGCCAAAGGCAAATGTAGCGAGACATTAGTGAGAATTGCTCATTTTAGCCAATGTCTATGGTAGCGCTGCAGGTGAACCCCGCGAGCTACGAAGCTCGTTTTGGTTTCATTTTGAAGCTATTTTCTTCTAGTTTTTTGGCTGCATACATTTAATTTCATTCAGACACTTGCCTAATCAATCAGGAGTGTCTGAATGAGCCCTAATATGGCGTAAATAGGCGGAAATATGCCCGCAGAGAAAGTGTTAAGATCCAAGGCCTAAATAAAAACTTTCAAAACACCCCAGTGGCACTCAAAACAAAGCAATTTGTGATTAGGTGAGATAATTCCTCTCCATTACTTGCTACCACTCCTACATATGTGTCCCAACAGCCCAACCCCCTTCCCACCCTTTTCCCCCCTCCTCAATTATCATCTTTTTTCATCTTATTCCCTCTTTTATCGGGTGATATAATAATAATAATTATGAGATAATTCCCCTCCATATCTTCTATCACTCCTCCACATGCATCAAACTCCCTCCCCCCTTCAATTATCACCTATTTTCCTCTTATTCCCTTGTTTATCGGTTTATTTTCTGCGGCAATATCTCCCACCCGGTTTCAAGGTCATCTGGGACGCATATAGAGATTGTGACAAGAGAGAGACCGCACTAGCGAGACATCAGTCTGGCTTCAGGCCTTGAAAGGGGAGGGTGCATGCAATAATTCGTCTTTTTCACCACACAAATACAATTCCCACTTGTTTTATTGTTGTTACATGTTAATATCATCATATTAAACGTAAAATAGGCGCATATGAATTAGTAATAACGATATTTATCGTAAAATGACGAAATTCGTCAGGATTTATCCACAATACATTCGCCCAGCGGGATGTTTTAAATACCATAGGCTCGCTGCGCTCAGGTTAAGTAACTTGCACATTACCATAACATTTGACGACTTCAATTTACCTGTGACAAAGTGGGGAAATAGTCTTACTTCACACTCTGGACAAGACATGTATGCAAACTTGCAACAGAGTTCGGTATATCAATTTGTTGAAATAACGGTAGAAATAACGTCCTTGATCTTGTACTTGCAACAAAAGAAAAATTGATAGAGAATTTGAATGTCTGTGATGAATTCAGTAACAGCGACCATCGTACAATAAATTTCAGTTTAATGTTAACTAGTAGCAAACCAAATAGCAGCATCGAGAACGTCCCTAAATTCAAGAAAGCAACCTATCGTAAACTTAGAGCAATGTTATAAGAAACTGATTGGAGCTTTATTACTAACAATAACGACATAAAAACATCATGGGCATTTTTCACAATCACATACATATTAGCAGTGCATGACTGCATACAATCGAAAATACGGCGTACAGACCACAATGATAATCCCAAATGTTGGAATATACAGATTTCAGACTGTTTGCATGCCAAAAAAAAGATTGCTCATGAGAGATTAAAATCCTCACAAATTATCAAAGAATGGGTGAAATTGGTAGAACTACGATGTAAAGCCAAAAAGTTAATTAAGCAAAGTAAAAAGACCCTGGAGTTACATGTTGCGAATCAAAGTAAAACAAACTAAAAATAATTTTATAGTTACATCAGAAAGAAGAAAATAGTTACAGTACTACACCTATTGGACCGTTAGTCGATGAAAATTGAGAATACACCAAGGACGAAGTATAAATGAGTAATGCCCTCAATACCTTCTTTGCCTCAGTTTTTACAATAGAAAACCTTATGGATATCCCTACAGCATCAGTGGTTCAGATAGATGATTCTGACTTTCTAAGCAATATCACAATTACAGAGGGAAAAGTATTGAAATGTTTAGATTTACTCAAGGTAAAAAATTGCCTGGACCTGATACAATCTCACTTAGAGTTCTAAAGGAAGCTAAGGAGGAATGAGCTCTCATAATCACACGATTGCTATTCAATAAATCCTTGCTGTTTGGGAGTATGCCTGAACAGTGGAAGCTCGGCAACGTAACACCAATATTATTAATGGCAGCCAATCCTTACCCAGTAACTATCTTCTAATTAGCTTAACCTCAGTTGTATGTAAAATTCTAGAAACACTCATAAGAGACAGACTCGTAATTCACTTAGAGGAAAATATTATACTTAAAGTTACTCAACATGGCTTTCGTAACAAACGCTCCTGCTTAACAAACCTCTTAGACTTCTTCCACGATATCCTCAACCTCAATGATGAGACTAAAGCTGTAGATAATATATACCTTGATTTTCACAAGGCCTTTGACAACATTCCCCACAAATATTTACTGCTAAAACTAAAAGCACATTGAATACAAGATGGTGTGTAGAAATGGATAGAAAATTGGCTCAGTGACAGAAAGCAAGGAGTAGTCATTAACGGTAAGGCATCCAAATGGATCAATGTAAGTAGCGCGGTACCCCAGGCTTCGGTACTAGGGCCAATTCTCTTCCTAGTTTACATCAACGACATAGATGAGGGTTTCACCTGTACAATCTTGAAGTTTGCTGACGATACAAAAATTGCGCGATAGTGTACTCTTAAAATTGATAAATGAGTTTCAATGCGGATAAATGTAAAGTACTACATATCTACATATCGGAAACCGAAATGAGAAAGCAAACTATTCGATGAATGACACCCAGCTTAAGAGTATAGACAGAGAAACTGATTTGAGAGTAACAATATCGAGTAACCTAAAACTCAGTAAACAATGTACAGAAGTTGTTAAGAAGGCACATCAAATAATTGGCTTTATAGGCGTGGAAATGGTTTCAAAATGATTGGTAAATCTTTTAACTCACACGAGTCTAAGAATTTCTTCTTCAATTGAGTTGACAACTTGTAGAATGGGCTTCCCCGAGACGTTATAGACTGCAGCACCGTTGATTTTTTAAACTTCGCCAAGACAAATATCTTGCGTCAAATCTGCGACTGACTACGTTTGTAAATGAACAACTTTATTATTTCCTCCTCAGATCCATCAAGGATTATTGCCTTTATAAATTACTAAAATTTTACTCTGTTTTTTCCCAAATACACTAAAAATCACTTACAACTGTGTGATGTTACTAACCCAACTGTCCCTTACTAATATCTCCTAATCCTGCCACGGACATTAGTTTCAGGGCAGTAGTACCCTTTCCAATTTTCCCTTACCCACTCTAAACCACTGTTTGGACATTTGATCCACAATGTTTTGGAAGACAAGCAGCCTAGAAGGGATGCTAGACATGTTGCTTGATTTCCTTTGTACTCTCTCTAGTGTATATTATTTACTAGCAGGCAAGAAAGAGCGTGGTTGTTACTATTTCAAGGAATATTTAATATATATTTGCTTTTTATAGTTTGTGAGGGAAAGGGGCGTTATTGTGTGTGTGTGTGTGTGTGTGTGAGTGTAGCCAGGGTCTTATTTTGTTTCAAACAGGTTTATGTGTGTGAGTATGAGTATGTACTTACACAAACACACACACACACACACACACACACACACACACACACACACAAACACACACATATGTATATATATATATGTTAGTAAAGCCAGGTAATAAATTTTCTTTAATACATACGAGGTTGAAAGAAATGGCAATTTCTGCGTTGGAAATTTTATTATTCAAAGTTTCCAGGTCTCTGATGAGTTTTCGCTGGGTGGCAGGAAGTAGATGAAGGAGATGAGCAAAATTCATGGTGGTACAGGGTTACATAAATGTACATGATGATACAGGATATACGACGCGTTTCACTGGACAACCAGCATTATCAAGTAAGGAAGGAATGATATAAAAGGTAAACAGGAAGGGTATATATAGAGGGTGGAGGATCAGAGGAGGCGGAAAACAGGGGGCAAAAGTCTGCTATTGGTGGAAGCGTAAATTAGGAGAGAGAAAGTGGTTAACCGCTTCACGCATGCGCACTGGATGCGGGATGGTGGTCAGTAGGTGGGGTCGAAGCTGATTGGCTGCGTGTCGAGGGGCGTGGCCTAAGTTGTGTGGCGCCTGCAGAAGACGAAGCTGAAGGAGGTAGCGCGGGGGGCGAGGAGGGGTGTTAGGTCCTGTAGGGTAGTGCCTTTTGGCAGAAGGAAGGATCTGAAGGTCCAGAGTTTGGTTGTTGATGTTGGGATGTAAGGCTTGGATATATAAAGCTTCGAGTATAGGTAATCTCCTTGGGTCACTTTCTTTATCGAGTATGGTGGTGTGTTTCTCTAACTCGTTGCGTGTGAGGTGAGGGTGGTTAGGGGTGAGATAGTGGTCTTTGATGGCTCCAGCCTGAAGGTGAAGAGTTAACCGACGTGAAAGACGAGTCTGCGTCATACCAATATAGGAATGAGGTCCACAGTCCTCATAATTACAGGTATGTTGGTAAATGACGTGATCGTCGGTCATCGGGCTCTTTATCTTGGTGGAGGCTGGTTTGTTGCGGAGAACGAGGTTGGAGGTCTTGGGGGATTTGTAATAAATTATTAATTTGATTTTGTTTTCCGGGTTGGTTGGGTGGACATGCTTGGAGATTATTTCTTTTAAGACGGCCTCGTCATTTTTGTGTTCAGAGGACATGTAATTGCGGTAGAAGATCTTAATTTCATTGGGGGGGGTCAATGTTGGGAGGGCTTTGGGTGTACCATTTTTCAAGATGGTGGTTGATGGTGCTGAAGATGTCGGAGTTGGAGTATCCGTTATTTACTAAAACTTGGGATAGTCTTTCTAGTTCCTGGTGGGTGTCGGCCCAGGTAGAGCAGTGCGTGAGGGCTCTCCTAACATAGGCGGAGATGGAGGATAGAAGATAACGGCGGGGGCATTCACTATCGCCGTTGAGGCATTGTCCTGTGTTAGTAGGTTTAATGTAGACGGTGGTTTTGAACCCATGGTCGTTCAGAGCTACGAGGATGTCGAGGAAGGGGAGTTGTCCATTGTTAGATTTTTCAAAGGTGAAGTTAAGTCCGGAGGAGGTCATGAAGCGACGCTGGAGTTCCTGTAGTTCGTGGAGGTCCTTGATTTGCACGAAGATGTCATCCACGTATCTACAGTAGACGGCTGGTCGTTGGGCAGCTAGGAGCTCTTCCTCGATGGTAGCAGACTTTTGCCCCCTGTTTTCCGCCTCCTCTGATCCTCCACCCTCTATATATACCCTTCCTGTTTACCTTTTATATCATTCCTTCCTTACTTGATAATGCTGGTTGTCCAGTGAAACGCGTCGTATATCCTGTATCATCATGTACATTTATGTAACCCTGTACCACCATGAATTTTGCTCATCTCCTTCATCTACTTCCTGCCACCCAGCGAAAACTCATCAGAGACCTGGAAACTTTGAATAATAAAATTTCCAACGCAGAAATTGCCATTTCTTTCAACCTCGTATGTATTAAAGAAAATATATATATATATATATATATATATATTGGGGATGCAAGGCCCACAGCAGAATGAGAACATTTATGCTGGGAAATTCATAGTAAAGAACGAAGTTGAGAAATATTGTATACTACTGATACTTAACCTAACAAAGAGAGAGAGAGAGAGAGAGAGAGAGAGAGAGAGAGAGCGATAATGAATGAGTGAGTAAGAGAAAGTGAAAGAGTGTATGTGAGAGAGAGTGAGAGTGTGTATTTGTGAGAGACAGAGTGAGTGTGTGTGAGATAGAAAAACATTGTTTGTGAGAGAGATACAAACAAGAGAATGAGTCAGTGAGAGTGTGCATATGTGACAGAGTGAGTGTGTGTGAAATAGAAAGAGAGGGATATAATATTATATTTACATAGATTTACATATATACACTGGTCACATAGATCTTACGATCGCTGCGAGGTGGCCAGGACTTAATTCTAATAGAGATAGCAACCCTGAGAGAGAGAGAGAGAGAGAGAGAGAGAGAGAGAGAGAGAGAGAAAGACAGGCAGAGAGACAGACGGGGAGAGGGAGAAACTGAGGTTGATGATACAACTCTCTCTCTCTCTCTCTCTCAGAGTTGCTATCTCTTATTAGGATTAGGTCCTGGTCTCTGGTGGCATCTTCTAGCGGTTGAAGTTGTTGACTAACGTTTGGAACGGTACTCATCAAGTAGGTCCAGCGATCTTTGACCCCATGTGTGAATGCCGTATACGCAGCCTGTGGTTCTGTCTTCGCAATTTTGGCCAGTTTTTCAATATCTTTTACCCACTTCCTGATCTTCTCTTCTGCGTATTGCTTCTTAAACTCTTACGTGACAATCATCGCTCCAAGATGACGTTGTCCGTCTTTTGTTGCGACCACTTCGCTACCGTTGAAAGTTTCTACGTAATTTTCATAACAATCTGGTTTTACTATTAGTATAGACATCCTGGCGTTCGGATGGTATTCTATTTCTGGGCCTACTTCTGAACTCGATACTTGCTCCCACCAGCTCATGAGATCGGTGACGTTCTCTGCTCCAGTGAGGTCATCTGCATAGGCCACCTGCTTGACTTGTGTCTCCCCATGTCTTGTTAATGATTACAATACTAAGAGACCTAATGCATACATTGCCATCAAACTGTCGGAGATACTAGGTTGCGGATGTTTCTCTTTCAACAGGTTGATGGTATCTCTTGTGACAGGCAACAACCCACCGGCTGCCTCCTTCGTCAGGGACCGTATTGCAGGTGCCACTTTACCTTGTCTCATCTGTTCGCCGAATCTCCTTGCCTCGTCCTCAGTGTTTTCTCTTTTATGTCGCCGCCTGCCTTGTCTCTTTTGTAATGCTCTGGCTTCACTGAGTAAGTCATGCATCTTGTTGTCATTCCAGAGTTTGCTAGCACAGTCACATTTTCAGCTTGTTTAGATTTACGGTGATTTTTTTGCCAGAAGAGATGAGGAATGCTGAAAAGTATGTTAAGAGAATACGGGGCTAAAGGTGTGTCATAGACATAATTATAGATTAGCATTTTCATCTCTTTCAAAATTTTGGTGGTGGTGTCACATTTAGTTGACTTGTGTGCAGAGTTGCAGACCAATCTATAATTTCTGAATATGCTGCATATGTCCAAGTTTTAACTAACTCTTCCCATAATCCTTTCCAGAGAAAATGTCAGCCTCTGCCAACTTCTTCTGCGGGTCTATCCTGGGCCGTCTCCCCTTGTGTTTCCACCTCCCTTTGTGCATTTTCTAGCATGTCATCATCGTTTCCACCTGCTTCATTTGGCACCGTTGGAGGCCTGTCTTCCTCTCTTGCAACTCTGTGGTCATCTCCCTCCCTTGGGTCTCTAGTGGACTCCCCATTACCCCCTGCTTCTTGGGGTTCCCCTACTTCCTTTGGGACCCCTGAGGCCACCGCTTCTCCCCGCGCTCATTCAGGTTCCCAGCCACCGTGTCGACCTCCCTCATCCCGTCGCTCACTCTGGGAATTTGCTGCCGCCTCTCCCACCGTTTCTGCTCTACCTAAGGGGTTGAGACACTGGGAACCTTTATTACAATCTATTTTCTTTGTCTTTTCTGCACACATTTGCATCAAGTACAATTGTGTTAATGTTTTGTAGAGATGCAGCATTTTTGGGTATTTTTTTACCATTGTGATAGACCTTCTGAGTTTTCCTTGTCCTCCATCTTATCCTTATACTATTATTATATACACATTTCTACCCGTTCCCCTGCTAAGTCCTTACAGATTAATGGAGCCTCGGATAACTGTAGACAGGTTCATTGATACAAACGAATATTATAGGAAACTATTAAATATTGCCCATTACTTCTACGTGGCTCCTGGGCTGTTGCTTCTTCTCTGCGATGATCTCTGCAAGCCTTGAATAGAAGCACTGGGCCCTGGGTCCCATCCCACTACTACTACTACTACTACTACTACTACTACTACTACTACTACTACTACAACAAGTACTACTAATACTATTACTACTACTACCATGAGTCAGCAGCTGCATGTGACTTACTATTACTTTATCATCATATCACACTATTGCAGTGCAGATATGCAAAAAGATTAGACAGAACCTCTAATTGTGTAATTAAAAACAAAATGCCAAGTCTAAAGGAAGGTATTTTTATGGGTATTTATATAAATTAATGAAAGATGCCTATAACATAGATATAACATTAAAACATATGGATATTATTACATCAAAAATAAAATGGATTCAAAATCATGAAGAACGTAGTAATCCAAGGATCCCCATACGCATATATAATGGATTTCTATAAATAGTTTAATGTTTTAAGTGTGTATATAATTACGTATACTTACTGTATATGATGATGTACTGTATATATGCCTATTTTTGTATATTAACCATCAGTCACATGAATGTGATGACATTTGTTATGGCGCTGTCCTAATTTGTGTACCTATATAATATTTGATTACGAAATAAATGTGATTGATTGATTGACTACTAATGTACTTACTTGTTATTATGTTAATGTGCTTGATAATAACACAATTACCTTCATGGGGTACGGTAACTCATATTGCAGGTGGTTGGATCATCTGTTAGGCAGCAACCAAGCTCAGGTGAGTGTGCAAAATATTAAGGTTTTACATGATAAAATATGTTCAGATAATTTACCCTTATGTTTTACCTTGTTTAAGAACTTAGATAAACGAGTAACGGAACTTGTGGGGCGAGATAAAAGTTCTGGAGTTTCTATTGACAATGGTAAATATAATTATTGATATAAACTATTATATCATCAATATAATTATATTATATAGCAAATAAAACTGAAATAATTTTAGGAAACATGTATTATCCTACATTACCACTGTACTCGGAGGTCGGATGTAGAAATATGAAACATATACAGTTAATTGACAAATAATATCAATATTTGTGTACTGCCTAATCTCTTGCCTCTCAGGATAATGTTACTGATGCGGTAAAAATACACAAGTTTAAGGTTATACCCGGATAGAATAGGAGGGTCAAAAGTCTGCACATGAAAGCCAAGGAGTTCTACTTGAATGGGGTTATTTTTGGAATGGTAATTGGTACAGAGGAACACACCCAGATCATTACCTCTAGTAGAGATTTTTAGACAGCCTAAAATAATTATAAAGCAATTGAAAATATGGAGATCTGTAATTCCATTTTAGAGAAATTTGGTAGCAAAAACAACTGAGAATTTTGGACTAATGTGAAACACAAAAAAGGAAATATCAAGACGAAAAATATTTTTGATGGTAAATTTGATCAAACAAATATTGTATATATATGTTCTGATAAATATTTATTAAATCAGCCTGCTCAAGATGATCAACGTATTAATGATGTTATGACTTGTTTCAAACAATTGTGGCACCACGGGAAAAAAAAACATGTATCCTAATATATCATTGGTAACCCATCACTAATCGGCTTAATAAGAAGGGTGGAGCATGATGGAATCCATTATATTCTTTAAAGCATGTCTTAGATGATTTCTTAAGAAACTTGGCACTCTTTTATAATGTATGACTTTCGCAGTGTTATCTACCACTAATATTACTGAAAGGTATCATTACTCCTGTTGTAAAAAATACTACGGGGAATATTACTGATGCCATTAACTATTGGCCTGTCATGCAGTCGTCTTGCTTGTTAAAAATATGGGAAATGCTAATTTTGAATATTTTAGAAGATTAAATAAATATTGATGATAGACATTTTGGACTTTTCTATGTGAGTGAGGGAGACAATAGGCAGAACTGCCTGTAGCGAGTGCCTCCCCCATAGTTAAAAGAGTGCCAGGGTCAAAATCAAGGGACGTTCGAGCCAAAATGCCTGGACACACAGATTTTGAGGCAACCTTAAGTCATAGGAGGAGGGAAAGGCTGGGAGAGAGTTCCAGATCTCAACTATTGATTAGAAGAAAGACTGAGAGTAACGTTTCACTCTTGGGTTGAAGAGTTGCACAGAGTACGGGTGCGATTGTTTTCCAAGACGGGTACCACGTACCCTACGTAGAGGAAATGGTATACACTGGAATGGCTCTGAGGATCACTGATTATTGTAGTAGCGATAGAATAGCAAGAGAGATGCATCATTGCGGCGATGAGAGAGAGTTTGCAGGGAGTTGGTGAGTGGGCAGGAATTAATTATACGAAAGTCCTTCCTTTCTACTTTGTCTAGGAGTGCGGTGTGAGAGGATCCTCCCCACCCAAGAATGGCAAGCGTCCTCTCCAGAGGTTTTACTGATGGATGGCAACCATCCTCTCGAGAGCCAGGATTTCAAACGCATACAAATGCAGCACGCATTGAACCAGGCAGCAGCAAATTGGTTGTGACTAGGCTAATATGACAGCTCTTGTTACCACCATAATACACACTCCAGTCGCTCCCACACAGTTAGTTATCAAGCAGTTGTCATGGAGCCCTCACGTCCCTCTGCTGTGCATCACGATAACACGACATTGGCCGTGGGAGACAGAGTGTGGCTACCAGAAAGCCCTCTTACGTCCACTTTTTACTCACAGATGTTCTTCTGCAACAAAGAAGGCACGTAATGCACATGCAATGGGCGGTACACGCACTAAAAGATCGTTGGAATTTCATGACACCACCACCACCAATACCACCAGCCATGTTATCACCTACAACCCATCACTGCCACCAGTACCACAACAATCAATCACCCTCTACCATTTCCCTTTGCCTATGTCACGACTCAAGAAGGCCGCACTTACCGCGCCACTGGACTGTGGAATGTGACCCAGTTCTATTTTTAGACATTGCCGTCAAAGTCCAGCTCACAAAACGACATCTCTCTCTCTCGTATCCTATCCCTCTTATATACCCTATAATTTCTGTTATATATACTGTTTATATCCTAGTTATTGGCATTCACTCTTCACATAGGTCTCCAACTAAGTCTGTATGCATAAATACAAGCATGAAATTGATCAATACGGGCGATATAAAACAATGTTTCTGATGTATCGGAGTACCTTTTTACCTCCCCCCCCCTCCTTACCCCTATGGTACTGAGTAAACCTGTCATGTGATATCTTCCTCTCTCTCTCTCTTCCCTCATTCTAACAATAATTTTCGCCTGTTTATCGCATTTATTGTCTATATGCGGCTTATTTATTATTACACTGTCATGTTCAGATGGGTTTCCTATATTGGTACATGTACATTAGAAAGCATGAAGGTGCTCAAAAGGCATGATATATTTATCACCCCTTCTTTCCCTCCCCTGTCCGCACAACTAGTCCGACCATCACTCTTTATCCACATAGAATTTGCCTATTTATCGCGTTTATTCTCTATGTGTGCCTTATTTATTGTTATATATTATTTAAAGGCGTCAGGCAATAGATAGATAGATAATGTTCAGATGGGTCGCCTATTTACGTACATGCACATTATAAAGCATGAAAGTGCTCAAAAAGCGATATATTGTATGCAATATTCATCATCATCTCTCCCTCCCCTCCCCTTGGCACTACCTCCTATAAGCACAACTAGGTACTGGCAAGATCGCAGCCCTTTGCGCCACATTTATCAATTACAGACCCACCCCCCAAATTTTTTTGGTGTAAATAAATATATGGTTGGATAAGCGCGCACATATCCTAAACGCTGATGTAGTTTTAGTTGCGATTTGGAAGAGTCGCCAAAATGGCCTAATCTTCGCCTGGGGCAATGGTTGATATGCCCATGGCAACGCGCTTGCTGGGTTAAAGAAGTTATGCATGATAATATAAAAACTGCAAATACCGGTAATGGTATTCTTACATTTATTGATTAATCCAAGGCTTCTTATCTTGTAAACCATTTTGTATTGGGCAAGAAACTAATTGAAGAAAATATCCCATCTGATTAAATACTACTAATTATGCATTATCTTCGTAATCAAAGTGCAAATTTGAAATGGTAGGGCGTACAGGGAATTTACCATTATATAGAGCATGGAGTGAGGCAGGGAGGCGTCTATCTCCCTTCTTCTTAATATTGTAATTAAATTCGATAATAACCTCCATAAGTAGTACAAAGGAGTACAAAGGAAATCAAGCAACAACAGGTCTAGTGACCCTTCTAGGCTGCTTGTCCTCCAAAGCACTGAGGATCAAGTGTCCAAACAGTAGTTTAGAGTGGGTAAGGGAACATTGGAAAGGGAACTACTGCCCTGGAACTAATGTCCGTGGCAGGATTAGGAAGTTAGTAGGGGACAGATTGGTTAGTAACTGAGGGGGGGATAAAATAAAGTTATTCATTTACAAACGCAGTCAGTCGCGGGTTTGATGCGAGATATTTGTCTAGGCGGAGTTTAAATGAATCAACGGTGCTGCAGTCTATAACATCTCAGGGAAGCCCATTCCACAAGTTGACAACTCGATTGAAGAAGAAATTCTTAGATTCGTGTGAGTTAAAAGATTTACCAATAATTTTGCAACCGTTTCCCCGCGTGTAATTAGATTGGTCGATAGTGAAGTACTTACTACAGTTCATATTGTCGATGCCTTTGATGATTTTGAACACTTGAATTAAGTCACCTCTTAATCTGCACCGGGTTAAAGGAAATAGATTTAATTCTCTAAGACGCTCTTCGTATGGTTTGTTCTTTAGGTTAGGTATCATTTTGGTAACTCTACGTTGAACTCGTTCTAGCTTGTTTATATATTTTTTTGTAATAAGGGCACCAGGATTAAACGCAGTATTCCAGAAGAGGGAGGACTATGGAATTGTAAAGGGTTAGGATAACTTCTTTGGATTTATGCTCAAATGACCTGCCTATAAAGCCAATTATTTTGTTTGCCTTCTTAACAACTTCTGAACATTGTTGACTCAGTTTTAGGTTACTCGATATTGATACTCCCAGATCGGTTTCTCTGTTTACATTCTTAAGCTGAGTGCCATTCATCGAATAGTTTGCTTTCTCATTTAGGTATCCGATATGTAGTACTTTACATTTATCCGCATTGAAACTCACTTGCCAAATTTGGGCCCAACATGACAATTTATCTAGATTGTGTTGCATATCGTCAACTTGTTCTTTTGAGAGTACGCTATTTGCAATTTTTGTATCGTCAGCAAATTTTGAGATTGTACAGGTGAGACCCTCATATATGTCGTTGATGTAAATTAGAAAAATAATTGGTCTTAGTACCGATCCCTGGGGCACCCCGCTACATACATTGGTCCATTTAGATGCCTTACCGTTTATGACTACTCTTTGCTTTCTGTCGCCGAGCCAATTTTCTATCCATTTCAACACACCGTCTTGTATTCCATGCGCTTTTAGTTTTAGCAGTAAAAGTTTGTGGGGAACTTTGTCAAAGGCCTTTTGAAAATCAAGGTATATAATATCTACAGCTTTACTCTCATCGTAGAGGTTGAGGATATCGTGGAAGAAGGCTAAGAGGTTTGTTAACCCGGGAACTGCGGGGAGACTCTTAAGAGTTCCCCCGGCGGACTGTGGGGAGACTCTTAAGAGTCAGAGAAAAAAAAAATCAACTTTTGACATCGAAAAAAAAATATATATTTTTTTATTTTTTTTTATTTTATTTTTTTTTTTTTGGCCCCTGGGCCATGCAAAATCTCAGTCCTCTACCTCCCCTCCTTCCCCACTTTCCTCCTCTCCTTCAGTTATCACCTATTTTCCCTGTTATTCCCTTATTCTGAGGTATATTTTCGTGCTAACATTAGAAATCCGGTTGCAGGGTGTGGTCATCACTGATAGCAAGCGAATGCAAGAGAGAGAGAGAGAGTATCGATCGACTGTGTCTCAGTGGCCTTGGGGGAAATTGGCGGGAAAGCAGCTTGCCTCACCCATACATTATACAACTCGCGGGCTATATCTCCGATTTTGACCATCCAAACGCTGTTTTCACTCGTTTTATTGTTGTTTCAGGTTAATACCTTTATAATCAACCCATAATAGGCGCATATGGATAAGTATTAATGCTATTAATGGTACAATGAATATTTTAGTGACGAAAACACCTCAAATACATGCGCACAGGGAGAGGTGTCTAATTACCCCCATGCGCACTTCAGAGGTTAAACAGGAAAGTTTTTTACGAAAGCCGTGTTGAGTATCTTTAAGTAAGTTATTTGCCTCTAAGTGATATACGAGTCTGTCTCTTATGACCGTTTCTAGCATTTTACATACAATTGAGGTTAAGCTAATTGGACGATAGTTACTGGGTAGGGATTTGCTGATCAGGCATAGTCCCAGACTGCAAGGATTCATTGAATTATGTAGGGTGTAAATTAGGTCTAGCTTGGGTGAACATTCTAGCCTATGCAGATTCAATCTTGTGCATGGAGCACATTTACGATAAATTGTGTGTTAATATGAATAAGCACAAATTTTAAATCAATGTAATTAAACAAAATGTGTGATATATGGAAAAAAACACAAAACATGGGAAACCAACTTAACCCGTGTTACGACTGGGGTTCAAATATATCAGGGCTCTTATTCATTGGACTAGTAATGGCATAAATACTACAACGGAAAGCGCTAGCTCCAACCTCTGATGTATATTCCCAGTGAACAAAGAACACAAATACTCTACAGAGTTCTATATGCAATAATAGGCTATCAAACTCTCAATAAATGTGCGTCTACTCTAGGCTTAAGGTCCTGACAAGCGCGATATAGACCTAGGGGCTAGGGTAGTTATTTGTGCATTTCTAGCCTTGGATTCTGACAGAATTCGTTATGTTTACAATATAGAGCATTATTTGTTTTCGGTATGCTTTTATTTTACATATATGATGTATATATGAACCTTCAAGTGTGCTAAAATAAGTGGGAAAAGCATTTGGGTGGTGAAAAACGAAGATATTGGCCACCCGGTCATAATCTCAGGCGAGAGAGAGCCACAGGCAACCCTCCTCTCTCGCTGTCTGTGAGGTAACTGAGACGAGCGGGGCGGTGTGGGCCGGTGTCTGGGTGTTACATAACGATCTTTTATGCATCCCACTTGTGCTACATTATCGCGGGAGAGAAAAATAACCGATAAATGATGATAATAAGAGGAAAAATAGGTGATAATTGAGGAGGGGAGGGAGGGGGGAATAAGGTGGGGAAGGAGGGGAGGGGGGTGGGTGAGATTTACATGGATGAGTACTGGAGGGGAATTATCTCACCTAGAGACAAATTCCTTTGTTTTGATAGGCCCTTTTTTTTGGGGGGAAGGCTTTTTTTATGGTCTTGCTTCCGTGAGGCCTATCGCGTTCCCTATAGGAAGCCTTCCGTGTGGCCTATCGCGCTTGCCGGGTTAATGTTATGTGAAAACAGCCTATTACTACCTATAACCGAAGGTGCTTGGTTATGGTATCCAAAGTAAGGTGGTAAGAGAAGTTACAGAAGTTACAGCTTACGTTACTTTAATCAATAAATGTCAGGCACTCCTGCATGAAAGAAAGTGCACTAAAGTCCTTCAACACTAACAAGGAATCTTCTTTAAATGTTAGATGCTATAAAGATGCTCGTATCGGAAATGGAACCCAAAAAGGCAGGCAGCGGAACAATGCTCGTGCAGGCTATGTACACAACAAGGCAGAATATATAATGCCGTCGGAGCCAAGAATATCCTAAACACTACAGCAATAATAATCGCCACAACAATGCAGTATTCCTATCAACAAAAAGAGCCTAAGTCGTTTGTGTCTCCATACATCAAACTAGGCTGCGAAATGCTTGTGTAATAATAAATGGGTATGCATAAAAAGAGTAATTAGGTTAATATACTTAATGTCTACTGTGACTGATAAAGTCTAGCTAGAGTCAATGATACGAGATACTGGTGCGCATGGCATGCCGCATAGCCTAGTGCAAATCTCAAGTCTGTGCATCAAATATTACGTTATAGGGAAGGGTAGCTCTCTTGAGAAACCTTAATACCGAAGTATTAAGCGTTCTCCTGGCGTACCTCCAAGACAAACAACGAGCTTAGAACAGTGCAGAATGGTATAGGCAAAAAGCCCTCATTCGTGCATGCTCTACTCTCAATGGCACACAGACTAGAATTTACTCAATCAACTCCAGTTTTCAGGTATGTCGTGCAGCTTTTTCCCAAAGCCAGCACTCATAGGAAACAATACCTTATAATATCAGACTCCTAGTCTAGCATTATCTAATCCAGCAGAACACTAATAATTAAAGGAAGCAGTACTAAACAATATGAATGCCAACCAATGCTTCGTGATCCACTTATCTTAACAACTAAACATACATAGGTTATATCAGACCTTAACGCACAATACAACTGGCCAGCCTGAAGCTGATTTTGCAGAGTTAACCAGAGGGGATATAGTGTTAATAAAAGGTGGTGAAAGATATGAAAAAAGAGAGAGGTAGGCAGAGGAAAAGATTCTCAGGTACAGAGCAGGGGACAGATAGCAAGGGATAGGATAGATGCGTTCTAGAAACCAGATCTGAGGGAGAGAGTGGCGAGGAACTGTATATATACTCGCACTAGCTCGAGGCGCGTGGGAAAAAAGCGGTTACAAGTCCTCTAGCCACTAGCAAGGGAGCTAACAGCATGGTAAGGACCTCTCTTAACCAACCCCCACGAGGCAGCCAGCCGTGAAGTCATCGAGCGGGACAAAAACACTGCGCGCTCCCTCTCACTCTGTTCTACTCTCACTCTCTCTCTCTCTCCCAGATCCCATCATTACTAGTTAATGATAAAACATATACTTTACAATTAAATATATAAAGCCTTGACATGGGTGAAAACAAAGAGCCTTTCTGGACTGCCCATGACACAAGCTTTCATATGAAATAAAGCACACTCTAATACATAAACTGTAGCCCCATCCACTGCCCTGGCGATCCTAGCGAGTCACTGTAGGACAAGCCATGCGGTTCTAACGGAGTGGTTAACGTCACACCCCCCCCCAAGATTTTTCTCAGAGGCCCCAAGGGTCACAAAAATCTGATGGTTAGAACCCATGCTATATCTCCACTTCCCATCACCCAGCGGCAGTAAAATATCTGGCACAGTTCTTCAACAAAACATTTTTCAAAATTATAACCCTCCCCAACACCATAGGTTAAATTATATGTAGTTATGCTCCTCAAGAGCGAGCTTCTCTAGCCCAGCATTCTGAGAGGAGTGCAACTCAGAATTACTGCTATAACATACTAAAAAAATTCAACTATCAAAGAAAGTTTTTATTTGATTTTTATGTTTATAATTTGTTTATTTCGGCTGCACTATAGGGGCAAACCTAGTTTTTTCTTCTATACCAAACGCTCAACTCCTGCTTTACGACCCAATACGCTGGGCTACAACCGCGAGCCAACAAGCACCAAGCGCAAAATACTATTCAAACTAAAGCAGGAGGCTACCCGTGTGTCAATCTACCCAGGATCATATACCCTTGAACGACCATCTGCAACCACGTTGTCACAACCGGCAATATGGCGTATGTCCAGGTTATATACCAATAACCTTAGTGACCACCTGGTCAGCCTCATATTCCGATTGTGAAACTGGTCCAAGAACTTGAGAGGGTGATGATCTGGGTAAACTACAACGACCGGACCATAGGCTGGAACATAGGCCTCAAAATGCCCATGCACAACAGCCAGTAGCTCCTTCTCGACAACAGAGCAGCTCCCCTGGGCCGAATTGTACTTCTCCGAGCAGAAACTAACAGGATGCTCCAGCCCATCATCGTCCTTTTCCACAAGGACGGCACCAGCCCCCACACCACTAGCCTCCATTGCTAGTTGGAAAGGTAGGCTAAAGTCAGGGGCCCTGAGGATCGGGTGAGTGCACAACAGGTGTTTTACTTCCCTAAACACCTTCTCACACTCAGGCGCCCATTTGAACTTCTTATCCTTCCAGTTATCCTCCACCTGAGCTTGACTGTCCCGTTCTCCTTCTCCACCTTGACTGCTAAACGTCATCACAGGCACAGTGAGAGGCTCAGGGGGGTGCCTCCCATACTCCTTCATGGGATTAACATGACATAACTGATTGCGCTTCCGTCTGTCTGGAGTGGCTACCAAGTAATCCAGGTCTGATAGCTCCTCCACCACCCTATAAGGACCAGCGTACTTCGCCGATAAGGGGTGACCTACAAGGGGCAGTAGAATCAAGACCTCCTGACCCACGTGAAACTCCCTGAGTTCAACCTTGAGGTCGTACCTGTCCTTCCTGAGGGCCTGAGAGCTAGTCAAATTACGGCCAGCCAACTCCAGACTGCGCAACATCCGTTCTCGACTGTTGAGGACACACTTGAGCATAGAACAAGGTTTTTCTGCACCCTCCCATACTTCTTCAACCATATGGAGAGGCCCTCTGACACGGTGTCCAAAGACGAGCTCATTAGGGCTGAATCCCAAACTCTCCCTAGGTACCTCCCACACAGCAAACAAAACACATGGCAGGCCAAGATCCCAATCCCTCCCACTCTCAAAGCAACAACAACGAAGCACAGATTTCAAGGCTGAGTGCCATCGCTCTAGCACACCCTGGCTCTCCGGATGATACGCAAATGACACAACCCCAACAATCTCATGCTGCGGCATTGCTTGAACCAAGAGGCTAGAAGTGAAGTTGGGTCCCTGGACTGACTGAATCCCCTGCGGGTAACCATACCGGGAAAAATACACTAGCAAGCTTCGGACCACCGTCTTCGCCGACCCATTTCTCATAGGGTACGCGTCAGGGTACCTTGTTGCTACATCTCCCGACTGTGAATCACTGTCCTCCTTCAACTCTTTCGTCTTTTTAAGCCCATCCTCTGCCCCTTCAGGAACAGTTACTGGGTCTTCTCCAGACTCGAAATGTGGTCCTAATACTGAGTCCCCGAGAAGGTCCGTTGACACTAAACTCTCAACCGCATCAACTTTCAACCCCTTCTTGGTACCCTTCCTCCGCTGATCTAAAGATTGTTGACCAGAATGTGACTCCCTGGATGCAGGATTTCCGGTGACAACACACGCCATAGGCTGCACCGGACACTTCTCAACCCACTCCTGCTCCTCCCTACTCACGTCGGCCGGCTTCTCGGCAACGACCAAGGGTGGAGCCTCAGAAGTAGGCCCCGCAAAGTCGTTGCCAAGAAGGAGGTCGACGCCCCCAACAGGTAACTTCTCCACAATTCCTACATCCAGGTCCCGAGTCACACCATCAACGTCCACCTTCATTCTTACAGGCGGGTATGACCTTGTCGCATTAACTCCCTGAACCACAACCACCCGCGCCGTATTGACAGGTTTACCAGTGAAATTTCTCAACAGTGTTTGCGATGCCCCAGTGTCACGCAAAATTCTCACCTCATGTCTTCTACCCCCCAACTCCACACAACCGAGTCCACTGTGGTCATTAAAGGCATCACGGACAGGGAATAAGCCTTCCGAATCCTTCTGCACTGGCAGTGTATTTACCTCGGAAGAAATGCCTCTAACAAACTCCGATGTCCTCTTGAACACTCCAATGCCGTGAGCAAAAGACACGGCTGCCGGAGGAGGTCGACTAGGGCACTCATTTGCCTTATGACCCTCCTGGTGGCAACTAAAACACATAAATTTCGGTTTCGGCTTATACTGTGATGTAAAAGGCCCCTGACTTTTCTTATACGGCATGGTGTTAGGTTTGAATTCAGTTTTAGTTTCATTGCTCTTTTGTTTAAATGTATCGTTGCTACGGGGAGGGGGAGGATAACAGTCCCTAGCACTTGCATCGTACTTCTGTGAGGACCCGCAACCCCGAATCAACGACAGCCGTAGATCAGCCATTTCTGCTGCTTCTACTAGAGTTCTTGGGTTTTTCTCCTTTAAGTTCAAAGTTAGATCACCGCCCGTGCTCTTAAAGAACTGCTCCAACATCATTAACTGCTTAATTTCATCAAATGTTGTGACCTTCTCAGATCGGAGCCAGTTCCCCATAGCATCGGACAAGTCCCGGGCGTGTTCCAAAAAGGTGCTATCTCTTCCCTTAGTTACACCCCGGAACTTCAAACGGTACGTTTCTGGTTGCAGTTCGTAAGCCCTCAGGACAGCCTCCTTGAGATCCTCGTACACAATACATAACTCCAAAGGTAACGCATCGTAGGCTTTAAGACCCTTGCCTATTAATCTAGAGGATACAAGTGCTGCCCATTTATTCTCTGGCCACTGGTGTTCCTGGCACTTCTTCTCAAAGCGTGTGAAAAATTCTGTTACACCACTCTCATCAAACACCGGAACCAGTTTCAATAAGTGCGAGAGAGACTGCTCATGACCACGGTTACCAGCCCCAAGTCGCTGTCCCGTTGCCTCTACTCGCGACTTCTCTACGTCCATGTCGGCACAGTACCTAGTCGACTCTAAATCCGCTTGGATTTTTGCTAGCTCTATGTGCTGCTGATGCTGAAGCTCAGATACCCTGATAGCCTTTCTCTCTTCGATCTTAGCTAATTCGAGCTGATACAATAATTCTGGAGTTAACCCTGGAGGAGGTGAAGGTGCTACAATGTTTGAAATTACCGGTGGTCCCCCCAGGGGCAACCCCCCCTGCCAGTCACCACCCAACTGTGGACGCGTACTCGGGGTCGGCAAACCACTGGGATGGCTAGGAGTCGAGTGTAGGGGAAGCATGGCCGAAGGGCTCTGAGCACTCAACCCATCTCGCTCACCAGTCACCCTGCCCAGTACACACATTATCAAGTTATCCCTGGTCATGCTGCTAGTAACCGCATGACCGATAGCTGTGGTCAGGCATTGAAGACCGTACCGATTCATACCCTCCAACCGCTCGGCAGTAACAGGCCATTGCAAAAATATCCTAGCATCCTCCTCACAGTTCACCTGATTAACCATTTCATCATGCTGCTGTTCCTCCGTTTCGACATGACGTACTGTGTCTCCATTCTCCTCTGATCCGGTATAAGACATGATGCTCACAAAAAATTCTCACCACAATATTCAGAAAAGAAGCACCCCAAACTCTTATACCTCGATATACACACACAAATTATCGGAAATACTCAAGGGCTATACTATGTTGCAAAACAAAAAATATTCTTGCTGATCCCCGCAAAATATTCTCCAAAACAACAAATGTTCCCTGCTAATAAATGTAGGTTCACCAAATCCTAGGTAAGGTCGCCATTTGTTACGACTGGGGTTCAAATATATCAGGGCTCTTATTCATTGGACTAGTAATGGCATAAATGCTACAACGGAAAGCGCTAGCTCCAACCTCTGATGTATATTCCCAGTGAACAAAGAACACAAATACTCTACAGAGTTCTATATGCAATAATAGGCTATCAAACTCTCAATAAATGTGCATCTACTCTAGGCTTAATGTTATGTGAAAACAGCCTATTACTACCTATAACCGAAGGTGCTTGGTTATGGTATGCAAAGTAAGGTGGTAAGAGAAGTTACAGCTTACGTTACTTTAATCAATAAATGTCAGGCACTCCTGCATGAAAGAAAGTGCACTAAAGTCCTTCAACACTAACAAGGAATCTTCTTTAAATGTTAGATGCTATAAAGATGCTCGTATCGGAAATGGAACCCAAAAAGGCAGGCAGCGGAACAATGCTCGTGCAGGCTATGCACACAACAAGGCAGAATATATAATGCCGTCGGAGCCAAGAATATCCTAAACACTACAGCAATAATAATCGCCACGACAATGCAGTATTCCTATCAACAAAAAGAGCCTAAGTCGTTTATGTCTCCATACATCAAACTAGGCTGCGAAATGCTTGTGTAATAATAAATGGGTATGCATAAAAAGAGTAATTAGGTTAATATACTTAATGTCTACTGTGACTGATAAAGTCTAGCTAGAGTCAATGATACGAGATACTGGTGCGCATGGCATGCCGCATAGCCTAGTGCAAATCTCAAGTCTGTGCGTCAAATATTACGTTATAGGGAAGGGTAGCTCTCTTGAGAAACCTTAATACCGAAGTATTAAGCGTTCTCCTGGCGTACCTCAAAGACAAACAACGAGCTTAGAACAGTGCAGAATAGTATAGGCAAAAAGCCCTCATTCGTGCATGCTCTACTCTCAATGGAACACAGACTAGAATTTACTCAATCAACTCCAGTTTTCAGGTATGTCGTGCAGCTTTTTCCTAAAGCCAGAACTCATAGGAAACAATACCTTATAATATCAGACTCCTAGTCTAGCATTATCTAATCCAGCAGAACACTAATAATTAAAGGAAGCAGTACTAAACAATATGAATGCCAACCAATGCTTCGTGATCCACTTATCTTAACAACTAAACATACATAGGTTATATCAGACCTTAACGCACAATACAACTGGCCAGCCTGAAGCTGATTTTGCAGAGTTAACCAGAGGGGATATAGTGTTAATAAAAGGTGGTGAAAGATATGAAAAAAGAGAGAGGTAGGCAGAGGAAAAGATTCTCAGGTACAGAGGAGGGGACAGATAGCAAGGGATAAGATAGATGCGTTCTAGAAACCAGATCTGAGGGAGAGAGTGGCGAGGAACTGTATATATACTCGCACTAGCTCGAGGCGCGTGGGAAAAAAGCGGTTACAAGTCCTCTAGCCACTAGCAAGGGAGCTAACAGCATGGTAAGGACCTCTCTTAACCAACCCCCACGAGGCAGCCAGCCGTGAAGTCATCGAGCGGGACAAAAACACTGCGCGCTCCCTCTCACTCTGTTCTACTCTCACTCTCTCTCTCCCAGATCCCATCATTACTAGTTAATGATAAAACATATACTTTACAATTAAATATATAAAGCCTTGACATGGGTGAAAACAAAGAGCCTTTCTGGACTGCCCATGACACGAGCTTTCATATGAAATAAAGCACACTTTAATACATAAACTGTAGCCCCATCCACTGCCCTGGCGATCCTAGCGAGTCACTGTAGGACAAGCCATGCGGTTCTAACGGAGTGGTTAACGTCACACCCGGCAGCTGCAGGAAGACTCATAAGATGTTCTACTGGGCGGCTGCAGGAAGACTCATATGATCATAGGCCTAAAAAAAAACATTTAAAACACCCCAGTGGCACTAAAAAATTAGCAATTTGTGTTTAGGTGAGATAATTTCCCTCCATTACTTGCTACCACTCCTACACATGTGTCCCCCCCCCCCTCCTCAATTATCAGGTATCTTCTCTATAATTCCCGATATTTATCGAGTATTTTTGCGGGAGGATGGGTGGGAGAGAGAGAGGAAGGTGGAGGAGTGTAAATCCTACCCTCCAACCCTCCCCTGCCCTCTCAGTGATATGCGAGAGAGGAGAGAGAGAGGGTGTCTCTCTCTCACTGCTCAAGGCCAGATTATGACCGCTGGGGTAAAATATACAATTTTCACCAGCCAATTGCTGTTACCACTTGTTTTATTGCTTTCCCATGTTCATATGTTCTTATTAAAAGTAAAATAAGTGCATATGGATAAGTATTAATTATATATATGGTAAATTGACGATATAAGTGAGAAATGAATCAGTATACCTTCGCACCGCGGGCACTTTCAAATACCTTACCTGCACAGCTTAGAGGTTAATTCAACTTGGTCCGCATAGGCTGGAAACTGTTCAATCCTATGACTACCTGGGACACATAGCATCCAATAATCTCAAGGACAAACTAGATATTGAGAAGATATTACATCGTTTTTTTATGATAGCTTTCATAGCATTTATAATAATTTTTCAGCTGTAGATAAAAATGCGTTTTCGTACTTATTTAACGCTTACTGCAAACTTATGGAATATGGGCTCTCCTTATGGAATGGAAAGACTATCTTTAACTCCACTAATATCAGTGCCATTGATATATCCTATGATAAACCCCTAAACAAAATAATTGGAGTTCCAAATTATGCCAGTAACCATGAAACAGCAGAAACGTGTAACCAACTCTTACTCAGCGGGTGCCCAACCCCGAAAGGAGTTGAAATAGGGGAGCTATCCCCCCGCCAAAGGTGGCTTTCTAGGGTCTCTCCTAGCTGATGCTGAGACGATTGGGTTCTAGTTATGTGGTGATGGGCTGGTCTATCAAAGTGAGAGCTGAGCGTTCTCTGCCATATCCATAGTTTACTCCGACTTTTCCTTTTACTTATATGTTTTCTAGATCTCAAGTGACGGCGTCTCTTTCGTGGATCGACCTCCCTGCTGCCAACCTAGAGGTTGGCAGACTGGGAGCCAAAGCGTCACATTTTTCCTTTGCTCCTCAACTTTCCCTTCATAATTGCTGAAGGGCACAGGGACTTGGGTGGGGCTTTGGTTTCCCGGGTGATTCCACACCCTCCTCAGCTCCTCACCTTATAGTGGCTTTGGTCATGTAGGCTTTAGTGGTAAGCAGGGAGGGTTCTGTGGGGGTGCTCGGTTATGGCCTTGGCCTTGCTCGGGACCTTGGGGCTGCTCGGCCAGACAGCCTGGGGAACAGCAGTAACAACAACAACAAACTCTTACTAAAACACCATGTAGCCCTTACACAAGTAAGGTACTATAACATAATTTGGAGAACTAGGAGTGCGATCGTAAAGTTAAACTTGCCATCTCTCAATTCTGCTTTGTTTCTCTCCTTTTTTCATAAAATGTTCAACAATCTGTACAATGTGGACTTAACCAAGTTCACTCTTGATATAATTGAAGCCAAGATTAACTGGGTGCAAAGACATAAAGAGCGTAGGATGCCATATAGGTTACATTAATTCCATCTATGTTTGTTTACGTTAATAACATTACTTTTAAATAAGTGATTGAATGTATTAATTATACGTGTTTGCCCTGCATAATTGGTACTTTTGAAGGGGATATGCAGCTAGCATGCGGCGTCCCCACCGTGTTGTTGCTGCCTCTCCCATTCTATTTGGGTGTGACTATGTAGCTGTGGATAAATCTCACAAATGTGGTGTCCGTGGTTACATTGAGCACCCTGGGTTAGGTAAAGTCTCACGTAGGAAAGTATGTGAGCTGCTGTAGGCGGGAACTCTGTTGAGGCCACAGGCTTATCTGATGGCGGCACGAGTACCCCTACCCCTCTGGCCTCTGTTCTTATGACCAATTTGTCATTGATAATAATTATTGTATTAAAATGTAAGGTTTTGAATGCATATGCACTTCCAGCTGCTTCTTATACCCCTGAGGACAATAGCACATCATGGCGGTTAATTCCGGCTATCATCGGACGATAGTGAGTGTATTTATATAGAGAATATTATACTTGTATGTGAATATTTGTTCTAGGCTTGTAATATTGCAAATAGATTATATTATCTATGTAAAGTATATATTTACGAAATAAAGACGATTGATTGATTGACAAATAATTATAATAATAATATAACTATAATAATAATGAAAATAATATTAATAATAATGATAATGTCAATAACACTCGTATCTACCTTCCATAAATAAGTAAACACAAAACTCCATAAACCAAACTAAAACTAGCTCAAAAATAATGGAACTAAAAATGGAAAGTGTGTTGGCGAATTCTAAAAAAATACGAGAGAGAAAGAGAGAGATAGTGTGTGTGTGTGTGTGTGTTTTAAAGAGAGCTCAAAGGAGAAAATATGAAACTGGCGAACTCATTTTGGGAGAGGGTGGTTGCAGATTAAAGGGGGGGGGGTTATGGAGTTGCTGAGAGATATATATATATAAAGAGAGAGAGAGTTACATATAGTTACATATATACACAGACTACACAGACCTTACGGTCCCTACTAGGTAGAATTTGCTACAAAGTGGAAGGCAAGGATAGCAAAGAAGAACGCTCTCTCCCCACCCACATCACCCTCCGACCGTTGGTCGGCATGAAATTAAGCTGGGGAAAGAAGTCACCCAGCAGAATGAGAACAAAACAAATAAAAACTGCTACTGGAAAATGTATAGTAAAGAACGAAGATGCGAAGTAGTATATACTACTGATGCTAACCTATGTTTTTTGGTCTCCTTTTTTTTTTTTCATTATTCCCACCTCCTCAAAATGAATGTCTAGACTTCTTTTGAATGTGTCAACTGTCTTACATTGTACCACTCTCTCAGGCAATCTGTTCCACTCGAGGACCACACTGTAGGTGAAGAAGTGCTTTGTGACATCGAGATTCGCCCTCCTTGTTTTTAATGTTATTCCATTTCCCCGAGTTAATGAACTATTATCTATCTCGAAAAATGAATCTACATCAATTTTGTCAAATCCCTTTAGTATCTTGAAACACTCGATTGATTGACCTCGCAATCTTCTTTTCTGAAGTGAAAATAAATTTAATTTGTTTAGTCTCTCATAATAAGATTTATTTCTTAGTGACGGAATCAACTTTGTTGCTCTACGCTGCACCGACTCGAGCTTCCCAATGTCCTTGCTCAGATAAGGAGACCAAAATTCCACACCATATTCAAGATGGGGCTTCACTATGCTTTTAAATAAAGGTACTATTATGTTCTCATTTTTATAAGTAAAACTTCTCTTAATATATCCCAATGCTCGATTGGCCTTATTCGCAGCTGCTGCATATTGATCTGAGGTCTTTAGGTTTTCAGATATAAGAACCCCCAAGTCTTTAACTAATACACTTATTTTTGATTGGCTGACCTTTCATCTTGTATTCATATTTGTTTTGTTTATATTACCTATTTGCAAGACCTGGCATTTGTCAACATTGAATGGCATCTGCCATTTTTCCGACCACTCTACTATTTTATTTAAATCAGATTGCAGTTTATTTCTGTCTTCTTTGGTTAATACTGATTTTCCTATGTTTGTGTCATCAGCGAACTTTGAGGTAGTATTATTTAGTTCAAGATTGATGTCATTTATATAGATTAGAAACAAAACTGGCCCCAGGACCGATCCCTGAGGCACTCCACTATAAACAGGCTCCCACTCAGATTCTACTCCATTTATCACTACTCTCTGCCTCCTGTTTGTAAGCCAGCTTTTTATCCAGGCATGAATTTGTCCTTTAATGCCCAACATTTCCAATTTCTTCAATAATTTTCCATGAGGTACCTTATCGAATGCCTTTTTGGAAATCTAAGTAAATTATGTCTAATGATTTAGTAGAGTCGTTATGTGTAAATAGTTTATTATCAAATTATGTAAATTATGTCTAATGATTTAGTAGAGTCGTTATGTGTAAATAATGATTTAGTAGAGTCGTTATGTGTAAATAGTTTATTATCAAATTCAATACAATTTATTGAGCATGACTTACTGAATCTAAAGCCATGTTGGCTTTCTCTTATTAATTTGTTTGACTCCAGATAATCTACTATCTTGTCTCTCAGAATTGTTTCCATAATTTTTCCTATGATTGACGTTAAACTGATTGGTCTATAATAACTTGCTTGGGCTTAATTCCTTTCTTAAATATTGGAGTGATATTTGCAGCTTTCCAATCACTAGGTACGGTTTCCTGATTGAATGACAAGTTAAATATGTTAGTTAACCCACTGAACCCCAGCGACGACAACGTGTCGTCGGCAATGTATGTAACGCTAAACCCCAGGGACGACAACGTGTCGTCACTGGTACTCCGGCCCCAATTACTCCGGTCCTATGGCACCTAGAGGGCCCAGATTTGTATGGAAACTGTGTAAGTATCCCACGAAACCTTGGCGATGGTTGAAAACTCTCAAAGTCCAACCGCGTGCGCGTGAGCGTGCAAAAACATGATTTTTGGGTGTTTTTGCCTTCAATTTTTTACTCTTCTAAAATCCGTTTTCGGGGCTCCATAGGACCAATGTTTTACCTTTTTGGTCGTTTTTTTGTGGTTTTTCCTTCATTCCTAACCCATTCGCTATTGTTTCTGGAATAAAAAAAAAAATCAAATCCTGCCGGTCCCTGGTGGTACATTTATTTATAACTAGCTGGGGCTCAGTGGGTTAAGGACTGTGCTATTTCTTCTTTCACGTTTTTCAGAATTCTTGGGAGAATATTATCTGGCCCAGGGGTTTTATTAATATTTAAATTGTGCAGCTTACATAACACTTCACTTTTGCTTATGGCAAGGTTTCCTATTTCATGCGTTGTTGCGTTTGTTTCAGGAGTAGTGTTATATTCTTCCTTAGTAAAAACGGAACAAAGATATTCAATAAGCAAATTAGCAATGTGTTTATCTCCTGTTACTGTCTGGTCATTATTTATTAATGGCCCTATTCCGTTATTACTGTTTCCATTACCATTAACGTAACCGAAAAATTGCCTTGGATTTGTTTTACTTTCATTTGATATACAAAATTTCGTAATTACGCTTCTCTGTCCTGATTAATGTCTTTATTTGTTTTCTACTTGGTTTGTATAGATAGCTGAAGTGTTCATTAGTTATGTAATTTTTAGTTAGTTTATGATATTTATTTATTTCCCTTAGCGCCTAGCAAATATTCTGATTGAACCAGGGAGGTTTGTTTAATGCTAGTATTTACTTTAATTTTAGTGGGTATATATTTATTCTGGACACTCATGAATATATCTTTAAATTTATCCCACAGTTCACTTGTGTTGTCAATATTACTTAGCTGAATATGCAAGCCACTGAGGGTTTTTCTAAGTTTGTTGTAATTTTCATATTTTAGATCTGGAATTTTCATTTCCTGTTTTTCAATAGTAAATTTGCAATTTATGTCGATTCTAATGAGCTTGTGATCAGAAGTAGATAAGTGCTCACCGACGTCAAGAGAGAGAGAGAGAGAGAGACAGAAAGTGAGCACATTACAGGTCGATGGATACAAATACAGACAGATATAGATAGATAAACAGACAGATAGCCACATTTCGGAGGGAGAGGTGGGTGGGAAGAGAGCATTCTGCTTTACTGTCTATGCCTTCCACTTTGTAACAAATCCAATGTTTAAATTAAGTTCGGACTGCCTGGTAGGCCCCACAAGGTCTGTGCAGTCAGTCTATGTATGTAACTATATGTAACTTTTTCTATCACACTCACTCTCACACTCACTCTCACTCAATCTCTCTCTCTCTTTCTTTCTCTCTCTGCCTCTGGAAGTGACTGACTTAGAAAAGGATTTGGGTGTTCTGATTAGCAGTGACCTAAAGTTTTCTAAGCAGTGCATCGAAGTAGAGAAAAAAGCTCCGAAATTATTGTGCTATATTAAGAGGCAATTTAAGTATAGAAATAAGGAAATAGTCCTCACACTTTACAATACTCTGATACGGCCTCTCCTGGAGTATGATTTTCAATTCTGGTCTCCAGCACTCAGGAAAGATATAGAGCGACTGGAAAGAGTACAAGCTAGGGCTACAAAGCATATTCCATCGCTTAGAAGAACGAGCTATGAGGACCCGTTGAGAGCTCTTGATCCCTTCCCATTGGAGATACGCAGACTACGATGCTCATTGAAGTTTTTAAAATACTTAATGGGTTTGACAATGTAGATTATAGCAAAAGGTTTAGCCTCAATATGAATACAACACGCAACCATGGCTGGAAATTAGAATTGAAAAGGTTCAGCACTAGTATTTGTGAAAAATTGTTCACATAATTATAAGATCTGTTCTACCTGGAACAAACTTCCCTTCGAATTTGTTAATAGTTCTTCAGCAGAGCAGTTCAAGAAGAGAGTAGATAGTATTTTGCACACTCTGAAAAGAGTGTAGTTCACTAAACAGTCTATCTCCTTCCACATCGAGTATCTCCTCGGAATGGACCACAAGGTCTCCGAGATACTAACTATTCCTTGTAACTCCTTGTAACTATCTCTCTCATCAACAAGTTTACATATTACATCCAACTTGGCGTCAATAGGAACAGACCAAACTGATTGAAAGACCTCGTAATGGATCTGTACAGGCTGGCTGAATGGTTTGAAGTCTATTTCTTTCTCTGGACCCCCTTCTACCTCATGTTTAGCCCCATGCGTTTTGAGATTTTAAGACGTTCGCCCCATTAGGTTTTGAGATTTTAAGACGTTCGCCCTCATTAGTTTTGAGATTTTAAAACGTTCGCCCCATTAGTTTGGCGATATTAAGACCTTTCACCCTCTTTCGTTTGCCATTTGAAGGTCTTTCGTGTCATTCAGGTGACGATTTTTAGGAGGAACCAGCCTAACCATGTTGTGTACTAATGGTTATGTGCAGGCTGGTTGAATGGTTTGAGGTATATTTCTCTCCGTTAGAAATGTTCTGGTTTTCTCTAATAACACAAAATACACAAAGTATATACATTACAAATGCATTGAGGAATATGATGCATTTTGACAGATAATTCTGGTTATTATTAGTCGATTTTATTAGAGTAAAGGAGGGATCTGCGCAAGTCAAAATGTTGATTAACATCGACTTTATCCCTTTAATTGCGAGAGGTCCTTTCTAAACTATATAAAATCGTCTAATAGTAGCCTAAAGAAATTGATAAAATGCGTGATGATCCTCAAAGGCTTAATTATCAGTAGAATAGGGAGATTGTGACAGTTCCTTATAGCTTCTTGTAGACACCTAGGGAAATGGTAATATTCGTTGGAATGGTGTCAGGTCAACGAGGGATTAACTTGGCCTACGGGAATCGTAGCCTTGAGGTTGTTGTTGTTGTTGTAGTTCCCTAGACTGTTTGGTCGAACAGTTCTGACTCCGGTAGACCGAAGCCGCTCCAGATGCTTGGGCCCCCGATATATGCAATCATATATGCAATCGGTGTTCTGTAGGGCTGCTCTCTCTTGCAGGGCTTGGTTGGTTTTAGGGGAATCTTTCTGCCATTCACGTAGTGTCTACTCTTAACTCAGCTGCTCAAAGTCATTGTTGTTTATGTTGAGCAAGTCTTTCAACTTCTGTAGCACCATACAGGTCAGGGCTTGAGGACGTGTTTGCGACGTTTAGGATTTAACTTTCTCAAGAGGGATTGTCAGGCCTGTCTATATCATTTGCCCTATTAAACAAGTCTCTTAGATCCTTAACCTAAGAAGTGCGCATGGGGGTAATTAGAAACGTCCCCCTGTGCTGACGAATTTGAGCTGCTTCCATCACTAAAATATTCATTTTATCATAAATAGCATTAATACTTATCCATATGCGCCTATTATGGGTTGATTATAAAGGTATTAACCTGAAACAACAATAAAACGAGTGAAAACAGCGTTTGGATGGTCAAAATCGGAGATACATTGTATAATGTATGGGTGAGGCAACCTGCTTTTCCCGCCAATTTCCCCCAAGGCCACTGAGACACAGTCGATCGATACTCTCTCTCTCTCTCTCTTGCACTCGCTTGCTAACAGTGATGCCAATGCCCTGCTTGCAACTCGCTAATGTTAGCATGAAAATATACCTCAGAATAAGGGAATAACAGGGAAAATAGGTGATAACTGAAGGAGGGGAGGAAAGTGGGGAAGGAGGGGAGGTAGAGGAGTGATATTTTGCATGGCCCAGGGGCAAAACAAAAATAAAAAAATACAAAAATACATTTTTTGTTTTCGATGTTTAACCCATAACTAGCAGCGCGCAACATAAGTCGAGTATAATAAATCTGGACTATCTGGCGGTGCTCGACATAGGTCGTTTGGCAATTTCAGCACGTAATGTTGCCGAGAGAGAGAGACAAGTGGTGGCAGGAGAGTAGCGAGCGTATGACTGCTCCAGACCACCGCGGCGAACCTACTGACACGAATCCCACCTCCTCCCTCCCTCTCTCACTCGCTACATACGGAATTGTATTGGGAAAGTGCCGAATTACATGCTTTTTGCACTCGCGTTGCGCGGTTGTTGCAAGAAAACTAGCCATCATAAAAGGATCGTTATGGTGTCATTGGAAAGCTCTGTTTATGCCCTTTCAGGGATAGATACTTGTTTTACGCTCTGGGTCTTATTTAGGCATGAAAATGATCACGTAAACAGCCCTATTTTGGCTAAAAACACCCCGCTGGGCGGTACATATAAATAAACCGCTAGCCCGCTAATCTAGTGTTAAAGTTGATTTTTTTTTTCTCTGACTCTTAAGAGTCTTCCCGCAGTCCGCCGGGGGAACTCTTAAGAGTCTTCCCGCAGTTCCCGGGTTAATGCCTCGATCTGATGCAGCTCATGAAGAACCCAGCCAATCAACTTCCTCCTTTTCCTTCTCTCGCTTTGGGTCCCTGATTGGGCGAGGGGTGCCTGGTGAGGTTGGGACGCTCCAGCAACAGTGACAGGAGGGGCACATGTTCATGGTCAGCGGCGGAACACACATAATGGTCGACGTCGACTTCACACAGGTCTACCTCTTTTATGTAACGGGTTATTTCCGGGAGTTGGGAGGTTGGGGGTAGGTGAGCCTAGCTTCGGACTCTTGTAGCATTGGTTGGTGGTACTACTGGGGGCGTTAAGGGGGCTGGTGGTGTTTGATGACCTTCATAATCTTATCCCACATAAATATTTTACTGGATTAACATAACTAAAACAGTATATCTTCCCTCCACAGAAGCGACCATCCAGATCTTAGATGAGCGTGGTGTATCCCTACGTGAGAAGTTTTATCGCACGGGATCGACTATACAATTGCAGTGTTTGGTGACAGAGGTACCCCAGGGCCCGGGGTTCTCTCTGGCATGGCATAGGGAGGGCAAGAGACTCAACTATGACGCCGCGAGAGGAGGCGTCAGGTAAACTTTTGTCCACTCATATTTTAGTCAACTGTATGCAATACATTTCTTCCAATATTCTAAATGTTTGCTTCATTCCCTTTCCTCACACATTATCTCTCTCTCTCTCACTCTATCTCTTTTGTGTTATATATATATATATACTGTATATACAGGTATATATATATATATATAATATATATTTATATATACAGTATATATATATACGGTATATATATTTATACAGTATATATATATATATATATATAAATATATATATATATAATATATATATATATATATATATATATATATATATATATATATATATAGTTGTCTAAGACAACAGACAGCAAACCCTTCTCTATATCCTTCTATTATCTCTATCCTCAATTCAAAGCCAAAGGTGGCCGTTGCCTGTATGTACGTAACAATCTTACTTGCTCTGATGTTCCCAACTTTGACTCCTCTGAATTCTCAACTATCTTCCATTTGTCTTCCAGAGTGCAGTTGGGAGTATGTACAGGCTAAGATTAATATGCAGTATGAGAGCATGCATAATATATTGTAGGCATGTGCAGAAACCTTTAATTAACTGTCTTCATACCCTAGTGCTTAGTGTGCGGATCCTAGGTCGAGTCCTTGGAGTACCACATGTATTCAATACTTTCATTGATTTAATTAGTTAGGTTTATTTGTAAATTAATTGGTGGGTTGGTGAAAACAAATATGAATTAAGCTATCTTGTCACTATCTCACTAAAGATATCTGTGCTGCTTATCTTGCCCCTAATTCTCATAACTATCCAACATTCTTTGACTGTCTTACTACTAAAGTGGAACACATTCTAGCCATCTCTCCCTCCTCTGAAATATTAGATTTCAATGTTCACCACTACCAATGGCTCTCCTTTAATTTCACTGACCAACCTGGTGAACAAGCCTACATCTGTTCTATCCTTAACCCTCTCCGACATATGACGCGATTTTGAGCCTATTAGGGATACTTTAAAGCCTTTGTTACCATCAGGGGTATTTAGAAACCTTTAGTTTAGTTACTTCAACCTCTGCAGTTGTCTTTGAGTTAGCTGTGGGCAGAAAACTAATTTTGGAGAGGTAATTATAAGAGTAAGAGAACTCTATTTCTTATTGCTAATCTGGCAAGCTCTGCGTCATAAATGCGTGAAAGGCTTAATGACCTAGAGCAGTTAGTTCAGCAACCCACCCGTATCCCGGACCGCCCTGGAGATCGGCCCAATATCCATTAGTTTTTCCTAACCTCTAATTTGTCTGCTTACAGTATACTGTAAATCTTCTCTCCGTTGGGCTCCTCAGATCATAACCTTATCTCTGTCACCTGTCCTGTCTGGTGGGTGCGGGGATTATCCACAATTTTAAAGCCAAATTTGATAAAACAAATTTTGGAAGCGGGACAATACGAGCCTAAAAACTTAAATCCTGTATACTACAATTAGGTGAGTACACCTACATGCATAGAACAACTCAAACCGAACCTAAACTCGATGCTCAGGTAGTTGATAGCTTGGGGCTAATAGGATCCCTGGCAATATATACTTTAATGTACTGTAGTCAGTTAACACTAGTTAGTTCTCCCGGAATACTCAGAAAGTGCAGGTCGAAATGGTATGTTGCATTTTATTTTATGATACATGTTCAGGTATATGAAGCTAGGATTACGTAATATTCATGTAAATCTTGTATAGTTTTTAATTATTAACTCATATTTCTAACAGTTTTAAGTAACGTATTATGTAGAATTGTCATATTTAACTTTTTTAACTAGATCCATATATATATATATATATATATATATATATATATATATATATATATCGGTATATATATATATATATTTGTTTTTTCTATGTGAATGAGAGAGACAAGGCATAACTGCCTGCAGCGAGTGTCTTCCCCAGTTTTGAAAGTGTGACAGGGCAAAAATCAATGGACGTTCGAGCTAAAATGGCTGGAAACACGGAGTTTGAAGCAATTTAAGCTATAGGAAGAGGGGAAAACTGATTCTGGGAGAGAGTTCCAGAGCTCAGCAGTTGAATAGAAGATCGTCTGAGAATAGCGTTTCACTCTTGGGTTGGAGAGTTGCACAGAGTACGGGTGGGATTGTGTTTCAAGGCGGGTACTACGTACCCTATGTAGGGGAGGTGGTATACACTGGGAAAGCTCCGAGGAACACTGATTATTGTAGTAGCGATAGAATAGCGAGAGAGATGCAGCATTGCGGCGAAGAGAGAGAGATTGCAGAGAGTTGGTGAGTGGCCGGGAGTTAATCCCTACTGTACCATAGGGTACTACCATAAATGTACCCCCCAGTACCAAGTAATGTGGCCAAAGTGGCTTCAGAGGCAGGATATAACAACCTCCCACATAAAATGTTTGTGAAACACTGACCAAGAGAGCCTGTGGAAGCTTGCAGTCAACCTGAGAAGTGTTGCCAATTCCTTAGAACAATGTTTACAAGTCATGGTACCAGCCACTGCCTGATACTGGCAGTTACAAGGACCGTATTATTACTGACGGTTTGCAGCCGTCGCTGGGACTGGGGAGTGATTTACTACTGACGGCTGGCAGCCGTCACTGGGATTGTACAGGTTAATAATACAAAAGGCTTTTCCTTTCTACTTTGTCTAGGAGTGTGGTGTGAGAGGAACCTCCTCACACATGTGAACAATACTTAATACAAGGATGCACTGTGCCCCTGTACAGAGCAAGAAGCTGCACAGGGGTAAAGAACCCCTTGAGGCAGTTGAGCACACCCAGCTTCTGGGAGGTTGCCTTAGCAAGACTGGTACAATGGTCCTTCCGAGTGAGAGCAGAAGAAAAAGAGACACCGAGAATATTGAGAGAAGATGAAGGATTGATTTTTGTATTGTTGAAGAATAAGGGATAGTCCTCTGGAGGCTCCTGCCGGGTAGTAAGATGGATGAATTGGGTCTTGCAAGCATTAAATGCAACAAGGGGTTCTCTACCCAAATTGGAAATAGTAGCTAGATCAGAAGATAAGTGTTTTATGGCTTTATTACGTTCTGCTGGCTGGGGCATTCTGGAAAACTTATTGAGTAGTGTAAGGTAGAGTCGTCTGTATATGAATGGATGGGACTGGATGTACAGTTGAGAAGATAATTTATGAAAATTAGAAAGAGAATAGGAGATAGGACAGAACCATGAGGAACACCGGAGTTGATAGGATGAGGAGGTGAGCGATGGCCATCCACAACCGCAGCTATGGAACAGCCGGAAAGGAAATTAGAGACAAAGGCACAGATGGAGGGATAGAAACCGAAGGAGGGTAGTTTGGAAATTAACACTAGATTAGCGGGCTAGCGGTTTATTTATATGTACCGCCCAGCGGGGTGTTTTTAGCCAAAATAGGGCTGTTTACGTGATCATTTTCATGCCTAAATAAGACCCAGAGCGTAAAACAAGTATCTATCCCTGAAAGGGCATAAACAGAGCTTTCCAATGACACCATAACGATCCTTTTATGATGGCTAGTTTTCTTGCAACAACCGCGCAACGCGAGTGCAAAAAGCAGGTAATTCGGCACTTTCCCCATACAATTCCGTATATAGCGAGTGAGAGAGGGAGGGAGGAGGTGGGATTTGTGTCAGTAGGTTCGCCGCGGTGGTCTGGAGCAGTCATACGCTCGCTACTCTCCTGCCACCACTTGTCTCTCTCTCTCAGCAACATTACGTGCTGAAATTGCCACACGACCTATGTCGAGCGCCGCCAGATAGTCCAGATTTATTATACTCGACTTATGTTGCGCGCTGCTAGTTATGGGTTAAAGATTTGTGCCAGACTCTATCGAAGGCATTTGATATGTCTAGTGCAATAGAGAAAGTCTCACCGAAGTCCCATAAGTTGGATGACCAGGAGTTAGTAAGATATGAAAGAAGATCACCAGTAGAGTGACCCTTAAGGAAGCCATACTGGCGATCTGAGAGCAGATTATGAGAAGAGAAATGCTTAAGAAATTTGGAAGCAAGAATAGTTTAAAAAACTTTAGAGATACAAGAGATGAGAGCAATTGGACGTTTGTTGGAGGGTTGAGAGCGGTCACCCTTCTTTGGGACAGGTTGAATGAGACCAAACTTCCAGCAAGAAGGGAAGACGTTTGAGGAAAGACAGAGATGAAAGAGTTTCCCTAGGCAGGGGGTCAGCACGGAAGCACAGTTTTTGAGTACAACAGGAGGGACACCGTCCGGACCGTACGCCTTCTTAGTATTAAGCCCAGAGAGGGTAGAAAGTACATCTTTAGAAGAAATTAGGATATTAGGTATAAGTAGGAGAGAGGCAGAGTCATCCAAGGTGGAGTTTCTAGCAAAGGTTTGAGCAAAGAGTTCAGCTTTTTCAGAGGAAGAAGTGATGGTTGTGCCATCAGAGTTGAAAAGGGGAGGGGAAAATGAGGAAGACATTTTTTGGGAGAGGTTTTTGGCTAGATGCCAGAACGAATGGGAAAAGCTAGAGTTGTTGTTGTTGTTGTTGTTGTTCCCCAAGCTGCCTGGCCGAACAGCCCCAAGGCCCCGAGTAAGGCCAAGGCCATAAACGAGCGCCCCCACAGAACCCTCCCTGCCGACCACAATAAAGCCTGGGTGACCGAAGCCACTCCATGGCGGGGAGCTGAGAGGGTGCGTAAACGCCCGGGAAACCAAAGCCCCACCCAGGGCCCTGTGCCCCTCAGCAATTATGAAGAGAAAGTTGAGGGGCAAAGGAATAATGTGACGCTTTAGCTTCCAATCTTGGTAGATTGGGAGGTCAATCCACGGAAGAGACGCCGTCACTTGAGATTTAGAAAATATATAAGTAAAAGGAACAGTCAGAGTAAGCTATGGGTATGGCAGAGATCGCTCAGGTCTCACTCTGATAGACCAGCCCATCGCTAGAGTTGGATAGTTCAGTGCATTTATTATTGATGAAAGAGTGCTTGGCAAGTCGAAGAACAGCTTTGGCTTGATTCCGGGCAGAAACATAGGAAGAATGAGATTCTTGAGTTTTGAGGCGTCGGTACCGTTTGAAGGCTTCCTCCTTGTTGTGGACAGCAGTAGAACAAGCGTGATTAAACCAAGATTTGTTTGCATTAGACTGAGAGAAAGAAAATGGAATGTACGCTTCCATGCCCGAGAGGATTACCTCAGTAATGCGTTCAGCACTCTCGGAGGGTCCTCGGCCACGGAAGCAGAAGTCATTCCATGGGAAATCAAAGTAGTACTGCCGGAGAGCCTCCCAGTTGGCAGCGCCAAAGTGCCACAAGCGCCGCCAGCTGGGAGGATCGGGTGGCCGTACTGAAGAGATAGGACAGGTGACGGAGATAAGTTTATGATCGGAGGAGCCCAAAGGAGAGAAAAGATTGACAGTATTAGAAGAAGGGTTCGAAGTCAGAAATAAGTCAAGAATGTTGGGCCGATCTCCGAAGCGATCCGGGATACGGGTGGGTTGCTGGACCAGCTGCTCTAGGTCAGTTATGATAGAACAGATGTAGGCTTGTTCACCAGGTTGGTCAGTAGTGTGAGGGGAGATCCATTGGCGGTGGTGAACATTGAAATCTCCTAAGATGGAGATTTTAGATAAGGAAGAGATGGATAGAATATATATATTTTGCTGGACGCCGTCAACCCCAAAGGGGTGGCCACGAACGAAGCGGACCCGTGAATCTCTATCTCCAGTCAGGCAACATCAAGTCCTTCCATCAAACACCGCCTTTACTCATATACTTTTTAAATCCATCCTTCCACCTCTCATTCAGTCTATCTCTTCCTCGCTGTCCTACCACTTCAGTCTCATACTCTCTTAGTCATTTTCTCATTCCCATACGTTCCACATGGCTGAACTATCTCAAGGTGTTCCTTTCCAGAATATCTACATCCACACCACTAACCTACCCTATTAACAAACCTACTAACTAACCATCATATATACCTACTTACTAACCAGCTAATCTACACTAATAACACACCTACTTGCTAACCAACATACAGTATATACCTACTTACTAACCAACTAACCTACGCTAGTAACAAACCTATTTATTAACCTACCAACCAACCTACTAAACCCGCAGCGTGAAGACCGAGATTCGCGGTGGCATAGCGCACTCGTGGCTATTGGTAGGAGCCGCTCAACTGACCGACTCCGGCACCTACTCCTGCAACCTCACCCACCTTGCTTCTGCTTCAGTGGCTATACATGTGGTACCCGGTGAGTCCTTGCTTTGTACGGTATGGTGACGTGTGCGTGTAATCCTCTATCTACAGTATATATCTATTGCCGGACGCTGTGATCCCATAAGGGGTGGCCACGAACGAAACGCCCCCGGCACCTCTGTCCCCAGTCAGTCTAGCTCCTCCTCCCATCCAGAACCGCTTTCACGCATATACTTCGTAACTCCATCTTTCCACCTCTCTCTGTCTACTTCTCCCTCTCTGTCCTTCCACCTCACTCTAGTACACTCTCTTAGTCATTCTCTCACTTCCCATATGTTCCACAGAATAATCGGTTTATTTCGAGCCGGTAGCCAATGAGGCTAAAGCTACCCAAATCCATAACCTAACTTATCCTAAACAGTCAACAGACTGACTCTGGCTGCCACAAGGGCGTCTACATTACCCTAGAAGGGGTTGGATGTGGGTAGGGAACCAGGTGGAACCCAGAGGTGGTGCAGCCACACCTAACCTCCAGAGCTAGGATACTTTATGACAGAAACCTCACTGGCAGGTACCTGGGATCGAACCTCTTTTACCAGAGCCAAGCGACTAGAATATGGTGACTCAGTCCACTCGACCACTGTGACCATGTGTGTACGTGTGATGTGTGTTCATTATATTTTACGCCAAGCTCTCCCACCTCGTTTCTGCTTCAGTGGTTGTATAGTATATGATGTACCCGGTGAGTCCCTGCCTTGTACAGTATGATGACCACATTCTTCACTGTATTATGATGGTTATATTCAGTTTATGAAGGATCTGCTTGGAGTCAAACGATTAAATGAGACATTTTTCACCCCACTCATAACCATGGTTCCTTCCTAAACTGAAGAAAATCCTTTAATGTTTGCTATAATTGATATGCTGGCAATACATTGAAGAATTTAAACTCATGTTTTTGTGTATGCATGTATATGTGTGTAAGTATGCGTGTATGTGTGATTTTTATATTATATGCCAAACTCTCCCTCCTCGCTCCTGCTTGCATATGTGGTACCTAACAGTCATGTGTTGTGCTGCCTCTCCTGCCTTACAACTAACCTAGGGAACTGTAGGTTCATATACAGTATATTATATATATATATATATATATATCCTGCGTCAACACTAAGTACTTCTATTTTTGATTATCACCAGCATTTCTTATGCGTTTTCAGTAGCATATAAAGGAGATATAAAGATTTAATTTAGTACTTTTTATCAATAAGGTGTATCACATGTACTTATAAAGGGATGTAACTATATATTATATGCTTGAGCACTCTGTAGTCTTTTGGTGAGAATCTGTGCCGTGGTGGTTGTCCTGACGTGGCTGGATGACAGTAGATGGAGACTCGAACTCATGGGTGTTGGGTCTTGAATAATACATACAATATACCAGTGCATCTGTATAGTATTATCGAGCTAACGTAGGAGAGGACTCGCTAACTGCTCTGACCGTTATAAGAGTTTTGATGCACACCTTCCAGTGCTCTTGGGTGTTTAGCCTTAAATGTTGTGTGCATTATGCCAGTGCATCTGCAACAGGTCATCCAGCTAACGTACGAGGGTTGTTTGTGACGCAACGTCTCTTAATTGTTCTGACCGTTATAAGAGTATTTCAGTGACTGGTTTGATGAGGACATTTTGGGCTGTACCGATATCGTACCCCAGAACCAGTGCCTGGGATTCCGTATCGGAGGGACTATTGTTGAGTGCCGTTACGCAGGACGGTTTCTCACAGAGCCCTTGTCTTATTAGAGTCCAGCCAGTGCGTGAACTATTAATAAGACAGGGGAGGTTTGTTACTAGTAGAGCACTTGACAAATCAGAATTCTTTATTAATAACAACGTCGGATCGAGGCAGAGGAACGGATATTAGGTAGCCTCCAGTAAGGTCTAATAACAAATTCCTTTGATGAGCCACGTTGTTAAGTAAGATTTATCACCAGTGTGATCAGGGTTTTACTCCAATATTAAAAGGGGCCAAAATCGCCCAGCTATTAGATACCTTCCAGTGATAGGTAACTAAGAGCTGTCCAACTGTAATGATCTTAATTTGCCTTCGGTGGTCATGACTTTTGTTGGGTTGTTCCTGCCGGTCCATATCGGGTTAATAAGGGCAGAGGTGCGGAGGGGAACTCTTGGGGTATTTGGGGTAGTCCTTCCTGGCCTCATGGTCACAGTGGTGATGCGGCTTAGATGAAGAATGGCGCTTGGAGGTATGGTGTCGATGGAGTCTTTTCGTTGGTTGCCTTTCCTTTGCATCTTTCCTTCTCCGTTGTGCATCAGGATTGTTGATGGTGATGGTCAGGTTCTTCCCGGGTGTTGGTGGACGTGCAATATCAATAGTAGCTACTCTGGCACATCTTGGTGGGGTGGTGGTTGTTTCCTTTTGTCTCGGAGGTGTTGGGGGAAGTGCGGGAAAATCGCTTAGTGGTGGTGAAGGCGTGGTTACATTTCTCTTGTATTATATATATATATATATATATATATATAATTATAATAATCATAAATTTAGAGATGGAACGAATATCAATTTTCACTATTTGCGAATACAAATGCGAATTTTTGTTGGTAAAATTCGCGAATTTTAATACGAATTCCGAATATTTAAATCTTTCTTGAAGGATGACATTTTCATCCTTCAAGAACTGGTAATTCTTTTTATGTTAATTAAATTACTATGAAATTAATTACCGGAAGCTAATGACGATGTGAATGTGTAATTTCTTCAATATCATAAATGAACTGTATGAATTAATTTTTAATATATTGTAAGAATTCTGGGTGCTTGTTGCTAAGATGGTTTCTCAACCCCGATGTGAATTTTCCTTTCTGAGAACATTTATTATTGCAAAGCTTACACTTCATTCCACTTTAACGGCCCCAACGTACATCTACACTGTTATTTATTCGTTTGTGTTAACTTTAAAAATTAATATTTTACATTTTTGTATATCTTCTATTGATTTCGTGAAAATATTCGCATGTTTGCAAATACCTATGAATGGAAATGCGAATACGAATATTGAAAAACATAGCGAATATTCGCACATACTAATACGATATATATATATATATATATATATATATATATATATAAGGCAGCAGGAACCAGCGCATTAAACAAACACTAATAACAGTTGTCTGTTATTTCTGTTTTTCTCCTTACCATCATTAGGAGTCACACAACCTTCCGGAAATGCTGATGTTCGAAATTGTGTGATCATTTGTGTTGGAATCTCACTGAGAGAACAATATAACATTAACTGTTGAATTTCTTGTTTAGATTATTTGAGGAGAGAGAGAGAGAGAGAGAGAGAGAGAGAGAGAGAGAGAGAGAGATGGAAGAGAGAGAGAGAGAGAGAGAGAGAGAGAGAGAGAGAGAGGGAGAGAGAGAGAGAGAGAGAGAGATAGGCCGTTGATTGGTAATTTGAGAGGAAAGGTAATTGAAACAAATAAATAAGAAATTACGGGGCGAGAGTCAAGGAAACACTGCATTGCAAGGTAGTGTTGCTGACAAAACAAATATTTAATCTGAGGCAAATGTTTATAATATATTGATTTTAATATATATTTTCGAAGTAAAATACACACTCATAATCAAGACATAAAGAGCTAACAGAGATCATATAGTGAAGAAAATGAGTAAAACACAAATTAAATAAATCGCGAACATAAGAACATAAGAAAATGGGAGTCTGCAGAAAGCCGATTGGCCTAAGCAAGGCAGATCCCTGTCCCACACAACCCCAATTACAAAGCCCAATTATAGGCTCAACACTCTAATACCCTGAGGATCATCTTACCAAACCGTTAGTATTAACGCAGGATTACGGGGCTTCAGAGCGCTGATTGGCCCACCCGGCTGATCCCTTCCACCCACCCTTCTCGTCCATATGCTTATCCAATTTTTTCTTAAAGCTCCCTATCGTTGATGCCCACTATATCACTTGGTAGCCTATGCCACCCATCTACAACTCTGTTACCAACCAATATTTGCCTATATCTTTTCTGAAACGAAATTTATCTAATTTGAAACCATTGGTACGAGTTCTTTCGCTATCACTGAGCTTTAGTACTTTTTCATGTCCCCTTTGTTAATCCCACTAACCCACTTGAACACCTCTATTCATATCCCCCCTAACTCTCCTCTCTAACGAATGTAAACCTAATTTCTTCAACCTTCTGCCCAACCTACAGTATAATGTACGGACTATAGCCTAGGCCTATAGCAAACAATTTGATAGGCCTTACACAAATAATATAATAGCCGACATACTATTCAGAGAACAATAAAGAAGGAAATAGACAAAAATGTGGACAAAAAGACATGAAATATCAGTAATTAATCAAAAGCTTAATCAAAAACAAATATGGGGGGGGGGCGTTGAAAAGGTGATCTCCCCGAACAATTGAGGGAAAAGCCTTTACAACGGCACCAGACCAGACCACTAGGTCCTTCTTGTTGTTTCCGCCATTTTCAGTGTTTGTGTTATGTCACGTGACTTGTGGTCCGAGCCAAACCATTTTTGCGCGCTGCTCTTGCTTAAGCCAAAAGGGAAGGCTTAGCCAACAAAACTCCCAAAAACGCGCCTCTGTATTACAACCAAAATAGTATAGACCTAATAATTATGTCTCCTGTCATGTGACAACAGTTAAACCGGTCCAGTAGTGGACTAACAGACCTGCAAGCATTATGTTAGGGCAATTCCGTCCCTCCGGCAATTACCGTACATGAAAAAGTTGGAAGTTATTAACCTTGCTGGGCTTCGAAATCCCCAGAAGGAATTTACAGGAAAGATTGGAAAAAAAGAAAGGGGAAAGAAACAAAAAAATCATGCAACCCTTCGCCTTAGCAGCATGTAAATTTTGGGGTTAATTGGAATCATCCAACCCATCACCCTTAGTAGTATGTACATATTTAGTGATGTTTATTATTATTATTATATTTTTTGTGTATTATTTTTTTTCTTTTCTAACGCTCTCTTCAGCTGAACAAATAATAACGGTGATAATTACTGCCTACTCCATACCAATTTTTCTGTGGTATGAGTCTAGATTTTTCTTAAATGTATCTATAGAGGAGCTGTCTATTACTTTATTTGGAAGTTTGTTCCACTCATCAATTACACTGTGAGTGAAGAATTTTTTTTTGTATCTAGATTCGCTCTCCGACCTAATAATTTTAAATTGTTTCCTCTTGTAGATGTGTCTTCGGCTTTTTTGAATAACTTATCTAGATTAATGTTACTGAATCTTTTTAGAAATTTAAAACACTATCAATTGGCCTCTCATCCTTCGTTTCTTAAGTGAAAATAGATCAAGTTCTCTCAGTCTTTCATCATATGATTTATTTCTCAATGAAGGGATTAGCTTAGTGGCTCGCCTTTGCACAGATTCCATTTGTTTTAACATCCTTTAGGAGGTGAGGTGACCAAAACTGCACAGCATATTCGAGGTGCGGTCTCACCATACTTTTGTATAAGGGCAAAACTATGTCTTTGCTGTGATAGTGAAAGTTTCTTCTGATGAAACCTAGTGCCCTGTTTGCTTTGTTTGCAGCTGCTGTGCATTGATTGGAAGATTTTAAGTTTTCGTTTATCAGCACTCCCAAGTCTTTTATTTGTGTTACATTTTTTATCTTTTCTTCATTCATGTAGTATTCATATTTATTGTTTTTAGAACCTATTTGCAATATCTGACATTTATTTACATTAAACGGCATTTTCCACTTCTCCGACCATTCTGTGACTTTATTTAAATCAGATTGAAGGTTTATTCTATCACTTTCGGAAATGATTGCATTACCTATCTTCGTGGCATCCGCGAATTTGGAAATTAAATTATTTATGCCATTATCTAGATCATTGATATATATTATGAACAACACTGGTCCCAATACTGAGCCTTGGGGGACTCCACTAGTTACTTGGCTCCATGTTGATTCCACACCGTTGATAACTACTCTTTGCTTTCTTTCACTTAGCCAGTTTTTAATCCAATCATACGTTTTGCCCTGTATTCCTATGTCTCTTATTTTCTGTAATAATTTATCGTGCGGGACCTTGTCGAAGGCTTTTTGAAAGTCTAGATACACTATGTCGAGGCTTTTGGTGAAGTCATTTAGTTTGTATAGGCTGAGAGAGCGAGAGAGAGCGAGCGAGCGAGCGAGCGTTGAGGTGTGTTGAGGTGTGTTGAGGAGCGAGAGAGACAAACAGACAGACAGACAGACAGCGAGAGAGAGAGAGAGAGAGAGAGAGAGAGAGAGAGAGAGAGAGAGAGAGAGAGAGAGAGAGAGAGAGAGAGAGAGAGAGAGAGACAGACAGACAGCGAGCGCCAGAGAGAGAGAGAGAGAGAGAGAGAGAGAGAGAGAGAGAGAGAGAGAGAGAGAGACAGAGACAGAGACAGAGACAGAGACAGAGAGAGAGAGAGAGAGAGAGAAGAGAGAGAGAGAGAGAGACAGACAGTACAGACAGCGAGCGGAGAGAGAGAGAGAGAGAGAGAGAGAGAGAGAGAGAGAGAGAGAGAGAGAGAGAGACAGAGAGAGAGACAGAGACAGAGACAGAGACAGAGAGAGAGAGAGAGAGAGAGAGAGCAGGTTTTCCTGTTAATACTGGTAGTAGTTATACATCACCATAAACCCTTTGTATTTTACCCACGGCTCCATCCATGATTTACCGTCATTTCAAAACATAATACGATAAATCTGCACTCTCAACCAATGTGGATTTACAGTTCAGGAATTGGGTTGCCTAATGTAGTTTGGTGTGATACCGGTATATATGATTTTAAGTATTGTGTTGCTAGTAATTGACTCGGACTAACTCAATATATTACATAGCTCGTTAACACTATACCAGCTGCCAGACTATGGTACTCTAACAATGTCACTACACTAGTCACTACTCTGTTCAACTTACATAAAGCTTCGTTATACTGTATATTCCACAGTTATAATAAAATTCATCATCAGGTGAGTGAGAGGTGTTAGCTAATAATTAATATTGTATGAAGGATAATATCAATATGTAACTGTAATGTACTTGTAAGCAAAGATTCAGTAAAATAGAAAAGGTTAATGGACAACTGAGATTCGTAAGTCTGCAATATTATTCGCCTCCTTCATCTTCCTCGGAGGTTTAAGACGAAAATCCTTCACGATATAACTTTACCTTTAACCAAACTCATTCACAACCAACCAGGCGATAATTTACAACCTTTGAAGATCGTGTGGCGTGTGTGTTGAGGAGAAGCGGATATGTTTCATATTTCTTGCTAACTGATATTATTTATTTTATTTTTTATATTTTTTTTTCTATGTGATTGAGGGAGGCAAAAGGCATAACTGCCTATAGCGAGTGCCTCCCCCATAGTTGAAAGAGTGACATGGCCAAAATCAAGGGACGTTCGAGCCAAAATGCCTGGACACACGGAGTTTGAAGCAATTTAAGTCATAGGAAGCGGGAAAAACTGATTCTGGGAGAGAGTTCCAGAGCTCAGCTGTTGAGTAGAAGAAAGTTTGAGAGTAACGTTTCACTCTTGGGTTGGAGAGTTGCACAGAGTAGGGGTGGGATTGAGTTTGCAAGACGGGTACCACGTGCCCTACGTAAAGGAGGTGGTATGCACTGGGATAGCTCTGAGGAACACTGATTATTATAGTAGCGATAGAATAGCGAGAGAGATGCAACATTGCGGCGGAGAGAGAGAGATTGCAGAGAGTTGGTGAGTGGACGGGAGTTAATGATACGAAAGGCCTTCCTTTCAACCTTGTCTAGGAGAGCGGTGTGAGAGGAACCACCCCACATATGTGAACAATACACAATACAAGGGCGCACTATGCCCCTGTACAGAGCAAGAAGCTGTGCAGGGGAAAAGAACACCCTAAGGCGGTTGAGCACACCCAGCTTCTGGGAGGCTGCCTTAGCAAGACTGGTAATATGGTCCTTCCAAATGAGAGCAGAAGAAAAAGAGACACCAAGAATATTGAGAGAAGATGAAGGGTTGATTTTTGTATTGTTGAAGAATAAGGGATAGTCCGCTGGGAGATCCTGACGGGTAGATAGATGGAGAAATTGGGTTTTGGAAGCATTAAAGTTAACAAGGTTTTTTCTGCCCCAATTGGAAATAGTATTTAGATCAGAATTTAAGAGTTCTATGGCTTCATTACGTTTGTCGTTGAGGAATTGCTGGCTGGGGCGTTCTGAAAAAGTAGTGGAGTAGTGTAAGGTTGAGTCGTCTGCGTATGAATGGATGGGAATTAAGGTACAGTTAAGGAGATCATTTATAAAAATTAGAAAGAGAATAGGAGATAGGACAGAGCCCTGAGGAACACCGGAGTTTATAGGGTGAGGAAGTGAACAATGGCCGTCCACAACCGCGGCTATGGAACGGCCGGAAAGGAAATTAGAGACAAAGGCACAGATGGAGGGATAGAAACCGAAGGAGGGTAGTTTAGAAATTAAAGATTTATGCCAGACTCTATCGAAGGCTTTCGATATGTCTAGTGCAATAGAAAAAGTCTCACCGAAGTCCCGAAAGGAGGATGACCAAGAGTTAGTAAGATATGAAAGAAGATCACCAGTAGAGCGACCCTTAAGGAAGCCATACTGGCGATCTGAGAGCAGATTATGAGAAGAGAAATGCTTAAGAAATTTGGAAGCAAGAATAGTTTCAAAAACTTTAGAAAGACAAGAAATGAGAGCAATTGGACGATAGTTGGAGGGTTGAGAGCGGTCACCCTTCTTTGGGACAGGTTGAATGTGAGCAAACATTCATAATGTAACATTCATAATCTATTTGTTATCAATTTCACCACAACACCAAACACCTCCAATGAAATTAATGAAAGCATATATGATCCTAAGTTATGTAATAGTTTTTAGAGCACAGTAACGTTGTCTAAATGTCAATACAAGTCTGGGTAAATGAACAATAATGTAATACGTGTTGTTACTCACCAATTGCATCACAAATACACAATTGTTCTTCCAAACAATATAGAGCAAATCACGATCAAACATATGCTTATAGTTGTACTATTTTTAAAAGTGTCCCTTCCTTAGCTAAATATAATGATTTGTCAGTAGATAGACATATATATAGTAAGGAATTAATGCCACAATAAATGAAGAAGCAGATATAAATAATGACTCTCTCGCTTAATATTTGCTAAGACACATAAAGTCCCCAATTTACCAATGTAATTGGTATCTGTATTTTGTGTTGTATGTCTTTCCATATGCAGCAGTTTGTTGTATGTCTTTCCATATTGGTATCTGTATTTTGTGTTGTATGTCTTTCCATATGCAGCAGTTTGTTAATTGGTTTAAACAAACGACACGGGAAGGCAGTTACTAGAGATTGGGCTGAATATAAACGATTAGTCTGGCCTAGTTAAATAATATTATGTTATACTTCAGCAGGGAGCTATAGTTTTATTCTTGTATAAACCTTTGCAATTAGATGGGATTTTTCTTTAAGCTTTTACCAGGCGATTATATTAAAACATAATGTTGCTGAGCGAGATAACACAACATGCATGTATTACTGGAGTGTTTCTATTTGTATTGTGCCTGTATATCTAGTTAGTTATTGTCATTTACCTTATATATATATATATACATATACATATATATATATATATATATATATATATATACACAATTCACATATTACTATGATTGACAGGTAGCTTTGGGTTTACAGAACTTTATTTTAATGTTATGTTTGTTATATATCCTTTGTACTAGTGATTTCTATACTCTGAGCAATTTGTATTGGCGAAAAATATGCTTCATCTAAACTTGAAGGTTGAGCTGTGACGAGAGCTATATCTCGAAATACAGTACAGGTACTGATTAATCAAAGTTTTATAATTAATTACTACTGAATATAGGTATACTGTTCTTTGCTTAGATATTTAACATTTTATTACATTTTCATTTCATATTAATTTGTCTACGTCTCACTCGCTCAAAACTCCCTGTTTATTAATGCCAATTAACTATGGAAAAATGACAACCCATATAATGTATTTCCGTATTTTGCACGTAATAAACTTTGTATAGGGCATTACTCCTTTAAAATGTAATACATTAGCTTTAACCCACACATAGGCGCCTTCACTGAAGCCACATAGACGTTCTTGTGTTGGCATCCGAGGGTGTCTCTCACATGATTCTCGTAGCAGATTACTGGAAGAGGTTTATTCAACCTGTGATGGCCAGATGATTATGGGTCATTGAGGACAATCCAAAACTCTTGTCAAGGTCAATTATAATATTTACATTCCGTATGATTCTACTGGTTGATAATATATGAGCAATACGTTGAGCAACTGTAAGCTTTTAGCTCATAAAGCATCTGTACCTCATTTCAAGTTACTTCTCACCTTGATTAAACAAAGTCCCATCTGTGAACCTGCCTATTTTACTCATTGTATATCATTATCTACATCTAATATGTACGTACAGTAAACAAATTTAAATCTTATTTCGAGCTAGCGTTCGTGTACTTCTTCAATACATATTTCCGTTTAGCATCCACCTCTCTCTCTCTCTCTCTCTCTCTCTCTCTCTCTCTCTCTCTCTCTCTCTCTCTCTCTCTCTCTCTCTCTCTCAACTGATTGTCTCATCTAGACCTCTCTAAGCAGTTTGGCTCGCTCACTGATTGCCTCACGTTTCAGCTATCATGTTCAAGCACTTTGGCTTCAATCTTTCCGTTCACTATCATGTCTGCACACACAGTCGAACACACATTAGCACTGTTTAATTCTCGGCCTGGTATTAGCCTGTTTAATTCTCCCTCTTCTCTTTCGTCTATATTATTGTCATTTCCTCATCTCTCGTCTAATCTCCTAATTTCTTTCACTTGATCTTGGAAGATAGCCAACGTAACACCGATATTCAAAAAAGGCAGAAAATCCCTACCCAGTAACTATCGTCCAATTAGCTTAACCTCAGTTGTATGTAACATGCTAGAAACGGTCATAAGAGACAGACTCGTAAATCACTTAGAGGAAAATAACATACTTAAAGATACTCAACACGGCTTTCGTAAAAAACGTTCCTGTTTAACAAACCTCTTAGACTTCTTCCACGATATCCTCAACGATGAGAGTAAAGCTGTAGATATTATATACCTTGATTTTCAAAAGGCCTTTGACAAAGTTCCCCACAAACGTTTACTGCTAAAACTAAAAGCGCATGGAATACAAGACGGTGTGTTGAAATGGATAGAAAATTGGCTCAGCGACAGAAAGCAAAGAGTAGTCATAAACGGTAAGGCATCTAAATGGACCAATGTAAGTAGCGGGGTACCCCAGGGATCGGTACTAGGACCAATTCTCTTTCTAATTTACATCAACGACATAGATGAGGGTCTCACCTGTACAATCTCAAAATTTGCTGACGATACAAAAATAGCAAATAGCGTACTCTCAAAAGATCAAGTTGACGATATGCAACACAATCTAGATAAATTGTCACATTGGGCCCAAATTTGGCAAATGAGTTTCAATGCGAATAAATGTAAAGTACTACATATCGGATACCTAAATGAGAAAGCAAACTATTCGATGAATGGCACTCAGCTTAAGAATGTAAACAGAGAAACCGATCTGGGAGTAACAATATCGAGTAACCTAAAACCGAGTCAACAATGTTCAGAAGTTGTTAAGAAGGCAAACAAAATAATTGGCTTTATAGGCAGGTCATTTGAGCATAAATCCAAAGACGTTATCCTAACCCTTTACAATTCCTTAGTCCGCCCTCTTCTGGAATACTGCGTTCAATGCTGGTGCCCTTATTACCAAAAAGACATAAACAAGCTAGAACGAGTTCAACGTAGAGTTACCAAAATGATACCTAGCCTAAAGAACAAACCATACGAAGAGCGTCTTAGAGAATTAAATCTACTTCCTTTAACCCAGCGCAGATTAAGAGGTGACTTAATTCAAGTGTTCAAAATCATCAAAGGCATCGACAATATGAACTGTAGTAAGTACTTCACTATCGACCAATCTAATTACACGCGGGGAAACGGTTCCAAATTATTGGTAAATCTTTTAACTCACACGAATCTAAGAATTTCTTCTTCAATCGAGTTGCCAACTTGTGGAATGGGCTTCCCCGAGACGTTATAGACTGCAGCACCGTTGATTCATTTAAACTCCGCCTAGACAAATATCTCGCATCAAACCCGCGACTGACTGCGTTTGTAAATGAATAACTTTATTTTATCCTCCCCTCAGTTACTAACCCATATGTCCCCTACTAACTTCCTAGTCCTGCCACGGACATTAGTTCCAGGGCAGTAGTTCCCTTTCCAATGTTCCCTTACCCACTCTAAACCACTGTTTGGACACTTGATCCTCAGTTTTTTGGAGGACAAGCAGCCTAGAAGGGTCACTAGACCTGTTGTTGCTTGATTTCCTTTGTACTCCTTTGTACTCCATGAGCATCCGTCGTTCCATCCCAGGCTCGTACCATCACTCTTTGCTAGCATTATACATCTACTCTTCAGGTATCCCTGTAGCAACTTTTCACTCCATAAACACTCGTATATCAAGCAACCGCCAAACCATTATGGGTATGACAGGATAAACTAATCAGTATCTCGGTTTAAACTACTCAAACCATCAACACAACATTCTCCCTTTTCCAACTTCACCCCACATAGCTTAATATTATCAAAACTTACTTTAAATACATTGATCTGCAGGTGTCTGAACAGCTCTGCAATTAAGGTTGTTAAGAGTGTTTTAGATGGAATGTTCATTTATCTTCGTTGTATATTATAGACAACCTGTTCTTCAGTAATATATTTACTTCTTGAAATATCTCTACCGCCAATACTCGCCACTTGTCTTCCTTTCTTTTCTTCAGCATTCCCTCTCTCAACACGGTGCACCTCCCCCACCCCAAGCTCTCCCTAACTAACATATAATATATAACAAATATCGTCTTCCTTTTCATACTCTTAGCTATTTTGCTTCAATCACGTCTTCCTCTACCGTATATCATACCAAAATGTCCTTCTCCTTCTCTTTCTCTTCCATACCTTCTTCTTCCTCCTTCCCTGACCCCCCAGCTCCAGCAGCCCCACACAATGACGGGACCAACGATACAGCTGCCGAACCCGATGGTCCAAATGGGATACCAACGTGGCTGAGAGGAACATGGGAGTCGATTGCTCTACAGATGCTGTAGCCAAGAGTGTATAATTGTATAGTATTACCCTGATACATACTACCACATGAACTAACTCTCTCACTCTGTGTGTGTGTGTGAGAGAGAGATATATAAACCATACATATAGCCTACAATTACTTTGCCGAACAGTATCCCTCGCCCCTCTTCTATCAAAAATAATAATTATCCTCAATGCGAATACACACACACACACACACACACACACACACACACACACACACACACACACACACACACACACACACACACACACAGAGTGATCCACATGATGTTAGAAAGATAAATTATCGTTGTCCCTTAGGAAAAAGTGATCACAAGATATTAGAAATGGAGATGGATTTGGGAAAAAATGAGGAGAGCAATGAAGGACATAATATAAATAGATACAATTATGCTAAAACTGATTTTAAATCATTGAAACATTATTTCCAAAGTATAAATTGGAAGGAACTAGAAAGCCTGGAAATGGTTCAAGACAAATATAGACTTTTCCTGAAAGTATATGAAGAAGGGATACATAAATATGTCCCAAGGTTCCAATCAGGGGTAAAAAAGGAAAAATAATGGTTCAATATAAGATGTAGTAAGGCACAGGATAGAAGAAACCGAGCCTGGAATATAGCACGGAAGAGACATAGTGAAAATAACTGGAATAAGTACAAGGAGAAAAGAAATGAATACGTAAAGATACGACGCGAGGAACAATATAAATATGAAAGGAATATTGTAGAGAAGTGCAAAAATGAGCCAAAACTATTTTATAGATTTGTAAATGGAAAAATAAAAACAAAAGAAGGTATTGTCAGACTAAGAGTTGGAACAAACAGCTATGAGAAAGATAAAGAATTGTGTGAAGTTATGAATGAAAAGCTTCAGTCAGTGTTTGTAAAAGAGGAGGAGTTTATAGAACCTAATAGAGAAATGAGAACACCACAGATGCCTGAAATGAAAGTGACAAAAAGTTAAGTGCTGAAATTGATGCAGGATTTGGACGTGAGGAAATCAAAGGGACCAGATGGAGTGGCTGGATGGATCCTCAAAGAATGTGCGGAAGAGTTAGTGGAACCAATCTATGAAATCATCAAATCTTCACTGAATGAGGGAGACCTGCCAGTGGAATGGAAGAGAGCTAACATAGTACCAATTTACAAAGGAGGAGACAGAGAAAATCCGCTTAACTACAGACCGGTGTCCCTCACCAGCATTGTTTGTAAAATTTGTGAGAAAATTATAAGGAAAAAGTGGACCCACTTCATTGAGGGACAGGGGGTGCTTAGCGAGAAACAGTTTGGATACAGGGAAGGGAGATCTTGTGTATCTAATTTATTAAGCTTTTATAGCAGAGTTGTAGATGTTACACAGGAGAGAGAGAGGGATGGGTTGACTGTGTTTACCTGGACCTGAAAAAGGCCTTTGACAGGGTGCCTCACAAAAGGTTATTGTGGAAATTGCAGGTTGTTGGAGGTGTACATGGTAGGATGTTAAAATGGATGGAAAACTTTTTAATAGGAAGAGAAATGAGGACCACGATACGAGACGAATATTCACAGTGGAGGAGTGTGACGAGCGGAGTACCACAGGGATCAGTGTTGGGTCCGATAATGTTCCTACTTTATGTAAACGACATGCCAGAAAACTTGAATAGTCATATGAATATGTTTGCGGATGACGCTAAGATCATGAAGAATGTCACCTGTATAGAAAGTTGTCAGGATCTTCAAAAGGACCTAGATGAGTTGCACAGATGGAGCCAAACCTGGAAAATGAGTTTCAATGCAGAAAAGTGTCATGTTTTGGAAGTGGGAACAAGTGAGATAAGGCCAAGCTGGGAGTACAAATTAGGAATTGAAATAATCGGCAAAACACGGCATGAGAAGGACCTTGGAGTGATAATACAAGATGATCTATCCCCGGAGAAGCATATTAACATGATCATTGGAGGAGCATATGGAATAATAACCAATATGAGAGCGGCATTTAACTATTTGGATGAAGAAATGTTAAGAAAATTGATAATAACTATGATAAGACCAAGATTAGAATATGCAGCAGTGATATGGTCACCACATTTGAAAAAACATATAAACAAATTAGAGAAAGTCCAAAGGATAGCAACGAAGATGATCCCAAGATTGAAGGAGTTGACATATGAGGAAAGACTTAAGACACTACAACTGCCTACCTTGAAAGAGAGAAGGGAACGAGGCGACTTAATAACGATGTTCAAGGGAGTAAAAATTTGGAACGAGTAGATAGGGAAGATCTATTCGTGAGGGATAATGGAAGGACAAGAGGGCACGAGTTTAAGCTGAGGAAGGGCAGATGTCGTAAGGACACAAAGAAATTCAGCTTCCCATATAGGAGTATAGAGACTTGGAACAACTTGGAGGAGGAGGTGGTGAGAGCGAGGAACATTAACATGTTCAAATCTAAGTTGGATAAAAGTAAAATGGAAATAGGGCAACATAAGTTATGATATGTTAGTCCAAAATACTGGGAACTGGGAATATCCATTACGATACTTGTCTAAGTAAAATGGATTGATTATAAAGTAACTAAGACAGGACAACACGGGCGCTGCTCAATTCCTGTAAACTACAAATAGGTAAATCCCCCCCCCCCCCCCCCACACACACACACACACACACACTTATCTAACAAAAATACAATCTCTGTCTATGATGTTTATATCTCAGCAGGAACAATCAAGGTCATATTGGTATACATTACCAGCCCACGGAAGCGAGTTTGTGGTGCGGCTATGATGAGGTTACTTGAGGTTGTGGTGAAGTTGAGATGATGTCGTGGTAACATTGATGTGGAGTTGAGGGGAGGTTGTGGTGAGGTGAGGCTGAGATTAAACTGATGTGAGAATATAGTGAGCGTGTGGTTAGCTTGTAGTGAGGTGGAGGACAGTCATAGTATGGTTATGGGGAACTTGGGGTGAGGTTGTGGTGAAAATAGGGTACGGTTGAGCATAGAGTGTGATGAGGTTGTGTTGTTGGTGAGATTTGATTTTATCTCCTTTACACCCTAAGCCAAAATATTCAAATGTTAGTCCTCTGCCGTATTCTTCTTCCCCTTGATCCATTTCTCCTCCCTCTTTGTTGATGCACCGCACCACTCTCTCCTCTTCCCTCTGTCAACCCAAATATAACTATCCCCCAAAATATCCTGTGGTGTAGTAGGTGTAAGAAGACCTGTGACCCAGTGTAGTGAGGCTTGCCCTGACTAACTTTATGTTGATCCCTGAGGCCACACGGTAAACACTCTAGATTGTGTTGTCAGCTAAAGAGTACTATTTTGTTTTTATATTAATTATGATTATTTGTATCTTACAATACACTTGTATATAACGCACATCTAAATAGCAACACCCTTTTAATGTTGCAAATATACTGAATTCCTCAAGACGTGCTTAAAGGGACACTAGTTTTATTCACTTGCATTTAAACAACACTTTTGCAAGGGGGAACTTAAACCACCAGAAGTCAGCACCATGCATACAAATGTGTTCCCCAATTTACATAATAATGTGATGCATCATAATCTTCATACTGTTGCAATTAACATAACTAATATTCAATAGATGGTATTAAAAACACTATCTATGCTAATCCGATTAGATCACTATATTCTAGTAATGCTTAAACAATATCTTGCTTGCTATGGATCTTAATATTCAAAGCATTAACAGTGTGTTCATGGATCTATTAACAATTCCAAATATTACTTTTTATACTACTAAAGCTACCAGAAGATTAGTGTATCCATATTAATGAACCGCAAAGATAAAAGGTGGTCTACATCTTTTAACTCTTCTAATCTGGTTACAACATGTATATCTTACGACGATACCTATAACTGTCACTACAATTTGTATCACCACTAGCAAAAACTGACTAGGAAATGATCCTTCACACGAATAAAGGACAAAACGAAACACAAAAGGAGTTCACACTTAGTTCTCCTATCATAAATATATCATCAACATATGTAAACAAAAACGATGGTGATGGGCTGGTCTATCAGAGTGAGAGCTGAGCGATCTCTGCCATACCCATAGCTTACTCTGACTGTTCCTTTTACTTATATATCTTCTAGATCTCAAGTGACGGCGTCTTTTCCGTGGATTGACCTCCCTACTGCCAAGATTGGGAGCCAAAGCGTCACATTTTTCCCTTGCCCCTCAACTTTCCCTTCATAATTGCTGAGTGGCACAGGGCCTTGGGTGGGGCTTTGGTTTCCCGGGAGTTTCCGCACCCTCCTCAGCTCCCTGCCTTGGAGTGGCTTCGGTCACCCGGGCTTTGTTAGTGGTAAGCAGGGAGGGTTTTGTGGGGGCGCTCGTTTATGGCCTTGGCCTTGCTCGAGACCTTGGGGCTGTTCGGCCAGACAGCCTGGGGAACAACAACAACAAAAACGAGCATGGGGAAATTTTTGGAAAACGTATAGAGGAAATTGAAAGAGTCAGGGATAACAGAGATATGTAAGAAAGCATGACAGAACCACTAAGATGAATAAAGAAGTCATCCACGGTTTACCAAGAAATGTTAAGGGAATAAAACTTGGAGGGAGACTTTTTATGGAGAAATGTGTGTGTGTGTGTGTGTGTGTGTGTGTTTTCACCCAATAAAACCACGACACAAATAGGTATTGCAAAAAACACATGACAGTAAACAAGAGAGAGTTGCCGCTTAAAAGAATGGAATGTGAATATGTGCATTCTATAAATTAATAAGACTACAATAAAAGCAAAAGTCGAAAAAATAAGACATACAAGTAGTAGAACTGAAGGAATCTGTGAGGGAGCCAATTACAGTCCATGTATACACTTCCTAACTTTGGTTAACTCATACAAAACATACAGCTCTATTTTACCCATTGAACTTTTACCATTTATCTTATCCATGTTAGTTCATAACTCTATAATATCATAAGTTGGTTTCCTAGCTTCTTTGTTTCTCTTCTCGTATATATGTTTTACCATAGTTCATATCATAACTTCCCTTTATGTTTAGTTTAGTTTTGCAGGTCTGCCTACAATATTCATATGCTCTGTTTTCCATAATTAGCAGTCACTCTGTGCCAATCTACCGTTTGTCATCTTACTAGTATGCGGGTACCAATTTACCGTTTGTCATCTTACTAGTATGCGGGTACCAATCTACCGTTTGTCAACTTACTAGTATGCGGGTACCAATCTACCGTTTGTCATCTTACTAGTATGCGGGACTTGCGGGTACCAATTTACCGTTTGTCATCTTACTAGTATGCGGGTACCAATCTCCCGTTTGTCATCTTACTAGTATGCGGGTACCAATCTACCGTTTGTCATCTTACTAGTATGCGGGTACCAATTTACCGTTTGTCATCTTACTAGTATGCGGGTACCAATCTACCATTTGTTATCTTACTAGTATGCGGGTACCAATTTACCGTTTGTCATCTTACTAGTATGCGGGTACCAATCTACCGTTTGTCATCTTACTAGTATGCGGGTACCAATTTACCGTTTGTCATCTTACTAGTATGCGGGTACCAATCTACCGTTTGTCATCTTACTAGTATGCAGGTACCAATTTACCGTTTGTCATCTTACTAGTATGCGGGTACCAATCTACCGTTTGTTATCTTACTAGTATGCGGGTACCAATTTACCGTTTGTCATCTTACTAGTATGCAGGTACCAATCTACCGTTTGTCATCTTACTAGTATGCGGGTACCAATTTACCATTTGTCATCTTACTAGTATGTGGGTACCAATTTACCGTTTGTCATCTTACTAGTATGCGGGTACCAATTTCCCTTGTTGCCTACTAGTATCATGCTCTGTGCAACGTCATGTATTTCTTCTCAGCTGCCATAGTTGGTAATTTTTGTCTTACTTTCTAATAATATTACTTTTGTACGTCTAGGTGTGTAATAGGGGTGATCGTAGGGTGAATCTATATGTCTCCATTTTATCCCACGGTCCCCACACTCCAGAACAAAGGTTTAACTATATATGCTAAGCAAATCCTCCATGAAAATAGAAAATAAGGAAGCCCACTATATTCGCTTTGCGTTTAAATTTGCATGTCCTCGAAGTGTTGTATTAGTTAACGTTCATTGTTATGTGTGTATCGTTAGTGAATGTACCATGAATTACTGTGGTGTATTGATACTATTAGATCCAAGTGTTGTATTAGTTAACGTTCATTGTTATGTGTGTATCGTTAGTGAATGTACCATGAATTACTGTGGTGTATTGACACTATTAGATCCAAGTGTTGTATTAGTTAACGTTCATTGTTATGTGTGTATCGTTAGTGAATGTACCATGAATTACTGTGGTGTATTGACACTATTAGATCCAAGTGTTGTATTAGTTAACGTTCATTGTTATGTGTGTATCGTTAGTGAATGTACCATGAATTACTGTGGTGTATTGATACTATTAGATCCAAGTGTTGTATTAGTAAACGTTCATTGTTATGTGTGTATCGTTAGTGAATGTACCATGAATTACTGTGGTGTATTGACACTATTAGATCCAAGTGTTGTATTAGTTAACGTTCATTGTTATGTGTGTATCGTTAGTGAATGTACCATGAATTACTGTGGTGTATTGACACTATTAGATCCAAGTGTTGTATTAGTTAACGTTCATTGTTATGTTTGTATCGTTAGTGAATGTACCATGAATTACTGTGGTGTATTGATACTATTAGATCCAAGTGTTGTATTAGTTAACGTTCATTGTTGTGCGTGTATCGTTAGTGAGTGTACCATGAATTACTGTGGTGTATTGACACTATTAGATCCAAGTGTTGTATTAGTTAACGTTCATTGTTATGTGTGTATCGTTAGTGAATAGTACGGTAACATGAATTACTGAGCCAGACTGTACAACCTGACAACCAATAAAACTGTTCCGGCAACAATACCCGCAGGACAGAACAACCGGTAAATAAAAAAAGAGAGAAAAGAAAGAGAGAGAGAGAGAAAAGAAAGAGAGAGAGAGAGAGAGAGAGAGAGAGAGAGAGAGAGCGAGAGAGAGAGAGAGAGAGAGAGAGAGAGAGAGAGAGAGAGAGAGAGAGAGAGAGAGAGAGAGAGAGAGAGAGAGAGGAGGTAACGAACTGTAAATTCAACTTACACGGGTGACAAACATGGATAGGCGGTAGTGAGGGAGGTGAGGTAAAAATGTTCACCAGGTGGAAAATATTATGTGAAAACAAAGCGGAAGTGAAGGGAGGATGGTGAAGGTGTGTGTGGGTGGGGGGAGTAAGTTGATGATATGTTTAATATTAAATATCGTTCACAAATGTAATCAACTTAGGATATAAGCCTATGGAATCCAAGAGTTAGACTCGTGTGTGTGAGCGGGGCCCTCTTAAGCTGTCGAAAACCTTACCCACAGGACTTCCTCATGGTGTTCCAATAACAAAACGCACACTGGTAAATCACAACATAACACACATCATTAAACATTTCACCATGACGCTGGTGATGACAAGTGAGCTGCCTTAGTATATACTGTTTATACATTTACTCAATGCGCAACAATAGGACTGTCAGAATAAATGTAAAGTGCTGTCAAACACAAACACAAACTGACACAGAAACTCATCAGGGAAGAACAAACAAACACACTCTGGAAAATGTCCTTTAGCAAACAGTGTTGGGTAGTGCCAAGCAGACAAAACACTGACTTTTACTACGCTTCCTCATAACTTCAATCTCTCTCTCTTGCTATTGCTATCTAATTATCTTTCTCGCTCTCTCTCTGTCTACCTGCCAGCAGCCACAACAGAGGCGGAATAATAACACTAGTAATAAACTTTCTTTAAGGAACCCTGACCAGACCACAAGGCCATTTGGGCCCTCAGAAGCTGCATGTATCACTAGGAATGTCGCATCTCAAACTCAGTAAGTTGTAGACAAAACTAACTTATAAATAAATCCAGAACCATTAACCCTTACTATACCGGTGACGTTGTTTTGATCTGATTTCAGCTACATTTAGACAATTTTATGAAGCTTGGGGATGATATGGTAGTTAAAAGGATGATTTGAGATAGTCTGTAGCCTTTTAATGGGTAGACGACCATCCAAAGATGAATAAAATCGTCTAATAGTTGAAAAGGACGTTGCCGGTACCGAATGAGTTAATGCACACCACCACCGCAACCACCACCACCACTTGCTGCCTGGAATCAACAACCCGCCTATTGTATCAATTACTGTACTGATAATGAAGTTTGCTTTTCAGTCTTAAATATCGCTCCGCCCCTGCATTGTTGATCTCTGTCTCTCTGTCTCTCTCTCTCTCTCTCTCTCTCTCTCTCTCTCTCTCTCTCTCTCTCTCTCTCTCGTCAATTAGGCTTTAATTACTCAAATGCTGAGGATTGTCAAATAGTGGAGTGGCCATTGTGAGAGCCGAACTAGAGTAATAAGAGAGCCATTCAGGGGTAATGACTGAATGGTGAGTGGCTGATTAAGAGAGAGAAAGAGAGAGCGACCAAGAGTGTGTTTCTTCGTTCAAATTAAATATATAATCTATTACAAGATAGTCTCCCTGACAATTAATGCAGCTATATTAATATATAATAACTGAGGACAACCCATGAACTTCAGAGAATACATTAATGTGTTTCAATAATGTTTGCCACATACACGGGGCTTGAATCAGACTGGTACCATAAAAGGATTTACTTAATGTTCCAGTTGTGCAATTTCCTGGAAGGTCTTTGATGCGTTAATAAGGTCAACCCAGTGACAACATAGCATATATTATACACTGTAACTCTTGCCAGTTAGTGCTGTGGAAGCTTATTAGTCTTCATGATGATTACCTATTAATAGAGACCTCTGTATTGGTTTCTCAAATAATACTGTGTTAATATTTCCCATACTCGTCTATGCATCATGGTACAAGTGTGGTAGGTGTGTATGTGGGAAGAGTTAACACTCCAAGTGAAACAATAACATGTGTTTTGCTGGGTGATAACACTAGGAATACGAGGAACAGCAATTAATTTAATAACAAAGAAAACAAAATATATGTAATAACGGTACGTAAATAAAAGCTTGGAAGGAAAGACAAGGACGAACAAAAACAGCCTCTTATCAATATGAATTCCTAAAGTTTACCCTATATAATTAATGCTGCTATGCCTTACTTCTGATTTGAGTCTTAGTCTCGTATATCCGCTGTTATTACTCTCACTTTCCAGACGTCATGGTACCATCAATCTTGTGTCCTTCATGAGAGTGTAGCAGGTGTGAGGTGAATGATAAATTGCAGCCTCTTGGTGGATAATGTGCGAGAACAAGGAATACATATGAACGTGAAGAGAAAGACCAATGTCATCTACAAGTAAAAGGTTAAATAATAGTACATAGCTAGTGTATAAGTAAGTGAAGGGGAATTAAGAAAATATAAAAGATTCTCCAGCCATTATACACATTCCTCGATTATAATATATATATATACAGTATATATATATATATATATAACTATATATATATATATATATATATATATATATATATATATATATATGTATATATATATATATATATATATATATATATATATATATACATACAGTATATATATATATATATATATATATGTTTAAGTTTCTCGTGCAATCCCTTGTGTCGAGTTGTGTTGTTATTACCGGTGTTTGTCAGATGTGACGTGAAGCAACCAGTCTGGTGTTCCACTATGTCAATATAACTAAAGCTTTCCTAACAGGTAACCAAATAGTTCTCACAGGTAAAGGTATGTATAATTCGAGCAAAAACATAAATCATATAATAAATAAAACTAATACTAAACTTTAAAATATTATGATGCATGAGACGAATCTATATTTCACCAGCATCTCCCTGAATAACTTCCGGCGAAATTCATTACAACATTTTGGAAACCTCCTGACGACAGCCAATCAGGCTTCCAGGGAAACTAATTAACTTAATCACGCCTTCATGTTGGTTCTGCAATGTTCACAAATTAAGACACTGGATAGTAAAGGTGTTGTATTACCTTTCCCATATTATTTACAATGGTGTCATGATTTAGTGTCTTATAGTTTTACATCACGTTATCCTCACTCAGTTGTTGTACTATCATCATCACTCATAGTTTGTATTACATGTAAATGTTTCTATGTACAGTATAAGATATTAGCCCAAAAAATGAACAGCTTAAATAATGTTGATGGACCTAGAGAACAGATATTCCCGTTAAATATGTAACATCATACCGGTAGTAATTATGCATTAAAATAAAACCTTAACTTTAAAGTAAAAACTGTCATATCAGACTTGCCAAAAAAGGTTGCAGAGAACAACACCAGGTAATTCTCAAGATAAATACTCATGACTATCTGGGAAGACGGATAATAGGAGTGTAATCCGGCCAGTTTAACTCTGAGGATTTGTACTAGGCCTATCTACTAAAAATGTCAATGTAAATATATAATTTATTTGGGGAAGAATTGCACACATGGATTATGACCTTAATTTGTCTCTGAAATTTGAATATCATTATACTTCAGGTGAGTTTAAAATAAGTTAGTTAAGTCAGCCTGGACCTCATTTACCCCAAAGTTACAAATGGATACAATACCTGTAGGGTAGTATACACAAGACGAAACATATGACAGAAAGGCGAGAGAATTACGAGCCAACGCAAAAACCAAACCAAAACCATACAACGATATGAACAAGACAGCATAGCAATATCTAGGGAAATTTGGGGGGGGGGGGATCACAGCCTGGCAGGGAGTATGCTAGACACCATAGCAATATCTAGGGAGATATGGGGGGATCACAGCCTGGCAGGGAGTATGATAGACACCATAGCAATACCTAGGGAGATATGGGGGGATCACAGACTGGCAGGGAGTATGCTAGACAACATAGCAATATCTAGGGAGATATGGGGGGATCACAGCCTGGCAGGGAGTATGCTAGACAGCATTTTTTTTTTTTTTTTTTCTATGTGATTGAGGGAGGCAAAAGGCATTACTGCCTATAGCGAGTGCCTCCCCCATAGTTGAAAGAGTGACAGGGCCAAAATCAAGGGACGTTCGAGCCAAAATGCCTGGACACACGGAGTTTGAAGCAATTTAAGTCATAGGAAGAGGGAAAGACTGATTCTGGGAGAGAGTTCCAGAGCTCAGCTGTTGAGTAGAAGAAAGTTTGAGAGTAACATTTCACTCTTGGGTTGGAGAGTTGCACAGAGTAGGGGTGGGATTGAGTTGCAAGACGGGTACCACGTGCCCTACGTAAAGGAGGTGGTATGCACTGGGATAGCTCTGAGGAACACTGATTATTATAGTAGCGATAGAATAGCGAGAGAGATGCAACATTGCGGCGGAGAGAGAGAGACTGCAGAGAGTTGGTGAGTGGACGGGAGTTAATGATACGAAAGGCCTTCCTTTTAACTTTGTCCAGGAGAGCGGTGTGAGAGGAATCTCCCCACACATGTGAACAATACTCAATACAAGGGCGCACTATGCCCCTGTACAGAGCAAGAAGCTGTGCAGGGGAAAAGAACCCCCTAAGGCGGTTGAGCACACCGAGCTTCTGGGAGGCTGCCTTAGCAAGACTGGTAATATGGTCCTTCCAAATGAGAGCAGAAGAAAAAGAGACACCAAGAATATTGAGAGAAGATGAAGGGTTGATTTTGATATTGTTGAAGAATAAGGGATAGTCCGCTGCGAGATCCTGACGGGTAGATAGATGGAGAATAGCAATATCTAGTGAGATATGAGGGGATCACAGCCTGGCAGGGAGTATGCTAGACAACATAGCAATATCTAAGGAGATATGAGGGGATCACAGCCTGGCAGGGAGTATGCTAGACAGCATAGCAATATCTAGGGAGATATGAGGGAATCACAGCCTGGCAGGGAGTATGTTAGACAGCATAGCAATATCTAGGGAGATATAAGGGGATCACAGCCTGGCAGGGAGTATGCTAGACAGCATAGCAATATCTAGGGAGATATGAGGGGATCACAACCTGGCAAGGAGTATGACAGACAGCATAGCAATATCTAGTGAGATATGAGGGGATCACAGCCTGGCAGGGAGTATGCTAGACAGCATAGCAATATCTAGGGAGATATGAGGGGATCACAGCCTGGCAGGGAGTATGACAGACAGCATAGCAATATCTAGTGAGATATGAGGGGATCACAGCCTGGCAGGGAGTATGCTAGACAACATAGCAATATCTAAGGAGATATGAGGGGATCACAGCCTGGCAGGGAGTATGCTAGACAGCATAGCAATATCTAGGGAGATATGAGGGGATCACAGCCTGGCAGGGAGTATGCTAGACAGCATAGCAATATCTAGGGAGATATAAGGGGATCACAGCCTGGCAGGGAGTATGCTAGACAGCATAGCAATATCTAGGGAGATATGAGGGGATCACAGCCTGGCAGGGAGTATGCCAGACAGCATAGCAATATCTAGTGAGATATGAGGGGATCACAGCCTGGCAGGGAGTATGCCAGACAGCATAGCAATATCTAGTGAGATATGAGGGGATCACAGCCTGGCAGGGAGTATGCTAGACAGAGAACACCATACAAAAAATAAAGGTAGTCTATGTGGGAATACAACTGAGATGGTAGATAAAGAAGTGAATGCTAAATATAGAATCCAAAGTTTACATAATATTATAGTGTAGATCTAAATAACTACCGGAACATGATGTGTGAGAGAGAGAGAGAGAGAGAGAGAGAGAACTTGGAACAGCTGAGGAAAGTGGAAGAAGAGTGCAGGGCGTTTAAGGATGAAGTATGTACAGCATATAAGTCGGTGAGTGGGGTTAAGGAGAGTGAAGGGTACAGCGTGGTGGAGTGAGGAGGTTAGACGAGCAGTGGAAGCTAAGACAAAAGCGTATAAGGAATGGCTAGGGAATAGAGATAATCAGGAAACAGAAAGGGTGAAGAGGAAGCTGTATGTAGAAAAAAGAAGAGAGATGAAGAGAGTAGTGAGAGTGAGTAACTAAAAAGTTGAAGAAGAGTTTGGAAGGAGTCTATGTGCGAAGTGGAATGAGAGCAGAAAAGTATGAAACTGTTTTGGAAGGAGGTTACCATCACCATCACCACCACCATAACAACACCCATACAGCACCACCACAACAACACCCATATACCACCACCACCACCATTCTCTCCCCTACAGCCTGTCATCTCCCTACAGTGTTAATGTCGGAAAAGGAAACAGTGACGTCCGCTGATCTATATTCCTTCCCGAATCTTCACCACCACCTTCTCCATCACCAAGGCTTCTTGATATTCTACATCAACAATATTAACAGTATCATCATCTTCATTTTCTTAAACTTCATCATCATCACCATCTCTATCAACATGAACAGTATCAATATTATCATATATTTACTTTTCACTAAATTGACTGCATAATTGATTTTCCTTCTTATCTAATGTTTTAGGGTAATTTCCTTAAGTCAAATATCATACTTGTATAAAATGTGTTATTCCTTCTGGTGTACAGGTATTTTTGCATTAGTGTGTGTGTGTGTGTGTGTGTGTATTTTCGCCTGCAAAGGAATTTCATGACAAATAATGGAGACTGTCTGGAAATGTGCGATGTAGCTCAAATCTTAACTGGGTGGACAAAAAGTGCCAGCAAAGAAATAGATTTCCAATAGGCTACACATAAGATTTGAGAGAGAGAGAGAGAGATGAGAGAGAGAGAGAGAGAGAGAGAGAGAGAGAGAGAGAGAGAGAAGAGAGAGAGAGAGAGAGAGAGGAGAGATATGAGAGAGGTGTGGGTGTGTGTGTGTGTGTGTGTGTGTGTGTGTGTGGTGTGTTGTGTGTGTGTGTGTGTGTGTGTGTGTGGTGTGGTGTGTGTGGTGTGTGTGGGGGGTGTGTGTGTGTGTGTGTGTGGGTGTTTGGTGTGTGTGTGTGTGTGTGTGTGTGTGTGTGTGTGTGTGAGTGTTTTCCGACAACGAAGTAGTGTTTCCAAGTCTCTGCCCTTGGGACAATATATTTGGTATATCCCTCAATGTATTGTTTTGTACAGCACGTGGCTATACTGTGTATTATACAGTTATGTGTGTGAACAAACCTTGCTGACAATAGTAATCAGCCCTCACAGTGGGTTACCTACTATTATAAAATTACCGATAGTAAGCACATGATATAGATACAATGTAAAGAGAAAAAAAAACACAAATACACACATGTATAAATATCCTTGTTAAATGGTATACGAGTATTCCTAAGTAAAGGGTAAACCTATCAATGACAAAATTGGCTCTAGATCTCTATCAGCCGGATCTGAAGCCAATTGTAGCCTACACTCCATGGCTGATGGTCTTGTCAATGGGCACGTTGGTAAACAGACCAATCACAGCCACCCACAGCCAACAACCAACCACCGATAAGATTTAGTGCCCGTCTCGCGAACAGGCTACCTTCCAGATGAACAGCCACCACACACCCAGTAGCTCCGCCCACCTCCCTCTACTTGATCCTCGAATTTTGTATAAATAAGATGCATTGTCCCTATTCTAACCATTACCTCTCCATTCCCTGAAGATGCAAGATGTTTACTTTGATGTTTACCTTAGATGAAATACATCAAGATGTCCCTGTACTTAATTTTAATTCGCCTGAAATTCCCTCACTTAAGATCCACACCAGACATGTCAAAACTATTTTGCAGAATCTCTCAGTAGATAAGGCTCCTGGTCCAGATGAAATTCCTCCAATAGTACTTAAGAATTGCTCCTTGGTGCTCGCTCCTGTATTGGCAAAAAAATTCCGTCTGTGTACTCATACCTCATGCTTCCCAGTACCCTGGAAAGAAGCAAACATCCATCCAGTTCATAAAATAGGTGCCTCTTCAGATCCATCAAACTACAGACCAATAGCTATAACTTCCACTCGTGGCAAAGTCTTTGAAATTATATTAAATAATCACATAATTAAGCATCTGGAGAATAATAAATTAATCAGTGATAGGCAATATGGTTTTAGACGATGTCGATCAACTGCAGACATTCTTTGCCTTCTTACGCATCAAATCAACCAAGCGACAGACCAACATGGTGAAACACATACAATAGCACTGGATATATCAAAGGCATTTGATAGAGTCTGGCATCAATCCTTATTGTCGAAGATGTCACACTACGGCCTTGCATCATTAGTTCCACTAATTTCTTCTTATCTTCATAACAGAAAAATATGTGTAATGGTAGATGGCCTTTATTCTCAATTTCACTCAATAAATGCTGGTGTTCCTCAGGGATCAGTTTTGGCCCCAACTCTGTTCCTCATTCATATCAATGATCTCATATCTACCACTCATAATCCAATACATTCCTACGCAGATGACTCAACACTCCACAGTTCCTTCACATTTACCAATTCTTTCACCCAACCCGATCTTATAAATTCAAAAATAAACACTGTAATTTCTCTGAACCAGGACCTTTCTAGAATTAATGAATGGGGACAAGAGAATCTAGTTTCCTTTAATGCACAAAAAACCAAGTACATTCAATTTTCTAACCGACAGAATCTCACTGACTCCCATATATTTTTTAATGATGTAAATATTCCCACTTCCCCTAGTATTGACATTCTCGGTGTAACATTAACTACTAACTTGAGCTGGACACATTATGTTAGAAGCATTGCTAAGAATGCCTCTAAAAAACTGGGACTCCTGTACAGAGTTCGAGAATTCTTCACTGACGAGCAGTTGGCCGTAATATATAAAAGTCATGTGCGTTCTCAGATGGATTACTGTTCACCTCTGTGGGGTGGAAGTGGAGTGGTTGCATTGAGGCAGTTGGACAAAATTCAAAATAAAGCTATTAGATTAATCAATAACCCTGCAATCACACAGGACCTTCCTACATTAGCCATACGAAGAAACGTTGCATCCCTTGCATTATTCTACAGATATTTTCACAGCAATTGTTCCGAGGAACTTGCTTCAATTGTGCCGCCTCTCCACATCTTTACCCGTAGAACTAGGGCAGCTGAGAGCGTCCATGAATTTACACTTTCTCCTCCACAAAGCAGAACTTCTGCTTATCAGAATTCATTTATCCCCAGAGCTACTACTCTTTGGAATTCACTTCCCTCGAATTGCTTTCCACAAACTTACAATCTACAAATGTTTAAATCCAGTTGTTACAAACATTTTATGAATGGAGGATGCCTTTAGGCACATGGACCTTTTTGTTTTATCTGTGTTTTTCCTTCCTCCGTTCATTGTCTCTTTAAAAAAAAAAAAAAAAAATTGTGAAACGTTGGATCCACCATGAATTTTGCTAACCTTTTGTACCTCATCTCTGAACCCCGGAGGAAAATTGTTAGAACTATTGAAAGCTGTAACAATAAAATCCTGAATGCTGAAACCGCTATTGCTTTTAACCTCGTCTGTTTAAAAGAGAATCCATTACCTGGCTATACTAACATAAAACTCCACAACGAGAATGCCAGACATCGTACTAGCACCCGCCAGTTTCGTGAAGAACTGATACGAGAAGAATTAGCTGAGAAACGAGAGACCGCCACCAATCTCCGATATGAACGTGAAGCCCTGCTACAGAAATGAGAAGAAGAAACCACCGCTAACCATATCAAAACAGAAATCAACCAAAAACTCCAACAACACAGACAACAGAGAACACTACCATCCAAAAACTCTCCCGTCTATCTATACGGTGGAAACATAAAACTTCCCAAGCCAATAAAAGGATATATTAACCTCACCAACACCACCCTAATGCCGGACCAAGAAGACCTCCTGAACAAAGGCTTAAATTGCCACTACATCTCCAAGCCGGGACCCCACCGAAAACGCCTTGAAATTGAAGTCCTACTGGATGACATCCAACGACTCCAGAAAGACGGCAAGATCACCACGACCCCAGCCCTACAACCCACCCTACTAGCAGAAGCCGCCAAAACCAGGGGATCCCACCAAAGCAAGCTCCTCAACAAACACCACTTCAAAGCCGCTAAACAACTAAAAGAGACCCCAACATCATCATCCGACGAGCTGAAAAGGCCTCCTGCCTTGTGATACACGGAAAAGAAGAATACCTACGGAAAATGGACGACATTCTTAGTGATAAGAACAAATTCAAAAGGATCACTCGCAACCCTACTGACGAAATAAAAAGGAAAGCCAACACCACCATCACTGCTATCAACGCCAAAGCCGGTGGCGTACACCTGAAGAAACTCATCGGCGAATTCACCCCAGGTTATGCTTACGGTACTATAAAAACCCACAAACCCGGGAACCCCCTCCGCCCCATCATATCCCAGATCCCTACTGCTACCTACCAGACCGCCAAGGCCCTGAACAACCTCCTCACCCCTTTTGTTCCACGGCAATACAACCTCAACTCTGCTTATGACTTCCTAGAAATTCTACGAGATGCCCCCCCAGCTAACGACCACATCATCGCCTCCCTCGATGTAGAGAATCTGTTTACCAACGTGCCCGTTGACAAGACCATAGATTTTATCCTACGTCGAGTTTACCACTGCCCTAATACGCCCCGTCTGGATATCCCGGAGAAGGCCCTGAAGACGCTCTTGGAATTATGTACCAAGGAGTCCCCTTTCCTCTGCCCCCGCGGGAATATGTACCAGCAAATCGACGGTGTAGCGATGGGAAGCCCCCTGGGGGTCCTGTTCGCCTATTTCTTCATGGGAACTATCGAAGAGGAACTCCTGGCTGCCCACCGGCCCACTGTCTACTGCAGGTACATCGACGACATCTTCGTACGGGTGAAGGACCTGGGCGAACTCAGGGACCTCCAGCAGCGCTTCATGGCCGCCTCCGGAATCAACTTCACATACGAAGAAACCACCGATGGACATCTACCATTCCTCGACCTCCTTGTCTCCCTCCACGACCACGGCTTCAAAACTACCGTGTACACCAAACCTACAAACAATGGCCAATGTCTTAATGGGGAAAGTGAATGCCCTAAACGATACCTACAATCCACCATCGCCGCCTATGTCAGGAGAGCCCTCACCCATTGCACCACCTGGAATTACACACACAATGAACTGGAAAGGCTCACCCAGGTCCTAGTCAACAATGGGTATTCCAACACTGACTTCACCAATGCCATCAACCACCACCTAGAAAAATGGTACAAACAAGACCCCCCTAGCACCAACCCGGCCAATGACACTACATTTTTTTACAGAAACTACATGTCTTCCGACCACACAACAGACGAATCCATTATGAAAGAAATAATTAATAAAAACGTCCTCCCCACCAACCCTGACAATAAAATCAAACTTATTATTAACTACAAATCTCCTAAGACCTGAAACCTTGTCCTCCGTAACCGCTCCATTTCCACCAACAACCAAACGAAAGACGATCATGTGATATACCAGCATATTTGCACCTCTGGGGACTGTGGACCCCTATGTTGGAATGACACAGACTCGCCTTTCCCGTCGACTAACCCTCCACCTTCAATCTGGCGCTATAAAAGATCACTATCAAGCCCCCCACCATCTTGCCCTAACTCGCGCTGACCTAGACAAACAAACCACCATACTCGACAAAGAATCAGACCCCAGAAGACTAGCTATTTTAGAAGCTCTATACATCCAAACACTCAACCCCAGCATCAACAACCGAACACAAGACCTTCAATTTCTTCCTTCAGGCAAACGCTACAGGCATGCCGCCCCCTCCTTCCGCCCCGCGCTGCCCTTCCTTACGTCTCCACGCTCAGCACACAACTGACAACACCAACCAATCACAGCCAACAAACAACCACCGATAAGATTTAGTGCCCGTCTCGCGAACAGGCTACCTTCCACCAATGAACAGCCACCACACACCCAGTAGCTCTGCCCACCTCCCTCTACTTGATCCTCGAATTTTGTATAAATAAGATGCATTGTCCCTATTCTAACCATTACCTCTCCATTCCCTGAAGATGCAAGATGCTTACTTGTGAAACGTTGGATCCACCATGAATTTTGCTAACCTTTTGTACCTCATCTCTGAACCCCAGAGGACTAGTGATGGGCTGGTCTATCAGAGTGAGAACTGAGCGATCTCTGCCATACCCATAGCTTACTCTGACTGTTCCTTTTACTTATATATTTTCTAGATCTCAAGTGACGGCGTCTCTTCCGTGGATTGACCTCCCAATCTACCAAGATTGGAAGCCAAAGCGTCACATTTTTCCTTTGCCCCTCAACTTTCTCTTCATAATTGCTGAGGGGCACAGGGTCCTGGGTGGGGCTTTGGTTTCCCGGGCGTTTCCTCACCCTCCCCCAGCTCCCCGCCATGGAGTGGCTTCAGTCACCCAGGCTTTATTGTGGTCGGCAGGGAGGGTTCTGTGGGGGCGCTCGGTTATGGCCTTGGCCTTGCTCGGGGCCTTGGGGCTGTTCGGCCAGGCAGCTTGGGGAACAGCAACAACACCAACAACCCCAGAGGAAAATTGTTAGAACTATTGAAAGCTGTAACAATAAAATCCTGAATGCTGAAACCGCTATTGCTTTTAACCTCGTCTGCTTAAAAGAGAATATATATATATATATACTGTATATATATAAAAAAAAAAATGGTATGAGGTTCGTTTTGTACACAGGCATGTATACAAAACAAATTATGTATATATTGTTTAAAAGGTCAAACACACCTACCTGCTGCCCCACCCAACCATACACATATGGCTGACAGGAATATAGTAAATAATTACACTAGTTAATGGAATTCCAACATTGGATATTATTCAACAACACGTATAAATGGTTAAATGTAGTTAACGTGCAACCAAATATGAACAATTCATTTATAAATGTACATGAATGCTACTGTACTGTATATACCACAAATAATACAGAATTTGGCAGTGAATATTCTGTACAGTACTATGACGAATTTAAGGGGGGGACGGGCGTATTTATTTCCTTATTTATAATACCTTTTTATAATTTTGTTTAGTTTCCTCCCTAGACCTCCATCAAGCTTTTAAAAACATCCCCTAGACCCCCCTTCAAGATAAATTTTTACATTTGTTTATATATTAATGCCCCAGTCGAAGGCCGGTTCCTCTTAAAATTACAGGATCGTTATCGCAAGGAAAAAATCGACACCTAAATGGCACGCCAGGTCTTAATATTTACAACGAAATGGGGCGAAAGGTCTTTAAATTGCTAAACTAATTGGACTAAGAGGACATCCGAACACTTAAGATCAGGCAGCCAGGGATATGGACAATGTGATGGTCCGAGGGAGAGCAAACACCAAATATTACCAGGTTGGCAGACACTGGTGAAGAGAGAACGAACAATTTATGGAACGACGAAAGGAAAGAAAATCACAATAAAGGTGAATTTTTGTTAAAGAAAACATAAACTAATAATTGGAAGGAGACAATATAAATACAAACATTAAACACAAGATATTTATGTTTATACTGACCAGTAAATTATATTATTGGCAATTACAAAACCATAATGAGAAGAAATAATGTAGACAGAAACAATTGGAATATATTACAGGTAATGCTGCTGTTTAATTTCGATCAAGGTAGAAAAGGCTGGTGAATGAAGTGGCTGGTATTATAATAGTATTTGTGTTTCCAATAATAAACCAATGACCTGTAATATGTATCGTCCTCAATGCTGGACCATACCGCCACCAATACACATGTACCGCTCATGGGAGAAGGGTGGTACTGGAGGGAGATGATAGTTTGATTAATCTTTCCTGTCTGTTGATAATCCTGGTGTCCTGGCAACAAACTTTGGCCATCATCAGAACAGATGAACGAACAGATGAACACACACAAAGGCAACCTAAATCCCTACCTGCGTGACTACTAAATAGATCAAGATACCAATATGAATTTATTTGTGTACTATGTAATCTTTATCTCTCTCTCTCTCACAACACAGCACAAAGGGGGTAGTTAGTGAAGGGGAGAGAGAGAGAGAGAGAGAGAGATAATGATGTTTATGTGGATGTATACTGTACAGAGTATAAATAAAGTATAATACCTTGACCAATTACCTACTACCCAAAAGCCTCTTGGCCTCAGAGCATAACATCAGGTACAGTGTATATAATAATTATTTCTGTCCCTCAGGTCATCCTTCTGAAGATTCACATCATATGTATTGAACAACAGAGTCTCTGTTATTAACATACATTATCATCTGGGTTTCATAAACATTTTTGTGTATTGGATTTCAAGTAGATCATATAATAAAACAAATTGTGTAATGGATTTTAAGTAGATTATATAATAACCAAGTTCATGTCTACATTAAACTGATACTACTTAAATAGCATATACCCTGTTTATACCGTGTACACTGTGAAAGGCGTTATTGTTGTTTGTCTCCGGCCAGACTCAAGTTACGTAAGTCGCTTCATGTTTACCAAAATGTGTTTTCCTCAAGGAAGCCCCGCAGGACAACACTATAAACAAACTTGGGCCTCGCAGTGTGTAGGGAATGTTCCAGTGTGTTGGTTGTGAAGATATACTGTATGTAGTAAACGTTTGATATATTATTATTGTGCTTAGAGTTACTATGATTTGTGTTTATTTGTTTTCATGTTTATATATTTTGTTTTCAATGTGATAAGCATATGATTTCCTAAAAATGTTAAGTTTACCTCTTGATCCTATAGATATCTTGGAGCCATTGACCTCCCTTACTCAGTGTTATTATTATCACTGGTACTGCAGCACTGCCAACAATCCCTCCCACTGTGACATGTTGTGTATCAGGTGCAACCATTGTTGACATAGGGTTTGAGGGACGGTAATTGATGCTAAGCCAGAGGAGGAGGAGAGAATGATAAAAAATACGTCAGGAATTCAACCAGTATTTGGTAATTGACAGTGAGAACAACAGAGCGTTTGGAATGCAGTGGCGTCTGTTGTTATTGATTCAACAACACCTGACGTCTATGGTGAGTCTGCCAAATATAATGTTAACAATGGGAAGATTATTATTGCTCAAAATAATGCACTACATAATTATAATTCCATACATTATCAAGCTATGCACTTCAATACCAATAAAACAAATTTTGTATGAAGATTATCGCAAGGGAAAGATGCAGATTTTTTAATTGTCATGAATATGCAAACACTTTCTTTAACAAATTGTGTTGGTCTGAATCTTAGTCTACAGTATGTGTACAGTTTTACAATATACATTTATTCCAAAGTTATTTACAATAGCTACAAATATAACGATAGAGTGTCAACAATAGAGATGCAGCGTTTGTCTTTGTTGTTAGTTAACAAAGACCCCCACAGCCCACACACACACATACTGTAGGTATACACACAACCACGTCCTCCTCCCAACATCTCCAACATTCAATAACCAACGTGTCATCATCTCCATAATCTGACCATTGTTAACAGTTCATTAAACTTCATGTTACACCCACACTAGACTTAATTAACCTTAATTAACGTCACCTTGGATTATTCCGGCTCAGGTATTAAATGTTTTATCCCTGCACTGTTATCATTAGTGCGTCTCATTGGCAAGCAGAGATTGTCAGTCTGAGTGTTTGTTTTTCCATCTGTTTAACAAGATTTTTCACAATCATATGGATATATATTGGTGAATGAGTGCCAATCCTTTAAACTGATACCATATATTAGACAATAAACTTTTGACTAACCTTGGATTACTCCTTCACCACCCGCAGCTTACTATATACATTTATGTAAAGTGTATCCGTCTCAAAAAAATTCTTGATAGCGTAATGCGTAGTGAGCGGAATTTCGATGTGAGTATCCTGGGTTCGAGTCCTCAGAGTGCCACATGTATTTGTTTATTTCATTAATTGAGTTTAGATGTGAAGTTGGTTGGTGTAAAAAAACATAATAAAACACCAACTAAATACTGTAGTTTCGACCCACTGCAACAAAGAACACATCTTGGGTTTACTTATAAATGAAGTGTGAGAAGATAAGAGGATATCTTAAAGGTGGCTAAGAGTGAACACTTCAGGGATGTTGCAAGACAGTTCCATTAAGGTGGGAAGGGTCGCTAGGGAAGCTCACATAAAAGCTCATATAAATATCTATCGCACTTTCACGTAAATTACTAGTTAATGATGGACAATATTATGTAGCTAAGAATAACCTGAGAGAGACAAAGCTAGGTGAATAATTAGACCTAAGTTCTTTCATTGATGCAGAACACCATCAACAGATATCTAAGTTAGGAATTACATGAGCATGTACAGTATATTGTTCACTGAATGTCAGGGATTGTGGGTCGATGAATGTAACAGACAGCGAATATGAATACAAAAATTCATGATATTTGTTAGCATATGACAATAATTTAATGTATTTGGATTTGATATATTTACGATTCAAAATTATTTATGTGAAAAAACCCATACCGATTATTGATAGTGAGTGACAAATATTGAGGACTCCGACTGGTGAAATTTAGAGTACTAATTATCACCAGAGTCATTAGTTGTCTAGACTGGTTATTCTTGGGATGTTTTAATGAGCCGGAAAGTGAACTATTACTGTTATTTGATGGTCATTAACCCAGTAATGATGGTATTTATCATTCGGTGTCTGAAGTTTTGATAATAGGTTACCGGTATGTTACACTTGGCTGGGGTTGCAATAGGATAAGCCATGGTAGGTCAAGATAAATTAGGTTATTTAATTTTGCGTACATTTAGTATACCATTGGATTGGCAATCAAACATATGTGTAAATAATATTCCTACTACAATGGTTTAATATCAACAGAATTATAGACCTCGTATTGGTTAATATGCATTCAGAGACGTTCCAATGTATACACTTACATTTCAGGTCAGGATTTTACCTATAATATCGGTTAACGTTGCCGGCATTGTTCCGTGAACATATTCATTATAGTTCCCCGGTATCAAGGATTATGTTGCTGTTGATACATCACATCTTCACAGCACTCTTGATGAGTTCAACTATACTAAAACAGAATTTTAAAAGAAAATACAGTAGCTTTGACTAGCAACGTGTGGACCAATATTTAGTGCAGAGGAAATAATCAAACAAATACTGTATATCCTTTCAGTTGTCCGAGCAACCTGAATATATTTAACCTTTACATTTTAGACAACTGCTTTGGTTAATTGAATACAATGAATGCTAAGCAATAGTCAGTATCTATATAAATATGCAAAAGAAAACACACACACAGCGAGGACCGTGGACAGATAGATGTTCATTAATATTGACAGTTAAACCATTCCAGCCAACTTATCGCTAGACCATTCACTCTCCGGGTACACGCTTCAGTCTGTATTAACAAATTGTCGTGCTTAATCTAAATACTCTTTTATTCTATATTGATATTATTTTATTTTAGGTAGATCACTGTGGTTGTGTTATTTCGTAGTTTACATCAGTATTCCATCATTATATTATCATAATTTCTCTGTATTGCTTGCTAACATTATTAGCGTTGTATCGTTCTTCCTCTTGTATTTGCCTGCCGTGTATATCTTTGTTCTGCTTCCCTAGTACGTTAATCCTCACTATCACTTACTCCTGTTTTGCGTTACTTCCAACTCTGACAAAGATCATGTAGCCTAGTTCCTCTGTTATCACATCCCACATCATCATCTAACCTCTCTTCCCCCCACTGTCTTTACCTATTCCCCACCACCTCCCTCATTTACATACAGTGTCCAAACCTTAAAGCTGATGCCATACTTTTGTTGGCATTACGAGGATTTGACTCACTCCATGCATCCATATTTTCTTTCACTCAGTCACAATTTCTCACTCTCTCTTATAAGTATGTCATTATATAATATATATATATATATATATATATATAGAGAGAGAGAGAGAGAGAGCTGTGTGTGTGTGTGTGTGTGTGTGTGTGTGTGTGTGTGTGTGTGTGTGTGTGTGTGTGTGTGTGTGTGTGTGTGTGTGTGTGTGTGTGTGTGTTGTGTGTGTGTGTGTGTGTGTGTGTGAGAGCTTGTTAGTCTTCCCATCCGAGCAGTTATGAGCAACCATGTGTGCTTGTCAGTGTTAGTGTGCTTGACTGTTTGTACAGTAAATATAGGCATGATATTCAAGAGAATACAATAGTACAAAACGTCAGGTGAGAGAACAAATAGTGATACCGAACGAAAGAAAGAGAGGATACATTTCATAAAATATATTTATATTTATCAAAATACTTCCTCTACTTATTGGTAATACACAATCTTTAATTGTATAGTTATGCATATATAATTGTATATGATACTAATTCGAATACTGATAACCTATATATATAGACACAACAAATCGCTTACACTTACACACACAATCAGCATGTAGTGTACACAGATATATCTTCATTGATTGTGACATTTAAACCAGATTCATTCAAGCCAACCTCTCAGAGTCTAACTGGATCAACCACTGTCCGTCTACAACCTTAATTTTTTGATGTTTCATTGAAATATTGTCTTATATTATATTGTTCGACATTGATATAGTGTCAGTTAGATATCCAAATCAGCGTTAATACTGTATATATTTTTTCCTAGTAGTATGAAGGAGACAAAAGACAAAGCTGACTGTAACAAGTGCCCCCCCCCCCCCCCCCACACACACACACATAAATACACACACAACCAAATAATGATAAAAATAGTGATAGAGATCCAAATTCAAGGTGTGTTAGTCAAAATGTCTGGACGGAGTTTGAAGCACTTTAAGTTATAGGATGAGGGAAACACAGATTGAGTAAGACAATTCTATTGCTCAGTAGAAAAACGACTGGGAAAATCGGTTCACTCTTGGGTTAGAGTTGGACTGAATAGGGCTGGGAATGCAACATTGTGGCATATAGAGAGAGATTGTAAGGAAGTAGCAAGAGGAGGTAAATTGAAGCGACAAACATTTTGTTGACTCTACCCTTTCGAGAAGTGCGGTATGGATAGAACCTCCCCACACATGCGAACAATACTCGATACATGGGCGCACAGTGCCCCTGTACAGAGCAAGAAGCTGTGCGGGGGTGAACCACCAATGCAGACGGTTGAGCACTCCTAAATTCTGGGAAGCTATTTTAGCAAGAGTGGTAATATGATCTTCTCAAGAAAGGTCAAAAGATACACAAAGAATAATGAGGGAACACGAAAGATTGATTTATATATTGTTGAAGAGTAAAGGATACATCAGTAATAATTAAAATAATAATTGGCTGGTTACTTAATTATATAGCGCACGTATCTCCTAGAATTAACAAACACTTGACCTTCTTTACTCAACCATTACCCATCTCCCTTGCTCAGGGGAAGACTAACCGCCGGCAATATCCCAGAAAAACTTTCCAACCTGAGCGGGGATTGAACGCGAGACTGCTGGGATGGTAAGCAGAGATGCCATCAACTGAGCCAGCCGGACGGATGGCTCATTATTATTATTAAATTTATCTTTCTTGCTTACTAACAATACAGTATAAACATTTTCTCAGGAAGCCATAACAGTCTCCTTCTCTGTTATGTGTGTCCTGTTGCTGTTTTTTATCGTTGTTATCTTATCCTCACTATTATTTCATCCTTCGCTATTGTCTCTCTCTCACTGTCTATGTTCTCCCTCCGTGTTCTCCTACACTCTGCTCTTCCCCTCACTGTCTGTACATATTACCCACCACCTCCATCATTTACATACATAGTGTCCTAACCTGAAAGCTGGTGTCATACTAATGTTGGCATTATGAGAATTCGGCACCGACTACGCACTCCATGCTTCCCTCTACTGCGATATCATCTCTCTCTCTCTCTCTCTCTCTATCCAAATATTACAATTGTATTCATATACATTATACATGTATGACTAGATGGCCAGATTGTTAGCTGGATATTGACACGTACTGTATATGGTAAGTTGGTAACCTTCACACAAAAAATGCCGGATATACAGTTCTTTTATTTGTATTTAAACTTGTGTTATATTAGATTATTATACGTAAATTTACATTTAGATTATTTATCTTCGCCTCAGTTTCCAGAATATGAAAAACAAAAAATAAATATTGGTCAACAATAGACTCTGGTGGGGCTCTTACCCACAGTGGTAAGACATTTGGTGAATCTGGTTCCTCGGCTGTCCTGGTCATTGTACAGAAAGGGTCTTGGGCAGGAGTGTTTGGGACTGAAAGGAAGTAAGAGGAGGAGGAGGGGGAGGGGGGGGGATAGAGAGGAGAACAAGATGGCAGAATAGACAACGTAGGCGGAAAGTGCATTGGCAGGAATAAACAGACAGACAGACAGGACAAGGGGAAGGGGATGTTGGGGATGTACTGTAATAAGGGCCATGACTATGAACATATGAAAGACTAGTACAAGGAGGAGGGAAAGGAATATATGTTGATGTAAAGGATATAGTAGAAAAAATGGGTCAAGAAAAAAGATCAATAGATAAAGGGATCATACCGAGATGTAAACATTACACATATTATCAAAGATGTAATGAAATAAAGGAAACAAAATGGAAACTAAAGACAGCCACACACAATAAAGGTGAAGTACAGGAGTAACACGATACTTGGCATAAACTATGATGAAATACAAGCAGGTATTAAGATAAAAGGTAGAAAAGGTGATACACGAATATGAAAAGTCGAGATAAATTCATCTTTTGAAGTAGGTTAACAATATGACGAATGACAAAAATAAATACATAACGGAGTGAGAAATTTACAAATACAATAACACGGGCAAATAGAGTTGTTAAGAAACACACAACACATCGATTAATAATATATAATACACATAAGGAAGAAGGAGTAAGGGATGATAATAAGACGTGAAGTATTAAAGGTGGAAGGAGGAGAGGCAGGTATTGGATTGAAAGTGGTGGTGGTGGATGGTCCGTGGGAGATGATGAGTTTCTGAAGTACTGGTGGTGGTGGTGGATGGGAGGGGTGGTGGAGGAGTATTTAATGATTGGTGGTGAGGAGTATTTGATGATTGGTGGTGAGGAGTATTTGATGATTGGTGGTGAAGAGTATTTGATGATTGGTGGTGAGGAGTATTTGATGATTGGTGGTGAAGAGTATTTGATGATTGGTGGTGAGGAGTACATAATGATTGGTGGGGGAGTAGTATTTGATGATTGGTAGAGAAGGATTTACATGTTGGTGGTGGATAATGAGGATGTAAGGGATTCATAATTGAACAGTTTATTTGAGTTTGATAGAGTTTGTGAAACTGATGATCAAAATCATCGTGGTATTATAATTATACAAGTTAATTTTCATTTTTTTTTTTTTTTTAACCAATTGAACTTTGACCATTTCTCTCCTCCAAGGTTCCTGTCTCTCCTAAACTAACCATCCTTCTCCACTTCAGTTCCTTCAACACACTCTACACAACTTGTTCATAACTTCCCGGATAGGTTTTCCATCTCTCCGTCTAATATACCCTGTGTGTGTGTCCCCCAGGGGTTTGCGCCTTTGTGGGCTAGAGTATACATTATTTTGTATATCTACTCTCTCATATAAATAAATATATATATATATATATATTTTTTTTTTTTTTTTTTTTTTTTTTTTTTTTCTATGCGAGTGAGGGGGGCAAAAGGCAGAACTGTGCATCCCCCAAAGTTGAAAGAGTGACGGCCAAAATCAAGGGACGTTCGAGCCAAAATGCCTGGACACACGGAGTTTGAAAAAATGTAAGTCATAGGAAGAGGGGAAAGACTGATTCTGGGAGAGAGTTCCAGAGCTCAGCTGTTGAATAGAAGAAAGACTGAGAGTAACGTTTCACTCTTGGGTTGGAGAGTTGCACAGAGTAGGGGTGGGATTGTGTTGCAAGACGGGTACCACATGCCCTACGTAAAGGAGGTGCTATACACTGAGAAAGATCTGAGGAACACTGATTATTATAGTAGCGATAGAATAGCAAGAGAGATGCAACATTGCGGCGAAGAGAGAGAGATTGCAGAGAGTTGGTGAGTGCACGGGAGTTAATGATACGAAAGGCCTTCCTTTCAATTTTGTCTAGGAGAGCGATGTGAGAGGAACCTCCCCACACATGTGAACAATACTCAATTCAAGGACGCACTATGCCCCTGTACAGAGCAAGAAGCTGTGCAGGGGTAAAGAACCCCCTAAGGCGGTTGAGCACACCCAGCTTCTGGGAGGCTGCCTTAGCAAGACTGGTAATATGGTCTTTCCAACTGAGAGCAGAAGAAAAAGAGACACCAAGAATATTGAGAAAAGATGAAGGCTTGATTTTTGTATTGTTGAAGAATAAGGGATAGTCCACAGGGAGTTCCTGACGGGTAGATAGATGGAGAAATTGGGTTTTGGAAGCATTAAAGGTAACAAGGTTTTCTCTGCCCCAATTGGAGATAGTAGTATATATATATATATATATATATATATATATATATATATATATATATATATATATATATATATATATACAGTATATATGTATATATATATATATATATATATATATATATATATATATATATATATATATAAATATATAAAAAATATATATAAATATACAGTATATCTTGTGATATTCTCCACAGTGTCAACATATTACCATTACACTTTAGAACCTATACATTTATCAGCTAATACGCAATTTATAAAAACGTATTACCGATGTTGACATTGATTACCTATTGTTCAATATATCTTCATGTCAGTCCACGCTATGATAATCTTATGATACGTATATTGTTGAGAAGGAGAGTTTAGAGGGGGGGGGGGGTTCGTAATCTGGGACAACAGAGTTATGAGAGGTAGTATAACAGACTCACGCACATAAACACACTAGGATTTACACCATGGTAAACAAGATTGTAGTGTGAACCTCTAACGTTTTTATTACGGAACATTATTATAAGAAAACTAGAGTTGATTCAGCTTACCATATATTATAGTACGTATAGAGTTGTAATTTGTAAGTATCAATTATAAAATGATGTGTGTCCCATAAACCAGTCCGTTTCTAAATAATATTACTGACAAATGTTTTGTGTAAGATATTATTCACTTGTGCTTGCCGATTGCCCTTAATACATGAGTCAAGATGCCTTCCCTTAATATAAGAATCAGGCCTGAGTGAATAACTGACTGACTTACATTTCCCTTTAAATACGCAACACAATTGTAAGGTCAAAATATTTGAACAATGACGACATAAAAGGAAATTTGATGCAGCACTATTTGTATAATGCAATTTACGTTTGCCTGACCTCTGAGTTCTGTTGGACATGGTTTGGGTATTTCAGGCTGCATTCTTCTGGCTTTTGTTTTATGTTTTCAGTTTGCGACTGTTAGTATGTCAGGTATTTCGACTGTTTCTGGATGTGTGTCTGCGTGGTTCTGTTTAATTGGCTTTGACTAAAAAAACACACACACACACACACACACACACACACACACACACACACACACACACACACACACACACACACACACACACACACACACACACACACACACACACACACAAGACACACACACACACACACACACAAGCCGCACACCCACACCACACACACACACACACACACACACTCACACACACACACACACACACACACACACACACACACACACACACACACACACACACACTCACACACACACACACACACACACACACACACTCACACACTCGGGTAACACATGCTCTATACAGTGTGTTTATCAGTCTAAAACATGATATATTTCATGTATGTGTTTAGGTGTTTTTTGTTAATTTAAACCCCAAATACCAGTATTCAGATATATGGGTGCAATCTATCATAATCTAATTTAAAAACGCTTAATTTCTACTATTTGTTCTGGTTTGTGAGCTTTGTGAGTTTGTGAGTTTGTAGTTTACCCTTTAAGAAAATAGGTTGTCAAACAATCCGCTGACTTGATAACTTCCGTGACTGTATTGCTAAGCAGGTAAATCTATAGAATATTATTGCCTCACAGTTGTCCAGATATTTGTAACTGGCTTATTTTGACTTAAAATACTTACGGAAAAGGTAAATTACTCTCAGCTATATATTTATGCAGTTTTTCATTTTCCAAAAAAAACGTTTGCTAGATCATAAGTGAGCATATCCGTTGTTCCCATTTCGTATTCAATGGATTGCTAATGTTCTGTACCTTATGTACCGTAATTTGCCATAACTGTATCATGTGCGACGTCACATCTTCAATCAGCAACATGAAATGCTTGGATTAATGAAAAGTTAATGTGACCCAAATTAGATCCAGGTAAATTTAAGCTCTGTCATTACAGTCGGACTTCTATGCTGTATAACAAGAGGATCTATAATTGCCTGTAGTTAGATACTTCATATGCTTGTAATCAACTATAATCATAACTCACAATTATTGGTTGTGGTAGCGTAACTTGCTGAAAATGTTAGGTGACTTCAGGGATGAATATGAAATGTTACACAAATAACTTATTTGTAAATAAAGTAGTGCAAAACAATAATTTGTAATTAAAAACATTATATATACAGTATATATATATATATATAGAGGGGAGGTGTGGTGGAGTGGTCTTGCCACTGGCCTGGTAATCCAAAGGTCCCGGGTTCAAATCCCGATGTATCAATGGGAAGATATTATTGGGATGGAATTTGTGCTGTACCTAGTATCAGTGCATTACCACAAGCCCACCGAAACGTCAATAAAATACCCTCATTGTTCCCTGATTAAATAGCACTGTATGAATATTCCCATATTCAAAATATGCTATAGGGCTGCAATGCCTGGTGAGTTATCTGCTCAACAGGTGGCGTTGTGTGTGTGTAAGTGTGAGAGTCCGGGTGTAAGGGGTGAGACAGTGAAGCACGGGAACGAGGTGGCTTCAGAGATGGGGTCGTTTCGGGCCATGTGTGAGCACCGTGCCTCATGTGAAGGCAAGATGGCAGGTGTTCGTTGTACTCTACGTGCTTCACATGTCTCACTCCCTAGACTGGAACAAGACCTCACGGGCTTCACTGTTCATTGTAATGCGGTGAATGTTAAGGCTCTCAGCCTATGCCCGAGAGGAAGTAAGTTGGAATATAGAAGAAGAAAAAAAAAAAAAAAAAAAAAAAAAAAAAAAAAATATATATATATATATATATATATATATATATATATATATATATATAAATATATATATATACAGGGTGTTCCAGAAATATGTGCCGAAAATCAGGGGATGTATTCCTGACAAATAATTGAATTTAAATTACGAAATTACCATATTGGCAATTCTAAATAGTTTTCGAGTTACAGCACCTCCGAGGTCTGCCAGGAATGTGTTTAAATCCAGGGATTGTACAAAATGTCTGAGACAGATGCGAAATTACTTAACGACCGTAAAGTAATACAGCACAGTAAATGTTATTGTCATACTGGAAATACTGTTTTATTTTGTTCATACATCACGTTGTCCTTGGTAAATGTTTCATTTACAAGGAATTTTGAACATTTAGTGTAAATGTTATTGTCATACTGGAAATACTGTTTTATTTTGTTAATAAATCACGTTGTCCTTGGTAAATGTTTAATTTACACAGAATTTTGAACATTTACTGTAAATGTTATTGTCATACTGGAAATACTGTGTTATTTTGTTCATAAATCACCTTCTCCTTGGTAAATGTTTCATTTACAAGGAATTATGAACATTTACTGTAATTTTATTGTCATACTGGAAATACTGTTTTATTTTGTTAATAAATCACGTTGTCCTTGGTAAATGTTTCATTTACAAGCAATTCCCGGAGTAAAACAAATTCAAGCAGACCTGTTAGGTGCTGTAACTCGACAACTATTGATATTTGCTTATATGGTCATTTAGTGATTTACATTCAATTATGTGTCAGGAATACATCCCCTGATTTTCGGCACATATTTCTGGAACACCCTGTATATATATATATATATATATACATATATAATATTATATATATATATATATATATATATATATATATATATATATATATATATATATATATATATATATATATATATACCGGGTTTTATAGGCTCGCGATAGCGAGCCTACAATTTATGAGCACTAAATGGAGTCTATGCTTATGCTTTAAATTCTCACCAAACAATCTCTCTCCATCCCTCACTCGTTGATGCGCACATGGTCTCATACGCATGCGACTTCAAGACACGCTCACACACCAGGAACCTTCAATGTCACATTGCGATACATTACCAGCCCAGGGAGTTCAGGTTATATATATAAATATATAAAAATATATATAAAATATATATATATATATATATATATATATATATATATATATATATATATATATATATATATATATATATATATATATATATATATATATATATATATGTATATATATATATATATATATATATATATATATGTATATATATATATATATATATATATATATATATATATATATATATATATATATATAAAGTATATCTCTCTCGAAACATACCGATAATGTATATTTAGGGTTGAAAAGTGTATTGAGAGTGAATCCGGTGAGAAGTACAAATAACAACTATATACATACTGTACTGATGGTGGAGGTAGGCTGATGGGAGACACGTTGTTGTGATCTTACCTGTTGACAACAGAAAAAGGTTGTTAAGAATATATCAAATATTGTATATTATAGTAACTATAATATAGTTCCTGATTAATGATTTGTATAATGTTATACAGAATAATCGGAGCTACAGGAGTGTTTTTGTACTGCATTTAGTATTGTGTATCGGAGTTTACTTAGTGAAAATTGATAATACAATGGACACACCAGTACTTTTACAAAAGTATTGTGTACATATATGACTGCAGAATATTATTGGTGTAACTGATACAAATGTATAGTAAAATACCCAGGTATCCAGATATATTGGTTCTGAAACCTGTAAAGCGTTGTAGTGGTATGGGAATTTGTTCTGAGAGTGATTTCATATACAATGATCAGCATTAAATGTGGGCTGTATGTCAATGGACACTGACGGGAACTTAATAGGTAACTGATACAAGTCATTATCACTGAATGTCAATGATTTGACCTTATTAGTTTTGACCTTCAACTATAGCAACCAATAATGATATTTGTTGATCCTGTTTCCATGTGTATCTCTCTCTCTCTCTCTCTCTCTCTCTCTCTCTCTCTCTCTCTCTCTCTCTCTCTCTCTCTCTCTCTCTCTCTCTCTCTCTCTCTCTCTCTCTCTCTCTCTCTCTCTCTCTCTCTCTCTCTCTCTCTCTCTCTCTCTCTCTCTCTCTCTCTCTCTCTCTCTCTCTCTCTCTCTCTGTGTGATTCCCCTGACATGCTAATATTGAGATTGATATCATAATAATAAATGGTTCCAGCTTTAGCAGTGTGTGTGTGTGTTTGGTTGTACGTGGATAACATAATCATATGAATTGTTGTAGAGAAAGAGAAAGAGAGAGAGAGAGTGAGAGTGAGTGTGTGGGTCCGCAATATCCGGTGCGGTGATGTTGTTTAAGAGAGTTAACCAATACAAACATGAGGCCTGGGTTGAGGCAACACAAACAGATAGAGTAAGACAGATGGATGGATACACATGATGGAAATATACAACTGTAGTGACGTCATCTGTTATTGGAAAGGGACGAGTGGTCGGTCAAATTAATACAAATATCAAGTCTGTCTGTTAACCCTATTTGGTGCAGGGTGGGTCTTTTTGGTACCACCCTGTTTCACTCCATTGACTTTGAGATTTTAAATGTTTCACCTCATAACCATGGCGATAATAAACACTTCACCCCATTCAGGTGTCGATTTTTTTTAGGCGAGCGATAGCGAGCCTACAATTTATGAGCACTAAATGGAGTCATGCTTATGCTTTAAATTCTCACCAAACAATCTCTCTCCATCACACACACGTTCATGCGCACATGGTCTCATACGCATGCGAATTCAAGACACGCTCACACACCAGGAACCTTCACTGTAACATTGCGATACATTACCAGCCCAGGGAGGTCAGGTTGTGGTGAGTATTATTATTATAAACTATTTGTCTACAATTTAGTGGGCAAGAATTATCATAAGGCTGGAGTGGAAAGATTAAATGTCGATCTTGTGTTGTCAACCGCTGTTTACTCTCTGTCCTTTCTGTCTATATGACGATCTTTGTCTTATCTTTCCTGTTCAGTGAGTTGTGGTTGGTAATTGACCAATTGGATATACAAATGTGGATGTAAAGTGGACCTGATTATTTAATTGTAAACTTTTCCCGCTTGCTGTATTCTTGCTGATAGCACTCCAAAATATTATGTTGTACCTATCAGCTTATTATTATATTATACTGCCACTACTGTGCTGGAGTGATGTAGATATTATGTTGTACCTATCAGCTTATTATTATATTATACTGCCACTACTGTGCTGGAGTGATGTAGATATTATGTTGTACCTATCAGCTTATTATTATATTATACTGCCACTACTGTGCTGGAGTGATGTAGATATTATGTTGTACCTATCAGCTTATTATTATATTATACTGCCACTACTGTGCTGGAGTGATGTAGATATTATGTTGTACCTATCAGCTTATTATTATATTATACTGCCACTACTGTGCTGGAGTGATGTAGATATTATGTTTGTACCTATCAGCTTATTATTATATTATACTGCCACTACTGTGCTGGAGTGATGTAGATATTATGTTGTACCTATCAGCTTATTATTATATTATACTGCCACTACTGTGCTGGAGTGATGTAGATATTATGTTGTAACCTATCAGCTTATTATTATTATACTGCCACTACTGTGCTGGAGTGATGTAGATATTAGTACCTATCAGCTTATTATTATATTATACTGCCACTACTGTGCTGGAGTGATGTAGATATTATGTTGTACCTATCAGCTTATATATTATACTGCCACTACTGTGCTGGAGTGATGTAGATATTATGTTGTACCTATCAGCTTATTATTATATTATACTGCCACTACTGTGCTGGAGTGATGTAGATATTATGTTGTACCTATCAGCTTATTATTATATTATACTGCCACTACTGTGCTGGAGTGATGTAGATATTATGTTGTACCTATCAGCTTATTATTATATACTGCCACTACTGTGCTGGAGTGATGTAGATATTATGTTGTACCTATCAGCTTATTATTATATTATACTGCCACTACTGTGCTGGAGTGATGTAGATATTATGTTGTACCTATCAGCTTATTATTATATTACTGCCACTACTGTGCTGGAGTGATGTAGATATTATGTTGTACCTATCAGCTTATTATTA